>CM060955.1:179264743-179697253 GCA_030765055.1 Mantis religiosa | reverse complement strand
AGAAGTTCACAGTTCCACCACCAGAGAGAAGAGAGCAGAAGACTACAGACAGTTGGAAAGAGATTGATAATGGAGGCAATGGCTTCCAAAACCAGTCCTTCAAAATATAAAACTGTATGTGACAAAGTGTCAAAAAACTGACTACAAATAATTTTTTCAATTACTGTTTATATTTGAACCGCCCTCATATTTCCAACAACATTAAGCAAGTTAGACTGTAATCTAAGAATGGAGAGTGGGACTCACTGTAATAAACCCTTTCACTTGAATTAAATTCGAAGTATTTCACACTAACACCATTCACAAAATCTTTTATTGAAATGAGTGACATTTACATCATTTATAGAGCAGAGTAGGGTTTGCTTCTAAAAGAGATACCAAATGGAAGTACAAGGGAACCACTGGAAAATGAGAGTTCAAAATAGAATAGGTGTTTGTAAAGAAGTTGAGCTGAAGATATAGAGAGACAAGGGTTTGGGTTTGTTTTTGAGAGAAATCTGAGAGGGAAGGGCTGCAGCACAGTTTTAAGAGATTTTATAGAAGAAAGGTTTGTTGTGGGAAACAAAATGGTCTCATACTTCCACGTACTTCTTGTTCAAGGTATAAGAACAATGTCTCTTTGCTTACCTGCTTATGCATCATGATGAGCACAAGAAACATAAAACCGAGGATCATAAAACCAACAACTTTTTTTATTTCTTAAATGGACATTAAGTTAGGAAAATAATTCAGAGAGAGTGAAGTAGGGGTTCCATTGTATTATTCTGGACAAAAAGATATCATTCTCAGTATGAGAGAGAACTCCCAGCTCAACCACCACCAGACACATCTATATCAATTCAACTCAACAGTTGACAACCAAAGATGAGAGTGAACATTCCCAAAATATCTTTAGATTTTACAAAAGTGAAGTAGTGCAAAAATAACTGATGTTTAGTTAACTTGAATATCAAGTTTGTTATTTAAATGACTTTTTGTTGGAGTTACACACCACCCGCCCACCCACATTTGTAATTAAAACAACCTTTGGGTGGAATACACCATTTACTCCATTTACCTGTAGTACAAGTGCCCGCAGAGGGAAGCACCTCTCTCTCGCTCTAAACTCAAATTAACAACTTACAAACCTTATATTATTCATAGGTGATGAGATAAATGATGGTCGAGATGATGATGCTGCCCCGTTTGCATGTTGCAAGATTCAGACCAGGGTCCTCAATTTTCTCCTTTAGCAGAGTCACAAGTTCGTTCCTTATGTCCTGCAGTAACTCAGCCGTCTATAAACATACAATTACATTAAATTAATTGGGAGTCGATTAATAACACAAAACAACACTCACTTTTAAATTTTCCCGGAACCGGTTTCTGAGGCCTTCCCTCTATCTTCAGCCGGACATCGACTTGTTCTCATTGGTGTAGCTGGCAATATTTTGTCATCGGTCTCCTCTGGTGGCGGTTCGAGGAACTTGCTGAACAAATCTTTTGAAAAAATAGGAACAAAGTATTCAATTTCGACATCTCCCAGAAAGATTTGTTCAGCAAGTTCCTCGAACCGCCACCAGAGGAGACCGATGACAAAATATTGCCAGCTACACCAATGAGAACAAGTCAATGTCCGGCTGAAGATAGAGGGAAGGCCTCAGAAACCGGTTCCGGGAAAATTTAAAAGTGAGTGTTGTTTTGTGTTATTAATCGACTCCCAATTAATTTAATTTATACAACAACACTGTTTTCAACACTTCCATGAAAGGATTTATACAATTACATTCCAAAAATTAAAACTGCACAGGCTACCAACACATGTGGACATTAATCACCAATTAATTTAAAGACAAGAAAGTAATCCTCAACTTAAGGAATTTCCTCCCATAATCGTCATATTAAAATTTCATAGGTTCACTTCAGAAATATTGAACAATAATTTGCCACCACTGTTAGGTAAATGGCTGACGCTAAGAGCACTGTAACTCAGTGCAAAAAGAATTGCAAGGAAATTGTTTAGGCAGACACTTAACTTATAGTACATACCGCCACTTTGTGGGTTTGTAAAATTAAAAGTCAAGTTTGCAGAAATTCAAAATGCTCTTTATTTCTGCAGAAAGACAGTTTGTACAGCACTTTGCATCAGGATGACGCAACATACACCAACAGAGGCTCTCGTGACTTCACCACACGAAAACAAATAAGAGAATTCACTTTCAAATCACTACACCATTACTAGTTCTCAACTCGGTACAGTTCAAATGTCCACACACTACATAAAGCACCATTCACTCACTAACTGCTCAGCCCGCCTCTCTCTTATTTCTAATTGAACCATCGTTTCTCGAAACTTACCGAAGCTTCACAGCCTTTCACGAGGGCAGGCAAAGGGGAGGGAACTGTCCAGACATCTCTCTGGCTCTTTCCCTCTCGCAACTGTTCAGCGCTATGCGCGTGGGCATGGCTTGGGCGCTGTCTGTCTCTTTCACTCCATCTGTTGCTCTCTCTCTCACAAAATAACAAGCGTGCCTCGCGACACTGCTCCCTCCTCAAGGCTGGTCGTCCCAAACAGCACTATCGTAGCGGGCCAGACGATCCACGTTTACTACCAACATCTTTCCTCGGGGCACATTCTGGATGCAGTACACCACGTCGTTAATTCTCTTTACCACCCGGTATGGTCCTTGCCACGGTTCATGCAGTTTTGGGCACCATCCCTCGGTCCGGGTAAGGCAGTACAACCATACCAGGTCACCTTGCTGCAATTCTTGGCTGTTGGCTTGCCTGTCATATCGGGTCTTCATGCAGTCGTTTGCCATCTGGATGTTCTGACGAGTCATCTCATGCAGGTCGTGGAGATGGTCCACGACATTCTCCACATACTCGGTTACTAGCTCTTTTGCTTCCGGGGAGCTACCAAAAACCAGGTCACATGGGAGCCGTAACTTTCGGCAGAACATTAAGCTGCCTGGCGCCATCACAGTGGTGTCGTGTGTTGACGAGCGGTACGCCAGCAGAAACAGTGGCACCTTGACGTCTCAGTCTCGCTGATGGCTGCCCACGACCTTTCTCAGGTGTTCTTCTAGGGTCTTGATGTCCATGGCGTCCAACTGTGGATGTAGAGGAGTTGTGCGGGTTTTGTTAACCCCAAGTCTTTCCAGTACCTCCATTAGGTTAGACTCAAAATTGCTGCCGTGATCGCTGTGGAGCTCTAAAGGCACCCCAAAACGGCAGAACAGTTGTTCCACGAGGCAGTCGGTGATTGTCTTCGCCTCCTGGTTTGTGATAGCTTACACCTCCGGCCACTTGGTAAACTAGTCCATGGTCACCATCAGGTACTCGTTGCCTCAGTCAGACACTGGAAATGGTCCAGCTATGTCAACAGCGATGCGTTCAAAAGGCGCTCCAACGTTATACTGCTGCATGCGTCCCCGGCTCCTAGTTTAGGGGCTGCGACTCGCCGCGCACACGTGACAACTGACGGCACCATTTCTCAGCATCTGCTCGGAGACTCAGCCAGCAGTAGAACTGTTGTAGTTCGTCGATTGTTCAGTTTGCTCTCAAGTGTCCTAAAGTACTGGAGTACACTTCCTCCAAGACTTCTGGGACCTTACTCCGGGGAAGTACCAACTGCTCCCTCTGGGTCTTCCCATCGGATGATTCCCATATCCGGAACAGCACACCCTCTTTGATCTTCAGTGAGTCCCATTGGGCCCAGTAAGACTTGTATGTAGCATTTCTTGGTGCGACGTCCTCCCAGGTCGGTCTTGTCCCAGCCTCCACTTCCCTTAAGAGTGGTCTCAGGTCGGCATCTGCCAGCTGCTCCCTCCTCAAGCCTGCGCTATCGCAACTGTTCGCAGGTACTGCTGTGATCACTCTGACAGCTGCGGCACACTCCTTGTCTTCAACTCTTGTGCACTGGCCGCACTCTTCCGGGCAGGGTCTTCGGGACATGGCATCTGCAATGCGTGGCTCTTTCCTCTGCGATGTTCGGAAGTGAAGTCGTACTCCTTTGGGTCCAGGTTCCTAAAACTAAGTAGCCAGGTTAGGGCGGAGTGGTCAGACCTTAGGTGGAAGTGCTCCAAGGTCTTTCTTACCGCCAGTAGCTCTCACTGGGTGACGCAGTAGTTTTTCTCTGCTTTAGACAGCATCTTGCTTTAGTAGGCTATCACTCGCTCGTGGCCGTCCTGAACTTGGTATATAACACCCCCAATGCGATGATCGCTGGCGTCTGTGTCCACAATAAAGGCGCCACCTGGTGGTGGAAATCCCAAAATAGGAGCACTGCAAAGTGTCTTCTTCAGCTGCTGGAAAGCATCTTCAGCGTCCTCCGTCCACACATAAGGCCGGTGATCTTCTGTAAGGCGAGTGAGGGGCTTGGCGATGTTGGAGAAGCCCTTTATGAAAAGGCGGTAATAACTGCACAGCCCCAGGAAGCTGCGCAATTCTCGCTTATCCTTTGGGCGAGGCTAACCTCTCATGGCTTGTGTCTTCTGTTGGCGAGACTATGTGGCCCAAGTAGTTGACTTCCTTGCAAAAGAGCTGGCACTTCTTCGCATTCAGCTTCAGGTTGGTCGCCTGCAGTCTCTGTAACACCTTGCTCAGGTTGTCGATATGGTCCTAGAATGTCTTGCCGACGATGATGTCGTCCAGGTATAGCGGGCACGCTTCATAAGTCAATCCTCTCATTACGGACTCCATTTGACGTTGGAAGGTAGCTGGTACATTGCAGAGACCAAAGGGCATAACTGTGAAATGCCAAAGGCCTTGGCCTGTCGAGAATGCGGTCTTCTCCTTGCCTCTCGGGTCTAGAGCTATCTGCCAGTAACCAGACTTTAGGTCCAGGGTCGAGAACCACTGTGCACCAGCAAGCATGTCCAAGGTATCGTCAATCCGGGCTAACGGGAAGCAGTCCTTCCTGGTGACAGTGTTCAGCTTCCTGTAGTCCACGCAGAAGTGCAGCTCGCCGTCCTTCACCAAGACTGCAGGGGAACACCAAGGGCTGTCAAGACTCTTCGATTACTCCCCTGGATCTCATGTACTCCAGCATATCCCGGCACCGATGTGCACCTCGCCACGCCAGCCGCTACTCGTTTCTCCGGCTGCTCTACATGATGTGCGCAGTTTCTCTCTAGGTGTCCCGGCTGGCCACAACCCAAACATACGCAACTTGGTTTCGCCAGCATCCCTCGGCTGGTCTTCCGTCTCCACTGTAGTGGATACTCCTTGTTCTGTTAGTTGGGGTAGCCGTCACCTTGGCCGCCTCCATCCTCAATGCGGCCGTTAACCCCTCATGGATTGTCTTGTAGTCGCCGAGCATTAGGCGCTGACGAATCTCGATGTCTCGTACCCCATCAACAAATATGTAGGTGGCTTCCCGGGATACGAACTCGGGTGGCAGGTTGACCAATGCTTTGCTGGCTAGCTGTTCAATTGCCAGGGTGAACTACTGCAGCGTCTCCCCTGGCTGTTGCGAGCTAGATTTCAGCTGGCTGCGGTAGGCTGCGGCTAAGCGGTGGTTTTCAAAGCGGTTTTCCAGGGCCTGCCAGATGTCCTTGGGTGCCGCCACCGTCTGGACCACGTTCAGCACCTCTGCGGCCTATCCCTGGAGGCTGGCTATTAGCTGTGCGGCCTCTTCTTCTATGACCACTTGTTGTACTTGGCCATTGTGTCGAATAGGCGGCGGAAGACTTCGAAAGTTGACATGCCGTCAAACTTTGCTAGTTTGACGAGCGCAGATGTTGTGTCATGTCCCAGCGCGTCGGCCTTCAGCTCCTTTAATCTTCTGCCGACGCTGTCCTCCGCCATGGCGTTCAGGAACGTCATTAACGCGGTCTGCCAGGTCTTCAACGCGCTCGTCCACTTGGCCCATCAGCTTGTCCAGCCCCGTGACGTCATCCCTCACGCTAGCCAACTGTTCCTCAAATTTGGCGGTGAGGGCCTCGTTCGCAGCCTTCATTTCTGTGGCCAGGCTACAGTTCGCCGCTTTCATTTCCGTGGTTGATTCGGCCTTCATATATAAGTTATCATTGCGGTAGGGTGGTTATTCGCTGTTTTCATTTCTTTGAGCTCCGCGGTCAGGTTGTTATTTAAGGTCTCCAACTTCGCAGCAAGGTTTTTATTTGCAGATTCCGTCTTCGCAGCGACGCTGTCATTCGCTGTGTTCATTTCTTTCAACTCGGGGTGAGGTTGTCGTTAGCTGTCTTCATTTGTTCCATCTTCCCTAAAATCTTTACCAATGCAGCTTCCTTCGTCCCGTTCCACTCCTGACACCAAATGTGACTTTGTGGGTTCGTAAAATTAAAAGTCAAGTTTTCAGAAATTCAAAGTGCTCTTCATTTCCCTAGAAAGACAGTTTGTATAGCACTTTGCAGCAGGATGACGTAACATAAACCAACAGCCTCTCGTGGCTTCACCACATGAAAACAAAAGAATTCACTTTCAAATCACTACACGATTATCGGTTCTCAAATGTCCACAAACTGCACTGAAACTCCATTCACGCACTGACTGCTCAGTCCGCCTCTCTCTTATTTCTAACCGAACCATAGTTTCTCGAAACTTACCGAAGCTTCACGGCCTTTCACGAGGGCAAGCAAAGGGGAGGGAACTGTCCAGACATCTCTCTGGCTCTTTCCCTCTCGGCAAGTGTTCAGCGCTAATGCGAGCGCGGGCGTGGCATGGGCGCTCTGTCTCTTTCACTCCCTCTGTTGCTCTCTCTCACCAAATAACATGCGCTTCGCGAAACTACTGTCGCCGAGGCATTGTAGTACCGCTAGCGCTTGCTGAGAGAGATAGAGTGATGTCTGAATAACTCTTTCCTTCTCTTGCCGCCGTGAAAGGCCCTGAAACGTCAGTGGCTTTCTCGAAACAATGGCTGGGGTATAAAAGGCCTCGCAAGTTGCGAGTCAGTGGGTAGTTAATTAAGTGTGCAGCTGTGTGGTCATTTGTGAGTGTACGTATGGCAGACGACCTTAAGGACGGCGTTTGTGTATGTGACATTATTTCGCTACTGTAAGGGGTGTACACAGCTTCCTTTTACTGAAATAAAGAGCATTTTACATTTCTGCAAACAAGACCTTTAATTTTACGAACCCACAAAGTCACACACATTTGATGTCAGGAGTGGAACACAACGATGGAAGCTTTTAGAGAAGATGGAAGAAATGAAGACGGCTAATGACAACCTCACCTCAGAGCTAAAAGAAATGAAAACAGCGAATGACACGTTGTACGCGGAAATGAACACGGCAAACAACAACCTGGCTGCGACGATGACAAATGAAGGCCGAATTAACCAAGGAAATGAAAGCGGCGAGCGACAGCCTAGCCATAGAAATGAACGTTGCGAACGAGGCCCTCGCCGCCAAATTTGAGAAGCAGTTGGCCGGCGTGAGGTATGACGTAACGGAGCTGCGCAAGCGGATGGGCCAAGTGGACGAGCCTGTCGAGGACCTGGCGAACCCCGTTAACGACCTAGAGGGAAAGGCCGACAGCAACACCAAGTCCCTAAATGCCATGGTGGACATCATCGGCAGAAGGTTGAAGGATTTGAAGGCCTAAATCCCGGGACCCGACACATCATCTGCGCGGGTCAAACCACCTAAGTACAACGGCACGTCAACTTCCGAAGTCTTTCGCCGTCAATTCAACACAGTGGCCAAGTGCAAGTGGTCGCCAAAAGAAGAGGCCAGAAAGCTAATAGCCAGCCTCCAGGGATGGGCCGCAGAGGTGCTGAACGCGGTCCAGACAGCGGCGGCGCCCAAGGACATCTAGGAGGCCCTGGAGAACCGGTTCCAAAACCACTGTTGCCGCAGCCTGCCGCACCCAGCTGAAGTCTAGGACGCAGCAGCAGGGGAGACGCTGCAGGAGTTCGCCCTGGCAATCGAAAAGCTGGTGAGCAAAGACTTGATCGACCTCCCACCCGGATTTGTATCCCGAGAAGCCGCCTACTCCGTCGATGGCGTACGAGACGCCAGTATACATCAGCGCCTAATGCTCGGCAACTGCAAGAACTTCAACGAGGCGCTAACGGCCGCGTTAAAGATGGAGGCGGCCAAGGTGACAGCTACCCGGACTTCGAGAACAAGGAGTATCCGCTACAATGAAGGCCGAAGACCAAGTGGCGTGTGTTGGGGGTGTGGCCAGCCGGGACGACTGGAGAGACTGCCCACACCAGGTAGAGCAGCCGGAAAATAGAGTGAGGCCCCGCGTGGCGAAGGGCACATCAGTACCGTTGCCAACATCCTCTCGGTACGTGCCGGAGTCTCATTGCAGACGGTTGGGTGAGAGGGAAGCCAGGCTGCATGCTTATGGACAACGGGACAGCCGTGACCATCATCAGACATGTAGCCAGAGGTTTGCCGTCGAGAAACGCGAGCCGACTACACCAGCTAGTTACGGCACTGGGCGACACTTTGCCTGTGGAGAGGGAGGCGCTGCTGCAGCTGACCATGGCGCCGTGCGTCTGTGGGTGTTCGTCGTGGAGGTGGCTGAGGAGGTCATACTGGGATTGGATGCCCTCAGGGACACAAGGCGACGGTCGACATCGGGAGAAAAGTCCTGCGGCTCAATGGAGAAGAGGTGATACTCCGGCAACCCGTAGAGAGTCTTGGAATCTGCAGGATCGTCCTGAGGGAGGACGCGGTTGTCCCCACGAGAAGCGAAGTAGTGGTGACGGCGCGACTGGAAGGCCAGCGAACAAAAAACATGATGCTGGACCAGAAGACGCCTGAGCACGGGCTTTGTGTAGGTAGGACATTATTGCCGTGCCGAGAGGAGGTGCTCAACCCAACAGACACCGATCACGACGTCCATCTGGGACGGAGTTGGGAACGTGCGAGCCTGTGGTCAGCGTAACACCAATAAACAAGACCCAGGAGCCGGTGCCGACGCGACACCCGGTGCCTTGGCTACACGGCTTACTGGAGAGGGCAATCAACCACCTGACCGCAGAACAGCTCGGGAAGGTTCAACAACTGCTGAGACGATACCAACGCGTCTTCAGTCAAGGTAACAGCGATCACGGCTACACGGACTGGGTGCTCCACCGCATCGACACTGGAACCTATTCGGGAACCACCTAGATACGTTCCGCTGGCGAAACAAGCGGCGGTCTGGAGGACATGAGATCCAGGGGAGTGATTGAAGAATCTGACAGCCCTTGGTGTTTCCTTGTAGTCTTGGTGACTAAGAAGAACAGCGAGCTACGCTTCTGCATGGACTACAGGAAGCTGAACGCTGTAACCAGGAAGGACTGCTTTCCCTTACTCCAGATTGACGACACTCTGGACACGCTTGCTTGCTGGTGCGCAGTGGTTCTCGACCCTGGACCTTAAGTCCGATTACTGGCAGGTGGCTCTAGACCCGAGAGTTAAGGAGAAGACCGCATTCTCGACAGGCCAAGGGTTTTGGCAGTTCACAGTTCTGCCCTTTAGCCTCTGCAATGCACCACCTACCTTCCAACGTCAAATGGAGTCAGTGATGAGAGGATTGACTTATGATGCCTGCCTGCTATACCTGGACATCGACATCATCGGCAAGACCTTCGAAGACCACCTCGAGAATCTGAGCAAGGTGTTACAGAGACTGGAGGTGACCAACTTGAAGCTGAACGCGAAGAAGTGCAAGCTCTTCCGCAAGGATGTCAACTACTTGGGCCATATAGTCTCACCAACCGGAGTGGACAAAGACCCAGAGAAGACACAGGCCGTGAGAGATTGGCCTCGCCCAAAGGATAAGCAAAAATTGCACAGCTTCCTGGGGCTGTGCAGTTATTACCGTCGCTTCATAAAGGGTTAATGATGATAAGTGTATAAGGGCGCTCAACTGCAGCGGTCATTAGCGCCCTTACAAGAAACTAATTCATGGCAATAGCCAGATATAAATTATTCAAAATTTTAAAAACAGATCAAAACAAAATAACAATAAAATAAATAAGCCCAAATGGATAAAAAACTATAAGTACCAAATAAATAACAAAATGCATAAAAATTACTTCTTTTAATATCAACTTGCCAGGACAAAAGCTACCTGCCCAGTGGTGGTCGAACCAATTTGTTCCTTTTCTTTGGGGCAGGGCTAGGGCTTTCAGCAGGTTTTTCCTGCCTTTTCCTTACTGTCGTTTGGGCGGTGAGGACAGGATCCACCCGCTCCACATCGTCAATGGAAGAGAACGGCTTATGCACTGGTGACTTCGAATCCAGTCTCTCGACAGGATCAGAAACTGCAACCGGCGAAGATGAAAGTTGCCGATCGGCGTCCTCTCCAGATGAGTCCTCAGATGTTGTGAATGGAGATGTTCGCGGACTTTTGTGCTGGCTAGCCCTCTTTTCACTGGTCTTACTATTTACCTTGAGGAAGTCCGTTCTGTCATAAGTGGTCTTAAATTTTCTGGGCGATACATTATATACTACCGGTTCACTTATTCTTGAAGTAGATGCTTTCGCCGGTGACTTGGTTAAAACCATCTTAGGACTAGACCTAGTCGGCGAGCTCACTGTTGTTCATGTTGGTGTTTGTTGCTTTGGCTGTGATCTTGTTGTAATTAATCTTTCGGATACTACTTCCCCGTTTATTTCGCAGGTTTGTGTTGCGATTTCACATCTAGGTACCGGCTTAGCTGCAACTACACTATAAGTAACTGTCCTAGGTACAGAAGGCTGGCGAATACGCAAGAGTTTCCAGGCTTCCACGAAGGACACTCTCTCTCTTACCCGGATCTCTTGGATCGCCTTCTCCTTCATAAAACGGGGACATTCTCTGGAGTTAGCTCAGCGATTACCACTGCAGTTAACACACTTTGCGGGTGAAGTGCATGCATTGTCATGCTTGACTTCCCCGCAGTCAACGCAAGTGGCAACTCCATTACATGAATCACTTGTGTGGCCAAAGCGCTGGCATTTATAACACCTCAGTGGATTAGGTATATACTGCCTCACTTCAATAGCTTCATACCCTGCCTTAATCCTTTCGGGAGTTCTACCCGATCAAAGTTAAGAAACAGGGTACGAGTGGGCACTAGTTCACCTCATTCTTTGCGGTGAACTCAATATACATTAGTCACACCTTGTTCCGCCAAGTTTTGCTGAATCTCCTCATTGGACATACTATCCAATGCGCTGGTGTTTACAACACCATGCGAGGAGTTCAGAGTCCTATGCAATTCAACGCGCATCGGATAGCTCGCAAGCATATTGGCTTTCACGATTTTAGCAGCCTGTGTCGAAGAAACTGCTTCGACCAGGAGTGTGCCATTGTGAGATCTAGTACATGCCTTCACAGAACCAGCAATACTATCTAAGCCCTTCTGAATAACGAACGGATTCACGGTACTAAACTTGCGACCTTCCTCAGTTCCATAAATAACTAAATAGCGAGGACCACTACACTCGGCTATTTCCTTTCCACTTTTGCTATTAATTTTAATAGAGGGGTTTACCATAATAGATAGACTAAGTTTCATCCCCCAGTGCTCCCCACCCACCACGGAGCCCAACAAGGGTTCATCCCACTGGGATGACAGGGCTACACAGGGAAAATAGCGAGCTCGCCGTCTCACCCTGGAGTTCGGTACAATACCTTGTCCTGACCGATTGATTAGGGGTGGGTTAGTCCCTAACCTCCCGTTTAGGCAAGGCAGAAACCAAAGTAGTGTATTAGAAATGCGCACCCTTCCCGAATTCAGAAGGTCACTGGAACGAGCTCAGATGCGCATCTCTCAACCACCAGGACAAACCTTTCCACCGACACAGGTCTCCACGCATGGCCTACACGTGGGTGGGCGTGTTGACTGTCTCCCTCAACCACGAAGAGGAGCCCACACAAGGGAGACTGTTGGCTCGGAACCCTGGGTGCGCCAAACCCGTACCTACCAAAGTAGGCCCCTGGGGGGGGGGGGGGGGGGGGCTTCATAAAGGGGTTCTTCAACATCGCCAAGCCCCGCACCTGCCTGCATGGAAGGAGGATGCCAAAGACGCTTTCCAGCAGCTTAAGAAGACACTTTGCAGTGCTCCTCTTTAGGGATTTCCACAACCACGCAGTGCCTTCAAGGTGGACACCGACACCAGCGACCATTGCATTGGAGGCGTCCTATCGCAAGTCCAGGACGGCCATGATCGGGTGATAACCTACTACAGCAAGACGCTGTCCAAGGCAGGGAAGAACTACTGCGCCACCCGGCGAAAGCTACTGGTGGTAAGAAAGACCTTGGAGCACTTCCACAAGTACCTGCACGGTCAGCCATTCCACCTGAGGACTGACCACTCTGCCCTAACCTTGCTACTTAGTTTTAGAAATCTGGAGGGCCAGACAGCCTGTTGGGTCCATAGGTTGCAGGAGTACGACTTCACCTCTGGACATCATAGAGGAAAAGAGCCACGGCAACGCCGACGCTATGTCCCAAAGATCCTGTCCAGAAGAGTGCAGTTCAATGCAAAAGAGTGGAAGAGAAGGAGCTTGCCGCAGCTGTCAGATTGGTCACGGCAGTGCCAGTGGATAGCTGGGATAGCGCAGGCCTGAGGAGGGAGCAGCTGGTGGATGCAGACTTGGGGCCACTCTTAAAGGAAGTGGAGGCAGGGACAAGACCAACTTGGGAGGACATTGCACCCAGAAGCGTTGCGTTCAAATCGTACTGGGCCCAATGCGACTCGTTGAAGATCAAAGAGGGCGTACTGTTCCGGGTATGGGAATCACCCGATGGGAAGACGCAGAGGGAGCAGTAGGTACTTCCCTGGAGTACGGTACCAGAAGCCTTGGAGGAAGTGCATGCCAGTACTTCAGAAGGACACCTGAGAGGAAACCGAACGATTGACAAACACCGACAGCGCTACTAATGGCTGAGGCTTTGAGCAGACACTTAGAGATGGTGCTTCAATGTCACGTGTGCACGGCAAGTCGCGGCCCATAGACTAGGAGCCGAGTTCGCATACAGCAGTACAACGTTGCAGCGCCTTTCGAACGCATCGCTGTCGACATTGCTGGAGCATTCCCAGTGTCTGACCAAGGCAACAAGTACCTGATGGTGGCCATGGACTACTTCACCAAGTGGCCGTAGATATATGCCATCCCAAAACAGGAGGCAAAGACGATCACAGCCTGCCTCGTGGAGCAACTGTTCTGCCGTTTCGGGGTGCTGTTAGAGCTCCACAGTGATCAGGGCACCAATTTTGAGTCTAAACTGATGGAGGCACTGGAAAGAATTAGGGGGAACTAGACCCGCACACCTCTACATCTGCAGTCGGATGGCATGGTCGAGAGGTAGATCAAGACCCTAAAAGAACACCTGAGGAAGATCGTGGCCAGCCATTAGCAAGATTGGGTCGTCAAGGTGCCACTTCTTGCTCGCCTACCGCTCGTCAACACACCACACCACCGGGAAGCTTAATGTTGGGCCGAGAGTTATGCCTCCCTTGAGACCTGATTTTTGGGAGCCCCCGGAAGCGAAACAGCTAGCAAGCAAGTATGTGTAGAACCTCGTGGACCATCTCCACTACATACATGAGATGGCTCGTCAGAACATCCAGATGACGAGCGACCGCATGAAGACCTGGTACAACAGGCAAGCCAACAGCCAGGATTCCAGCAAGCTGACCTGGTCTGGTTGTGCCACCCTACCCGGACCAAGGAACGCTTCAACAACTGTGGCAAGGACCGTACCGGTTGGTAAAGAAGATTAACAATGTTGTCTACCGCATTCAGAATGTGCCCCAAGGAAAGATGTTGGTGGTACACCTGGACCGTCTGGCCGGCTGCAATAGTGTTGTTTGGGACGACCAGCCTTGAGGAGGGAGCAGTGTCATGAGGCACTTGTTATTTGGTGAGAGAGAGAAAGAGAAGTGGGGAGTGAAAGACATATAGCGTCCAAGTCACGCCCGCACGCCCACTAGCGTTGAACACCTGCCGAGGAGAGACAGGTTTGAGAGAAAGAGCCGAAGAGATGTCTGGACAGTTCCCCCTCCTTCGCCTGCAGCCATGAAAGATAGTGTGGCTGCACCAACCTTCGAGAAACAGCGGCTTGTGTATAAACGAGAGACAAGGAGGCTTGTGAGTCAGTCGTACAGTGAAGCTGCTAGAGAGTGAATGCAGTTGTCTATGGATGTGTGGCAGATGGCCTTGAAGATTGCATTCGAGTGTGTTACGTCATTCTGCTGATATCAGAGTTGTACAAGTGTCTTCCAACGGAAATAAAGAGCATTTTGAATTTCTGCAAACTCATCTTTTAATTTTACAAACAAACCCACAAAGTCACAATATGATGAAATATGGTAAAAGTAAAACAATTTTCTATAAATTCCAGCACCTTTGTCCTGGTAAAGTTGTGCCCAGTCTTATAGTCAAAGTATTTGATGATAGTTTCTGTTTTCTCTGAATTGGATTTGTGTCTTGTTTAAAAGTGAACTACACTGGGCTCCATTACATAACAATGGTAACACTGATAAAAGTAAAAAAACTAAATATTTACAGTGAAGAAAATATAATACATTAAAATAATTTACTAACTTAAGTTATCTTTGATCATAATATATATCAAAACAGGTCTGGTTTCACAAAGCAACTGTGTTCATCATCAGCTAATTAATTTTTTTACAAACAAATTACCTGATGTTGCAAATGATTGCTTTGCAATCTAGTTCTGTTTTGATATTATTATTATTATTATTATCAAACATATGTGCGGTTTAGTCACTAATTATTTTAATGTACTGAATGATATACTATTTTCTTCTAGTGTTTAGTTGAAAACATCATAACGCTTCGTTGATACAAACATAGCAATAGAAAAAATAATGTGTTTAATATAAATAAACACTAATGTGAGTAAGCAGACTTTAAATGCTGATGTCAACATAAATGGAAGCTATTTCCGGGCTGTTATGTTTTGTCCAGTCAGCAAAGACAACAAACTTCATATTACAGGAGAAATTAAAGGGAGCAACAGTATCTCCTCCCCCAACCAATTGTCAAGGAGACCTCTCATTATAAACAGTCAATGATTCAGATACATTACTTGTCCAAACATTCTTCTCTAAGAATAATCTGACTGTGCCACTGAAGATGTCCACCACAGCTGTGGATGAAACATCTACAACAGAACAGAGCACAGCATACTGGAAATATCTTGCAGTATATCACAACAGTAATAATAATTGATCCGTTGGAGTTACCATTACAACAGGGGAGTATAATGTTAAATTTACATAGAGTGAAAAAACAATTTCTATTGATTGGCTTCAGAGTTGGTTCAGCTATGAAGCTCATGACTTACAACATTAAGGTAAGTTATCTCATATAACATTGATACTTCTAGTAAATATGAGTTGGAATATACAGGTTGTTTCCAAATGACATAGAACAAATACAGCCGTTTCATAGTTTGTAACTTAACTAGTCCAAATTTTGGTGTCGCAGCTTAAAAATTCTATTAGGTATAATTTAATGCAGCATTAAATATTACATTATTTTGTGATTAGGCAGCACAGGAAGAACTGGTATGTAAACCTCAAAAGTTGTTATTCGGATGCACCGGTCACGAAAACAAAAGCACTGGTACTTGCTCTTTATCAGTGACCCTAGCCTCACTGTCAGGTAATGGGGCAAAGTGCAGTTACTTGTGAAAAAGTTGACTAATGACTCGGACAGTTCCAAGGTTGCTCATTTTGCTATTATCTTAATTGTACAGAGGTTTCAAACAGTTACTGTAAAATCAACAACTTCCATTTCAGTTACAAATGCTTTAGTTAGTATTATTAAACACAGTGAAATAAAATGCTTGTCTCATTGCGTAAGGCATTTACTTTTGGTTAACTTTATCTACAATTCTTTGATATTGTCCTCTGTTCTTTTTATCATTTAATGCTTCTATCCTCAACCTCACCAACATTAACTTCCCTCTATAAGGTTTAAGTTGTATATGTCCACCAGCTTATTACACAAATACAACCATTTGCAACAAAAACTTCACTTATCTTAAGAAAACGATGTAAATTTTCTTATTAATTGACGAGATCAATTTTGTAAACCTTTGTCTACATCCTCAGTCATCAAACAACTTCGTCGTCAATGATACTATCAGAGGTTACTGTGATTTTTCCAGTATTACCAAAATCTGAAAATGAAACAAACCTAAAAACATAATGAACTGCTGGTATTTTAAAATTCACTACGCAGTGTTTATTTTTTAAAATAAATATTTTTTTCCAAGCCATTAAATCTATCAGACCATTTAATTGTTTTAATAATTTAACTTCAGGATTTATTTCATGGTTAAATGACCAAAAATGATTTGCTACGGCCGATTTATCAGTTTGTTTATACTTAATCTTACAAAATGTTCTTATTTCTGGTTTCCAAATTACGTTTCGTCTTTCCAATATAAACCTGATCACAATCTAAACAATTACATTGATAAATACCACATTTTTTATTATTAGGAATTTTATGTCTTTAGAGAAATGTAGTAAATTTTTAATACTATATTTTGAGGAACTAAAGTTATACCAAACTCTTTAACAAATTTTTCAAAATGTTTATTAATCCAAGGATGGTAAGTACATTTTCTTAAATTATAATTCTTTTATTTTTTAAGGGTAGAAATATTATTAACAGTTTTTTACCATTTCAATTTTTCAATCTTTTTTTGTATAAAGTCTTTATTAAAACCGTTAATTAAAGCAGTATATATAATATGTTTATATTATTAAATTCTTTTTTATTCAGGGGTATATTTATTCATCTATAGATCAAACTATTGAAAACAGCAAATTTATGTGAAAAAGTGTTAAAACTTTTATTTTTTATGTAATTATCGATATGAGTAGACTTTCTATAAATACCAAAGTTTAATTTATTATTATATCTTATTATCTTTAGATCTGGAAAAGGAAGAAATCCATTAATTTCAGTTTCTAATGTGAATACTAGTATTCCAAAACAAAAACTTTTGATTTATTTACAAAAGTGGTTGAATTCAATAAATTTACATGATGACTTAATAGTTGATTTTGTTAAACTTACTGATTTTTCTTTGGATCAATATTTTTTACTTATAATGGTGAATTTTTTTAACAAACTTCTGGCTTAGCAATAGGTAATCCTCTTTCACCTTTTCTTGCTAATCTTTTTGACTTTTTTCGAAATGCAAGTCACTAAAGCTTTCCCTTTAATTTTTAAATGATCATATTGATATGTTGATATTTTTGCTATTGTTCCTGATAAACACATAAATGATGCTTTAAAATTACTAAATTTAAAAGACAAAGCTATAAAATTCACATTAGAAACTGAAATTAATGGATATCGTCCTTTTCCAGATTTAAAGATAATAAGAAATAATAATAAATTAAACTTTGGTATTTATAGAAAGTCTACTCATATCGATAATTACATAAAAAATAAAAGTTTTAACCCTTTTTCACATACATTTGCTGTTTTCAATAGTTTGATTTATAGTGTGACTTTGTGGGTTTGTGAAATCAAAAGTCCAGGTTACAAACACAAAAAAATTGCACTTAATTTCCGTAGAAATACGCTTCGTACACGTACACATTACAACATACAAGGTCAACAAACACAGCTGTTTACCCACATGCTTTTCAATTACCGACTGACTGTCTTTTGCGGGTGGGCTGCCTTTTTATAGATTACTAACACACCAGAAATTTCTCAAACAATCAAGACCCAGCTAAAACAAAGGCGAACTCTTGAGAAATCCGTTTCCTCCCCCCCACCCTTTCAGCGAGCTTTTCTCTACACACTGCACTACACATCCTTTTGAATGCCTTGCCGCCTCAATCAACAATGGCCTGGTGACAATAGATTAATAAATATACCCCTGAATAAAGAAGAATTTAATAAAGAATATAAACATATTATTAAAACTGCTTTAATTAATGTTTTTAATAAAGACTTTATACAAAAAAGATTGAAAAATTTAAATATCAAAAAACTGTTAATGATATTTCTACCCTTAAAAAAATAAAAGACAATTATTTGAGAAAACTCACTTACCATCCTTGGGTTAATAAACATTTTCAAATTTTTTTTGAAGAGTTTGGTATAACTTTAGTTCCTCAAAATATAGTATTAAAAATGTACTACATTTCTCTGAAAAAGATAAAATTCCTAATAAAATATCTGGTATTTATCAATTTAATTGTTTAGATTGTGGAAAGATAAACGTAATTTGGAAACCCGAAATAAGAACATTTTGTAAGATTAAGTATAAACAAACTGATCAATCAGCCGTAACAGATCATTTATGGTCATTTAACCATGAAATAAATCCTGAAGTTAAATTATTAAAACAATTAAATGATCTGATAGATTTAATGGTTTGGGAAAAAAATATTTATTGTAAAAAATAAACATTGTGTAGTGATTCCTTTCTTGGAAGTGTTGAAAACAGTGTTATAATAAATTAAATTTAAAGGGAGTTGATTGTTGTTTAGTGTCATTGATCGACCTCCTTTAAATTTAATTGCGTAATGAATTTTGAAATACCAGCAGTTGATTCTGTTTTTAGGTTTGTTTCACTGTCAGATTTTGGTAATACTGAAAAAAAATCACAGTAACCTCTGATAGTATCATTGATGATGAAGTTGTTTGATGGCTGAGGATGTAGACAAAGGTTTACGAAATTGATCTCACCAATTAATAAGAAAAATTGTGAAGTTTTTGTTGCAAATGGTTGTACTTGTGTAATATTTATTGCTTCATTGTAGCTAGCTTCATTTTTTACATAATTATTAGTCCACTAGCTTATTTGGTGGCAAGCTACTGTGGAGTATGCTGTATGTTTACAAACTGTTACAACAGGCAGCATAGTATGTCACCTACCTGCAATTTCTTCGATAGCATTAGGCACGTGGCTTTGTTCCTGTCACTGCCTAATCAATATTTATTCTGGGGCATTTTTTTTAATGTGGCTATATTGGCGGTAAAAACTATCTATATGTGTCACATAGAAGCTGAGCAACTACTTCTATATATTCGTTCGGTGTCATTTCGAAACATTCTGTTTATAATGTGTTGCAGTGGTAACTGGGCACAGATCACAAGATCAGTGGTTCAAATCCGAGCTTAATAATCTTGAAGCCATACCTTACGTCTATCGACAATAAATCTGATCCAGCCATCATCTAAGGAGATGACAAAGATCCCCTGATGTAGCTCGACGTTCAAGCTGCACCCAGAGAACAAAATCAGTGGAAGAACTGGGACCATGGAACAGTCACGGATGAACACTCGGCTTGTCTTCACTTTCTCCTGGTACACCAAGTACGGGCTGCGATAGCACGACACTGAGTAGTTGATGGACGAAGGATGCAGGAACACCTGTCACATTATCATATTAATCAACTCCAGTATAATGTAAGGAAAAGGTCCATTCACTCTTCTATATACTTATTCCTCTATCTGCTTCTTGTTCAATTGTAGCATAAAAACCAGGCTGCACTTTTATAAACACATCATAAGTTACATAACAATACACTATATTTTCAATGAAGCCGTTCACTGTCTAGCACTTCCAGTAATTTTATGTTATGTGGAATGTAGTACTGTAAATATGTTGGTTTCACCAAACACCAAGGTATAACATCAAAAGTATCGGGTCATCGCAAAGTCGCTCCACACCTCCTGCGCAACTAATATTCACCTAGAGTTGGGAATTCCGGTGGCAGCACTGCATGACGCAATGTATGGTGTTAATGTTAACTTGTTAACGTTCCACTAGTTAAGAAAACTGTTAGGTTCAAATATGACCTGCAAGAAGGATAACGTAAAAAATAATATGAAACCACATCACTTTTGGTCTGAGAATCACAACATAAAACAAGAAATAGAACTGATCAAACAGGCAAAGAAACCTCTGGAACTACAGATTTGGGAAAACATATTTATTACGAAAAAACAGGACCTCTTGATGAATTTTGAAATTCCCGCGGTAGATGACGTCATCAAACTTACCAGGACGTTAGATGACAGCACAACACCAAGCCAGATGCAGACACCGGATGCATCATCAGTCTACCACAGAGCTGACGATAGGGGAGAAGTCCCCAGAAACTAGTCTTCATAAAAAACTTGTAAGTGGAGAAAAGTATATACAAGGTTGACTCACTTGCCTAATTTTAGTAACAATGGCACTCCAATCTGTTTAAAAAAGATGTTGAAAATGTTTACCATTTCCTTGAAGACACAGATTCACTCGTTTTATTTTCAAATACTGTAATTAATATATCCTTTGTTATATATGTTATGTAACGTTCTATCGCTGTTTTCTTGGATTGACCTTGTAGACCAAAGCTTTAGCTGCTCCCCAAACAAAATAATCAGGAGGGGTAAGATCAGGAGACCACAGAGGCCACAGTCATTTAGTAATTAGTCCTTCCCCTAAAAATTCCGCTAACAGTCCCATAGATTTATATGATGTATGAGGAGTGGCATTATCTTGTTGAAAAATGGGCTGTTCACTTCATCTTTATTTAGCTGTGAAATAAATGGAAAAAGAATTTCCGAAGCAATAAACATCTGAATTAACTGAGGTGCCGAAAAAAATTGACCCAATAATTCGAGAGCGAGAAATTGCACGCTATACACTAATTTTCTCTGAATGTAAAGGGGTTTCCTGAATAGTTTGGGGTTTTCAGTAGACCATATTCGCATATTTCATGAATTTACGCATCCTGATAAGTGGAACCAAGCTTCATCAGTAAACATCTCAATTCCATGATGCAAAATAAACCTCTGGATCCATTCACAATACTGAACTCTTTTCCTATGATCTGTGGGTTCTAATTCATGCCTGACTGACCCTTTATACGGGTACATACCGAGTCGTTTTTTGACTGCTTTGTATGGATCTCCTGGTTCAAATCCCGGCCATGGCATTGAATTTTTCATGTTGACTCTATCCATCAAAAACCTTAGCCTATAAACGGCTAGTGTGGAGAAATGATTAATTTCCATCAATTAACTAAAATAATAAGAGTTAAATGTTGAAGCCTGGGACTCAAGTACTTACTATAGTAAGTCGCCACAAACGGTGTATCTCGAATGCGAGAGCCCCTAGTGGTCTACCGGGGAAATATATGAGTCAAATGGAGAATTTAGTGTCAGGACGGCACGTTGGCCATGGTAGCTCAATGGGTTAGAGTGTCTGGATGGAAACCAGGAGATCCGTGGTTCAAATCCCAGCCATGGCATTGAATTTTTCATGTTGACTCTATCCATCTTCTCGATTAACTTTTATTTTAACTTTTGTTTCACTGTCTCTACACTTCTTTCAATTTCTATACTTTGGAAGTCTACAATTATTAAAATTAGGCAAATGAGTCAACCTTGTATACACTTTTCTCCACTTACAATTTTTTTATGAAGACTAGTTTCTAGGAACTTCTTCCCTATCCTCAGTTCTGTGGTTGACTGATGGTGCAACCAGTGCCTGCCTCCGGCTTGGTGTTGTGCTGCCATTTGATAATCTGGTAAGTTTGATGACATCATCCATGGTGGGAATTTCAAAATTCATCAGGAGGTTCTGTTTCTCAGAAATGAATAGGTTTTCCCAAATCTGCACTTCTAAAGGTTTCTTTGCCTGTTTGATCAATTCTATTTCTTGCTTGATGTGATTTGCAGACCAAAAGTGATGTGCTATGGTAGACTTGTCCATGTGTTTGAATTTAATATTTTGGAAGTGTTCTTTCATTCTTGTTTCTAGATTTTTTTTTTTTTTCGTCTTCCCGATGTATATCTTGTCACAATCCTGGCAACTCATTTGGTAAATGCCTGATAACTGAGTTTTTGGTGTGCTATTTTTCAGAGGATGGTTTAGTAAGTTGCAGATGTTGTGTTCTGAGGGGCTAATTTTATGTTGACATGCTTAAAATCTTTACAGATTTCTTGAAGTATTTTGAATGAAAGGTAAATTTGCCTCATGTGATGTTTGAGTTTTCTAGGTTTTTTTTTCCTTTTTTTTTTATGTAGTAATTTCATTTAAGTTTGTTTCTTTTGTGTCTAGATCATATTACATATTACTAAAGCCTTTCCACAGATTTTCAAATGTGGCATAGATATGTTGATGATGTGTTTGCTATAGTTCCTAGAAGACTAACCAATGATGCTATAAAGTTGCTAAACCTACAAGAAAAGTCTATAGCTTTCACCATTGAAGTAGAACAGGATGGCTGGTTACCTTTTCTGATTTGAAAATCTTAAGAACACAAACAGGATTAGAATTTGGAAAACAAGAAGGCGGAAAACAGTACAATTTGCACTAGTCAAGACTCAGCTGAAGATATCAATATCTTCTCGATTCACTTTTATAAAGTAGTCTCGGTTATCCGACCTTCGGTAATCTGACATTCCATATTATCTGACACACATGAATTCAAAGCATATTTATGAAATAACTTACTAAAATTTTCTTTTCCTGTGAATGTAATATGACAAGTAAAAGGAAGGAAGTGATTGTTTCCATGGAAAACAAGTTGGCGGCATTAAAGAGACTGGACAGCGGGGAAACTCTTCAAAAAGTGGCTTCAGATTATGGTGTTGGTTATGTTACAGCAGGGGACTGGGGAAAAAAAAAAGAGAAGAAATTGAAAAGTGGTGTGCTACCAGAGCAACAAGTGATGCACTAAAACACAGGAAAACAATGAAACAATGTGAATATGAAAAAGTTAGCGAAGCACTGTTTCTTTGGTTCACTCAAAACAGAGAAAAGGGTCTATACCAAAAACAGGCCCGCTGTATTTCCAGAAAGTGTTCAATGAAGGACATCCTAATTTTACTGCCAGTATTGGGTGGTTTAATCGTTAGAAGAAACAGTATGGTATTAGGCAGCTTAATATGTGGTGAAGAACTGTCCGCTAAATCTGACGACATTTTGAAATTAAAAAGGAACTCCAATAATTAATTCTTGCTGAAGGATTAACTGGTGATCAGATTTTTAATTGTGACGAAACTGGACTATATTTCAAGATGCTGCTATCTGAAACTTTTGCAGCCCGAGCAGTCGTCTGCCTCTGGTTACAACTGTAGTAAGGAAAGGGTTACTATTCTTCCCTGAGTAATGTTACGGGGAACTTCAAAGCTAAAGTGCTAATGATTGGTAAATCTAAATGACCTAGAGCACTTAAAAACATTTCTGTTAATGCTCTACCAGTGCATTACACTAACCAGAATTCTGCCTGGATGTCTGCTGCCATCTTTAAATACCGGTTCTTTACACAGTTTGTGCCATCTATAGAGAAGTTTCTAGCTTCCAACAACATCCCAAGAAAAGCTCTCCTCCTACTAGACAATGGCCCATCACACCTAAATGTAGAACAACTTAGAAGAGGGATATCAAGGTCTTGTTTCTCCCACCAAAGGTGACGTCATTGTGCCAGACAATGGACCAAGGTATACTGGATACACTGAAAAGAAAATATTGGCGACAACACCTTTTGTCCCTGATAGAGGAAATGGACAATGGCAAGGACATGATGGAAAAGTTAAGATCTATCATCATGTAAGACGTTGCATACTGTGTAGAAATCGAAATGACTTTAGCAGTCTTGGAACACACTGTCAGGTGATGATGAAAATAAAGAAGAGATAGAACATTGACATTGTTCCCCTACTGAATCGCATTCCTGACTGTGAGCACACTACGACTCAAGATGTGAGTAGCTTCCGTGCAGAAGATCAACAGTTTGAAGTCATTGGCTCTGATATTGTTGATATCGTGAATGGTAATGATAATGAGGATGCAGCAGAACACAAAATTGAAGAAAAAAATGAGATGTGTCACACTGAAGGTTTAAATGCTTTAGAGATGGCATTAAGTTACATGAGCAACAGCCAGAGGAAAGTGCAACTGAGGTGCTGATTATTAAATTATAGATGAGTCGTATTTATGACACATCAGCTTCACTTACATAATCATATCAGCTTCATGTAAGTGAAGCCGATGTGAAATAAATACGACTCATCTATAATTTAATAATTATTTCGCTTCACTGTGGTGTTCCAATACAGTTAAATTTTGAGGTATTGATGTTTTGCCGATGGCAAAATCTCGCAGCAAGGAAATGTCATTTAGCAGGCAAACAGATTTCATTGAAAAGTTTATTTTCTTAACACATTTGGAGCCTCTTTTTGTTCAATATGGCATGTAGAATTGGTTTGATTATTCAATAAATACTACAAAAACCAAGAATTGTCTCAATAATACGTATACCTACCATGTTTTACTCCATTCTGTAACTTATTTTGTATTATTCAATATTTTTGGTTATCCGACGCTGTCCAGGACCAGTTTAGGTCAGATAATTGAGACTACTGTAATTTGTTGAATAATAATAATAATAATAATAATAATAATAATACTAATAATACTAATAATACTAATAATAATAATAATAATAATAATAATAATAATAATAATAATAATAATAATAATAATAATAATTTATTTATTCACCATTCAGTAATTACAATAGGCTTCGTCACATGTAATAGCTACCTTAAATCTAGTAAAAACAACTATATATAAAAAGTATTAACTTGGAAGAAGCGTAGGGACAGTGAAGCACAAATTAATACAAAAGTGAATCGAGAAGATATTGACACATTGCTTCACTCATACTGTTTATTCACAGGACATGTTTCAAGAGCTCTCGCTCCTATCATCAGCTGATACTCGACTAGTGCAAGTTGTAGTGGTTTCCTCTTTCTCCGTTTTGTCAATAGATGGCGTGATGTACTTGTCAAAGATGTCCGGTGGTGGAGTTTCAAAATTCATGACTCTATGACGATTTTTTCCCATACGGAAAGGTCTATGGGATGATTAACATATTTTATTAGAGATGTTTCCAAGTTGATGTCATGTCTAGTATTCAAAAAATGAAAAGCCACTGCTGATTTTTCTGTTTCACCATTTTAAATGTTTCTCATATGTTCTTTAGTTCTGATGTTAATATTTCTTTTTGTTTTTCCTATATAAATTTTAGGGCAAGTTTCACATTTGATCTCATAGATTCCTGGTTTTTCTTTGGTAGTGATTGAATTTTTGGGAGCGCCTTTTAACAAATTTCTGATATTAAACCTATTTTGAGGTGCAAGAGTTATGTTGTGTTTTGAGAAGATTTTTTGGAATTTGTTATAGGCTGATGGGTGGAAGGTGAATTTTTTAAAAAGTTTTTTCTCTTTTTCTCCTGTAGGTTCTAGGGTGGTGGTTTCTTTTATTTTCTTAGCTTTGTTGAGTCTGTTAACTGTTTTGTCTATTAAATTTGGGTTGAAACCGTTGGATATAGCTACTTTTTTTATGTGTAGGTATTCTTCTTGATAATCTTCTCTGTTTAGTGGAAAGTTGATCATCCGAAAGATTAAACTGTTGAAAATGGCATGTTGGTGTTGTTTTGGGTTGATACTGTTGTTCTTGATATAATTATCTGTGTGTGTCGGTTTCCTGTAAATACCAAAGGTGAGTTTGTTGTTCATTTTTTTGATCTTGATGTCCAAAAAGGGGAGCACACCATCCTCTTCTGTTTCCAATGTAAATTTTATAGCTGGATTTTGTATATTCAAAAGTTTAAGACTATCTTGTATGAGTTTTTTAGGTACTATTGCAAAAATGTCGTCAACATAGCGATACCACACTTTGAAATAATTTGGAAAAGTTTTTGTGATATGTGTTTCAAAAGCACTCATAAATCTGCCAAGAAGGGAGACAATGGGTTGCCCATAGCTAGGCCTGTTTTTTGTTTATAGATCTGTCCATTAAAGCTGAAAAAATATTGATTGATACAAATTTCTGTAAGTTGTGAAAGTTCTTCTATTTCTTCAGATGTTATTTGTAATGATTCCAGCCATTTTTTGAGAAGTGGAATAAGCTCATTGGTAGGTATACTTGGATATAAAGAAATGACGTCAAAGGAAACTAAAGCATCTGTAGAGTTGATCTTTGTGTCCTTCAGGAGATTTAACAATTCAAACGAGTTTTTGATACTTAAATTTTCAAATTTTGTGAAGGATCTGAAGATATGAACCAAGTACTTTGACAAGTACATCACACCATCTATTGACAAAACGGAGAAAGAGGAAACCACTACAACTTGCACTAGTCGAGTATCAGCTGATGATAGGAGCGAGAGCTCTTGAAACATGTCCTGTGAGTAAACAGTGTGAGTGAAGCAATGTGCCAATATCTTCTCGATTCACTTTTGTATTAACTATATATAACTATATTTCAGAAACATCAAAAAACATAAATCCTTTCATGGAAGTGTTGAAAACAGTGTTGTATAAATTAAATTTATTGGGAGTCGATTAATGACACTAAACAACACTTACTTTTAAATTTTCTCGGAACTAGTTTCAGAGGCCTTTCCTCTATCATCAGCCGGACATCGGCTGATGATAGAGGGAAGGCCTCTGAAACTAGTTCCGGGAAAATTTAAAAGTAAGTGTTGTTTAGTGTCATTAATCGACTCCCAATAAATTTAATCAAAAAACATGTTTTATATGTCTTGCTTACGTTTGTCTATAAACTCTTTAATTTATAAAAGGGGTTCACAGTTAACCATTGGTACAGTTTCTCCTTAAACATTTGAGTAGGTAATTTGTGTATTCTTACAGGAAGTGCATTGAAGAGTTTTATGCCACTTATTTTATAATACTGATAGGTCTTCTGGAGAGAAACTGATGTGAACCCCTCTAATGCATACAGTACATGTACTTACATAACCATCATCTCTTGTCTTGAAGCGTAGCTGTTCTGCACGAAGATCCTTGGGAACTGCTCCTGCAGCACTGGCGTTAAAAGACTTCTCCGGAGTTAGCACCTTCACTACATTTGGATAAAGAGCTGCACATAAAATGGCTGCTAGCAACCGGTTGTTCTCTCCATTCACATTCAACTGTCACAACAAAATGTTCATAAGTAAGCAATCATACCAATAAAATGAACTATTCCATATTTTTAAAATCTCCATTCACATCAAATTTCATATTTTGAAAGCAAAATGTTACCAAAATGAGATGACATAAGACCAATAGTGAACAATACTGACATTAGCAAAGGGCTTCCAGATTACTACAACTCCTCCTAAGCATCAAGAATACATTTAAATCGAGAGGATAAAAATAACAAATTTCAGCAGAAGATACCTTGATCTTTCTTGATGTTACATTCCTATTTCCGAGTATTCTAACAGATTAACTACTCTCAAAACTGAATACAGTTAAACTGCTTTATACGTAACCCAAATATACTTCATTTGTATATATATGTAAATACTTGCAGGTCATAGAAAGAATGTAATTTACAAATATGTTAATTGAAAAAAAACTATTTGTAGTTGATGTCTGGTTGACAACGAAGGAGGAAAGTAGCCTCTGAAACATGTTTCAGGAAATTTAAAAGTAAGTGTTTTTTTTGTGTCATTAATTGCCTCGCCCTTAAATTTAATTTATTACAACACTTTTCAACATTTCCATGAAAGGAAATTATACTTATTGCTCTATCTACTTCAAGATAAACATTATCTTATTGTAGATACAAGGAAATACAATAGACTTTAATTGAGAGTCAAATGTTTAGGTAATTATATGATGTACACAAGACTTTCTCTACTCTTGTATTAATAATAATAATAATAATAATAATAATAATAATAATAATAATAATAATAATAATAATAATAAAAAGCAATACACAACAGGAAAACAAGAACTGTCCACATGGGAACAAATCTTCATTTCAAAAAATAGAAACAAAGTGTTCAATTTCGACATCCCCCAGAAAGATTTGTTCAGAAAGTTCTTCAAACTGCAATCAGAGGAGACCTATGACAAATCACCAGCTACACCACTGAGAACCAGTCGATGTCCAGTAGAGAGAGGGAAGTAGCCTCCAAAACTGTTTCGGGAAATTTAAAAGTAAGTGTTGTTTAGTGTCATTAATCGACTCCCTTTAAATTTAATTTATTACAACATTGTTTTCAACACTTCAATGAAAGGAATTACTAGTCATTATTTACTTTTTATTCCATGGTTGTATAAAGAGAACGTAATTACAAAGATATCACGTAGCGTCCAAAACATTGACTATCACTTAAAGTCTACTGTACTCCTTTTAAACTACAATAAGATTACAATGTGTAAGAACTATGATACAATGAAGCACAAAATTAATATAATTTTGAGTCAAACCAGTTTTGGAAGGAGAACCACGATATAGAACGAGAAATCCACTTATTAAAAAGTGTCCAAGGTCCAGCTGCATTAACCACGTGGGAAAAAATCTTCATAAAGAAATATGAAAGAAAACTGTTTAATTTTGACACTACCTTTGAAGAAAACCCAAACTTCAAGTTCATCAAGATACCAACAGAGACGCACCTGTCGTCTCCAATGAGTTCACCACACCAACGTCCATTAGTCGACAAAAAGAGATGATGTTACATTCTGTGAGGTTTAAGTTGGCGTATTCTCTACTATCCTTGTCTAACACAGAATGCTGGCCTTGTCTAGCACACGTGGGTGGGTCAGCAACCACTGCTTTGTCGTGATTCATGGAAAGTAGACGCTCGCAACCCCCACTCCGTTGTGTGTTGATTAACGGTTGTCAGTGGCGTATGAGCAATTTAACTGTGCATTTATTGTTTTGTGGATTTACACAACACACAAAATGCTTTCATTGTAGCAACATATGGATATAATGTTGAATTATTTTCTTGTAGTTTTAGTTGTGTTTGTGTTGTTTCAAGTTGAATCTCGAGGGAAAGTTCTAAAATCAGATTCTAGGGAAATTGTAGTCAAAGTTCACGGTTTCTTCAGTGGTGAATGTGAAGCTTTGAAATGTGGAAAGCTGACTATTTCAGTGACGAGCATCGTTGAGAGAACTGCTACTTCTACAGGTATTTCTTCTAGTTGTGTCCAACGAATTTTAAAAGACAAAAATGCAGAAGCTAGCCGCGGTAGACTGCAAACACCAGGCAAGAAGCGCCCTAATAGAAGACTGCGAAAAACAGAAATTGATTCACTTACAGCTGCTGCTATTAAGCGAACAATCTATTTGCTGTATCGTACAGACTTTCTACCTAGTTTGCTGGACATATATGAGACTTTAAGAGCTAAAAAGCTTAATTTCAGTTATGGTAAAAATTCACAAGGAAGAGACTTTTTAATGGAACGAATGGATATTGTTTCTAAAAGATTTAAATTTTTAAGACGAATGAAAGAACTGAGATCTACAGGTAGGCCTATAGTGTACTTTGACGAACGTGGGTAAATATAAACCATACGAGAAATACGGTGTGGAAGTGTATTGCTGGTGAAAATGTAACTGATTTCCCTCTTATGGCCACGCCGTGGCTCAGTGGTTAGACCGCTTGGCTCTCACCAAGGCGGCCCGGGTTCGATCCCAGGCGACCGCAAAGTAAGATTTGTGGTGGACAACACGGCGTTGGGGCAGGTTTTCTCCGGGACCTCCGGCTTCCCCCGCCATCTCATTCCACCGGTGCTCCATCTTCATCTCATGTATGATCAGTGTCACCGCCTGCGGTGCCGTATGTAGTAAAAGCGGGCGTTAAACACTACACATTTCATTTCCCTCTTAAAACACCAATCGGCAAAGGGCAGCCAATTATATATGAACATGCTGGATATTCACCAGGATTTATTCCTAATGCTTTGCTAACTTTTAAGTCAAATTCAACCAAAGACTACCATGAAGAAATGGATAGTAATATTTTCAAGAATTGGTTTGTTAATACATTACTACCTAACATCCCATCTAGTGATGTAATCATTATGGACAATGCCCCTTATCATTCCATAGAAATTAATAAAGCACCCACTTCATCTTCACTCAAATCCCATATGCACGAATGGCTTCGTTATAGGAATATTGAGTTTGATCCACAAGCAACAAATCCAGTGCTATACGAATTAATTAAACTGAAAAAGATAATTTCAAAGTGTATGAAATAGTCTCGCAGAGGTACACGGTCATACTGTAGTAAAATTGCCACCTTATCACTGCGACTTTAATGCTATAGAACTTATTTGGGCACAAGTGAAGAATGACGATGCAAAACATAACATTTCATTTAAAAGTGTCAATGTAAGTCTTGTTTCATAATGCGATTAGAAAAGTGACGCCAGAAAACTGGAAAAAAACGTGTGAGCATGTACAAAACACTGAACAGTTTTACCGGGGAAGAGACGGTCAGATTAGTTATAAATTTAAAAGACTTGGAATCGGAAGAAGAAAACGAAGATTCGTTTGAAATTTCTGACTGTGAATCGAGGGATGAGCAACAATCGGACGGAGTGGAGAAGGGGCGCTCCACCACTGATGCATGCTTGGCTGGCATGTCTACTTTGCCCGCTACGTCATAGAGTGAGACGGTCAGTATTCCTTTCTCTTTCTAAAAGGCACATGACTAGTTAAACCTCACAGACTGTAGGAAGATCCTAACAAAATGCGTTCTAGGTATATACTAGCAATAAATGGAGCATTGAACATTAGTTTGACTCAAAATTATATTACAATAAGATGTTTATCATGAACACAACAAAGCAATATATCTAACCTGCTCTCCTGTTAAGCTCAGTATGTTGTCGATGCCACTCCTCTTTGGTCCCAGATTGACATGCACAAAACCAATGCTCACTAAAAGCTCCAGGAATTGCCGCTTGATATCTGCTAGCATTTGCAGTGTTCTCCAGGAAAGGAAGTTCTCTGAAGCAAATACTCGGCCACCATAATGGCTTTGTGCACTGGCCTTCAGCCAGCACTGAAACCAGACACAAATGACAGTGTTACCAACATTATGTGGAGATGGGTTATCAAATTCTAATTCGTAAATTACTGAAAAGCTCCTTGAATCACAGTGAAGGATATCTACCTAAAGGAAGGAAACCCTGATTAAGAAGGTTCTCCTTGTAGTTAAAGGTTGAACAGAGGGTTGGTATCCCTTATTTTATCATCTACATACTGTTGTGGTTTTCAAATGCTAGGCTTTGGCAATGAAGCCATTAGCTCTCTTGCTCTCCAATATTTCTGTGTAGTGGGGTCCGGCAGGTAGGACTTCACAGGTTAAAAGATGTTCTTTAGTCATTTCCTCTTCTTTGTTGTCAAATGCTAGGCTTTGGCAATGAAGCCATTAGCTCTCTTGCTCTCCAATATTTCTGTGTAGTGGGTCCGGCAGGTAGGGCTTCACAGGTTAAAAGATGTTCTTCAGTCATTTCCTCTTCTTTGTTACACAGAGGACAATTTGGACTTGTATAAATTCCTATTCTGTGTAAGTGTTTGGCCAAATAAGCATGTTCTGTAAGTAATCTAAAATTTGCTACTGCAGCTTTACGTGGGATTTCTGGAATAATTTCTGGATTTTTAATTAAAATGTTCCATTTTTTTATCTTTGGCTTTGTTAGATATTCATTGGTTTTGTTTGTTTTTATATTTGCTTTTGATTAATCTTTTTATGGATGTATCATCTACATACTTCTAGTTCTATAAAAACTATTTCTGATTGCCTTAAACTTCAAAATTACCTAAATGCATTAAATAAAGACAATAACATTCCTTTTATGCCTGATTTCACCAACAGATGTTAAGACTTAACACGGATGTCCGTATATTTAGCAATAGTTATAATAAAAATTGTATTTCACCAACAAGTATTAGCTTAACACTCATGTCAAATTTCATGTTAAACTAACAAGCCATATCTGTTGTTAAGTCGTTAACAATTGTAGAATTGTCAATATGGCAGTCATGATGTCAAGTTGCTATATTTAGACCATCTAAATGGCATTCATAATAGAGAACGGCCAATGAGGAGAAATGATTTTGAGCTATCAGACAAAGGTATAGACTGTCTAAACAAGTTGTTATGAAGACTACTGGTGCGCCCACAGCAAGAAGGCTAGCGGGGAATGAAGGGCAGAGGAGCTTGAACTGTTTCTCTGTTCTGGTAGCGGATCTGTTTACTAGGAAATGAGTGTATGAGAGTGCATATTGTAACTTTGTGGGTTCATGAAATTTAAAGTCCAATTGCACAAACTCAAAATGTTCTTTATTTCCACCGAATTAAAGTTGAAACACTTGCCAATTACACAGAATTACGTAGCGCACACAATTACAATTCACCAGTTCGTCTGTCACAGGTCCACTCTGCACTCGCAATTACGCACAATTCCTCCGATGCACGTACACAGTCTTCCGGTCCGTTCCCTCACTGGGCGGCTGCTCGCCAAGAACTGAACATACTCGCCAACTACAGGCCTTACATAGGGAAGATCGACATTTCTGGAAGGTTCGCGGCGCGCACAATTATCCCGAGGTTTCGAGACGTCTGGTGAGAGGGGAAAGAGATGGTACAGGGCTCGTCCAGCTCTCCTAATCATCCCTTCAGTTAGTGACACGAGACAAATGGGTAGGCGTGGCCTAAATGCTTCCCGCCTGGCCCTACTGCCGGCCGGTTCTATATTGAGTTCCAACGTTCGGGTGACACTGCTCCCTCCTCAAAGCGGGTCGTCCCGAACAGCACTATTGTAGCGTGCCAGGCGATCCAGCTGTACCACCAACATCTTCCCTCAGGGAACCTTCTGAATGCAGTAGACCACGTCGTTAATCCTCTTCATCACCCGGTACGGTCCTTGCCATGGCTCCTGAAGCATCAGGCAGTGTCCCTTGGTCCGGGTAGGACGGTACAACCAGAACAGGTCACCTTGCTGGAACCCCTGGCTGTTGGCTTGCCTGTCGTATCGGGTTTTCATGCGGTCGCTCGCCTTCTGGATGTTCTGGCAAGCCATCTCGTGCATGTCGTGGAGGTGGTCCACCAGGTTCTCTACATACTTGGTCGCTGGCTGTTTCACCTCCGGAGGGCTACCAAAAGCCAGGTCACAGGGGAGGCGTAACTCTCGGCCGAAAATTAAGCTGGCTGGCGTCATCCCCGTGGTGTCATGTGTTGATGAGCGGTAGGCCAGCAAGAACAGTGGCACCTTGACGTCCCAGTCTCGCTGATGGCTGGCCACGACCTTCCTCAAGTGTTCCTCTAAGATCTTGATGTACCTCTCGACCATGCCATCCGACTGGGGATGTAGAGGTGTTGTGCGGGTCTTGTTAACCCCAAGTCTCTCTAGTGCCTCCTTCATCAGGTTGGACTCAAAATTGGTGCCTTGATCACTGTGCAGCTCTAATGGTACCCCAAATCGGCAAAACACTTGCTCCACGAGGCAGTCTGTGATTGTCCTTGCCTCTTGGTTCGGGATGGCATACACCTCCGGCCACTTAGTGAAGTAATCCACGACCACCATCAGGTACTTGTTGCCTCGGTCGGATATTGGGAACGGTCCAGCAATGTCAACGGCAATCCGTTCGAATGGCGCTCCGACGTTGTACTGTTGCATGCGACCCCGGCTCCTAGTCTGGGAGTCGCGACTCGCCACGCACACGTGTCACTGACGGCACCATCTCTCAGCGTCTGCTCGGAGCCTCAGCCAGTAGTAGCGCTGCCGTAGTTTGTCAATCGTCCGGTTCGCTCCCAGGTGTCCTCCTGAAGTACCGGCGTGCACTTCTTCCAAGACTTCCGGGACCTTACTCCGGGGAAGTACCAACTGTTCTCTCTGTGTCTTCCCATCGGGTGATTCCCATACCCGGAACAGTACACCCTCTCTGGTCTTCAACGAGTCCCATTAGGCCCAGTAAGACTTGTAGGTGGCGCTCCTCGGTGCGATGTCCGCCCAGGTTGGTCTCGTCCCTGCCTCCACTTCCCTCAAGAGTGGCCCCAAGTCTGCGTCCGCCAGCTGCTCTCTCCTCAAGCCTGCGCCATCCCAGCCATCCGCAGGCACTGCCGTGACTACTCGAACTGCTGCAGCACGCTCCTTCTCCTCCACTCTTGTGCATTGGCTGCACTCTTCTAGACAGGGTCTTCGGGACATAGCGTCCGCGTTACCATGGCTCTTCCCTCTGCGATGTTCCGAGGTGAAGTCGTACTCCTGCAGCCTCTGAACCCAACGTGCTGTCTGGCCTTCCGGTCGCGCCCTCACCATCGCCTCGCTCCTCGCGGGGACAACCACGTCTTCGTTCAAGAGGACCCTACCGATTCCAAGGCGCTCTTCGGGTTGACGGAGTATAACCTCTTCTCCGTTGAGCCGCAGGACCTTCCTGCCGACGTCGACCGTCGTATCGTGGGTCCTGAGGGCATCCAGTCCCAGAATCACCTTCTTAGCCACCTTCGCGACGAACACCCACAGACGCACGGCACTCCGTCCCAAGGTCAGCTTCAGGAGGGCCTCCTCCACAGGCATGGTGTCGCCCGATGCCGTCACAAGCTGGTATGGTCGGTTCGGTTTCCTCGTCGGCAAACCCTTCGCCACGTCAGATCTGATGATGGTCACGGCCGCCCCGGTGTCCACCAGCACGCGGCACGGCTTTCCTCTTACCCAGCCGTCCGCGATGAGGTTGTCATCCATCCGCCGGCTGACGGCGCGGATTGTCACTCGAGGGTTGGTGGTAATGGCGCCGACGTGCCCCTCTCCACGCCGGGCCTTACTCGTTCTTCCGGCCGCTCTTCCTGGTGTGGGCAGTCTCTCTGCAGGTGCCCGGGCGTCCACACCCCCAACACAGGCCACTAGGTGTTCGCCGGCGTCCCTCGGCTGGTCTTTTGTCTCCGGCGTAGCGCACACTCCTCGTTCTCGACGACGGATAGCTGTTACCTTGGCCGCCTCCATCCTTAATGCTGCCGTTAGCGCTTCGTGGATTGTTTTATAATCGCCGAGCATTAGGCGCTGACGAATCTCCGTGTCCCGTACCCCGTCAACGAAGTTGTAGGCGGCTTCCCGGGATACGAACTCCAGTGGCAGGTCAACCAAGGTCTTGCTAGCCAGCTGCTCAATCGCTATGGCGAACTCCTGCAGCGTCTCCCCCGGCTGCTGTGACCATACCTTTAGTTGGCTGCGGTACGCTGCGGCTAAGCGGTGGTTCCCGAAACGATTCTCCAGGGCCTCCCAGATGTCCTTGGACGCCGCCGTCGTCTGCACCGCGTTTAGGACTTCCGCGGCTCGTCCCTGGAGGCTAGCTATTAACTGTGTGGCCTCCTCCTCCGGTGACCATCTGTTGTGCTTGGCCACTGTGTCGAACTGGCGGCGGAAGACCTCAAATGTTGACGCGCCGTCATATTTCGGTGGTTTGACGCGCGCAGATGTTGTGTAGCGTCCCGGCGCGTCGGCCTTCAAATCCTTCAGCTTCCTGCCGACGACGTCCTCTACCATGGCGTTCAGGGACTTGACGCTGCTGTCGGCCTTTCCCTCCAGGTCGTCAACGCGGCTCGCCAGGTCCTCGACGCGCTCGTCCACTTGGCCCATCCGCTTGCCCAGCTCCGTCACGTTATCCCTCACGCCGGCCAACTGTTCTTCAAATTTGGCGGCGAGAGCCTCGTTCGCCACCTTCATTTCCGTGGTCAGTTCGGCCATCTTTGCGGTCATTGTAGTGGCCAAGTTGTTGTTTGCCGTTTCCGTCTTCGCTGTTAATTCGGCCTTCATTTCTTCCATCTTCTCGGTGATGTTATTTGTCGCTTCTGTTTTTGTTGTTAACTCGTTCATCTTCGCTAAAAGCATTTCCAATGCCGATTCCATGGCCGTAATGTTCGGTGATGTTATCGTCCCGCTTCCTGACACCAGTTGTGACTTTGGTGGGTTCGTGAAATTAAAAAAAGTTCAATTACACCACTCAAAATGTTCTTTATTTCCACCTTACTCCAATATCACAATTACAATTTAATGTACACAATTACAATTTTGCCAGTTTGTCTTTACACGTACGCTCAGCGCGACTACACGTCTGCCCGCCGCGACTCGCTCAACTCAACTGCCCGGCTCACACTCACACAACTGTCGCCTCGCTTGTCTCGATCGGCCCCGAAGCCTCTCGAATCTTCCGTTTATGGAGGGGGAAAACATTCTCGAAACTTCGTGCACCTTCGAGCGGTAGGAGGGTTAAACGAAGACCCAGCCACCCCTCCTATCTCCCTTCCCTCCGCTGGCCTACATTCACTGCTCGGCATCGCGGGCTTGCCGTTTGGACAACAATATCCTGATGATGGGAAAGATGTACACTCCCAAAACGTCGATTTCTAATCGTCTTTTCACCTGGCTTGTTTCCCGGGTTCGATCCCAGGCGACCGCAAAGTGAGATTTGTGGTGGACAACACGGCGCTGGGAGGGTTTTATCTGAGACCTCCGGTTTCCCCCGCCATCTCATTCCACCAGTGCTCCATCTTCATCTCATGTGTCATCAGTGTCACCGCCTGCGGTGCCGTATGTAGTAAAAGCGGGCATTAAACACTACACACCTGGCTTGTTTCCCGAAAAGATCTCGAACAAGAGACTTTTTGACTCAAGATATAAGTGCGCCAGTGTTTAGTTCTCCTTGAGAAACTGAAATGATTGCCTTCCTTAAGCTGATTTAAAGTGAATGATTCCAAAGATAAGTCACAGGTTTCATCAGCACTCTGAAACCAAACCTGGAGAACTTACCTTATATGCTTTGAGAACAGTCAGCTGGTCACTGTTTGCTGTTGCAAACTCTTTCTTACGAAGTTGTGCTTCTTCTTTCTTACTAAAGGGGGTAACAAATGGTGATTTGTAGCTCAAAAAGGCTGCTATTGTTAATGCTGAATCTATACAGCAGAATATGGCTCCAAACAGCATCAGTTTTCCAACTCTAGAAATGAAATTGAATTAATTATTTACTGTGCATACTTCAAAATTTTACAATTTTTTACAATTTACAGCTTTAAGGCATATTTATTTGTCTTTACCTTGTTGCTACCTTGACTTACATGACACCCTGGTCTTCTGCTCTGCCAGGTAACTCTTAACCTCCACGCCTCCTTGGTACTTAATTAGCCCCTTTCTTCCTCCCCCATCTTCCTTTCTTATATTCTTTACATTTCTTGCCCATTTTTCTTTTACTTTCTGTAAGAACTCACCAATACTTCTTACCTTCTTTTCCTCCTTTCCTGCTAACATTTTTATAACTACTATGCTCTTCTCTACTTTCTCCCATTTTTCCTCCCAAAGCTTTTTTCTCCATATTGCAACCTCCTCGCATTCTGTTACATAGTGTTCTATGCTTTCTTTTCCACCATACAATTCACAAATTCCCTTTTCCCTACCTCTTATCCCTCTAAGGAATATTGTTCCTGTTCTTATCCAAGCTAGCCCTTCTCTCTCTTGCCTATTGCAGTAATCTACGTAGTATAAACTTGAAAGAAGCGTAGGACAGTGAAACACAAATTAGTACAAAAGTGAATCGAGAAGATATTGGCACATTGCTTCACTCACACTGTTTATTCACAGGATATATTTCAAGAGCTCTTGCTCCTATCATCAGCTGATACTCGATCTCAATCGAATATCAGCTGATGATAGGAGCAAGAGCTCTTGAAACATGTCCTGTGAATAAACAGTGTGAGTGAAGCAATGTGCCAATATCTTCTCGATTCACTTTTGTACTAATCTATGTAGTGTTGCGAAGCATCGTAAATGAGCATCGAGCGAGGGGAAAGCGGGGAGTGAAAGAGACATAGCAGCTATGCCACACCCACACACTGTCCAACGCGTGTTCACAGTGCTAATCACTTGCGGAGGAGAGACAGGGTGGGGAGAGAACGAATCAGGGAAGTTACCGGACTGTTCTTTCGCCTTTGCCTGCCGCCTCGAAAGGATGTGAAGCTTCGGGAAGTTTTGCCAACCTTCATGATACAGCGAGTGATTGTATAAAAGTGATGGACTGGACTAGACATTTCAGTTTTGGCAAGGAGCCGAGTGAGTGAGTTGCAGTGTGGACCTGCGGTAGACGAACTGCGTATGTGTGTGTTACGTAATTCTGCTGCTATCAGAGTTGTACAAAGTGTATTTCTACAAAAATAAAGAACATTTTGAATTTCTGCAAATTGGACTTTTAATTCATTTTTTCCATAATTCCTCCTATCTCTGACCACCAAATGGTTGAGTTCTCTAATCTTTTTTGCTGTCTCATGCATAATTTCATAATTTTCCCTTCATCTTTGGCCAAGCATCAATACCATTATTATTCCATTTCTTCTTGTTTTTTCTAATTCTACTTCCCTAGGTGCTGATCTTGGTAGGCCTAGCAGCTCTTTACAAAATCCTCTGTAGTTTTGGTCCACCATCTAGTTTACCTCTGCAACCCCCCCCCCCCCCCCCCCCCCCAGATCTCCAATGCATACATCATTTTGGATTCCTAACCACTTAGTTGTCGTTTCTAACTTATATCTGCATATTCTTATCCCATTCATTGCCGCCCTTCCTTTTGCTTCAATTTTTCTCCTATGTACTCCCATTTTCCATTGTTATTCAACCTCACTTCTTAGTATTCAAATTCATTGACCACTTCTACCCTTTTGCCATTTACTACCCAACTTTCATCTTTTTTTAGTTTAACTCCCTTCTTGAAGACCAAAACTTTTGACTTATTTATGCTTATTTTTATTCCCCACTCTTCACAGAATTTCTGGATTTCACCTACCATTAAGTCAACTGCATATAGCAATCCAGGAATTTCTTTGTTTGCTATTACCGGACAGTGCTGATTTTCTTCTTTAACCTTGTCCATTATCTCTATAAATAAGTTAAATAAAATTGGACTCATTTTGCATCCATTCTTAGGCCTATTTTTTGTTATCATCTCCGTAATTACAGTTTTTCCCCTCCTTATGCAAAACTTCACCCCTTCATAGATTTTCTTTACTTCTTTTATATATTTTCCAACCTTTTTCATCCTCAGTTTCCGAACTAGAGCTTTCCTTTTTCTAAGTTAACTGATGGAAATTAATCATTTCTTCACACTAGCCATATATAGGCTAAGGTTTTTGATAGTCAACATGAAACATTCAATGCCATGGCCGGGATTTGAACCATGGATCTCCTGGTTTACCTGGAAATATATACATGAGTCAATTGGAGAATTTAATGTCAGGATGGCACATTGGTCATGGTAGCTCAATGGGTAAGAGCAACTGGACAGAAACCAGCAAATTCATGGTTCAAATCCCGGCCATGGCATTGAATTTCTCATGTTGACTATCTATAGAGCTTTCCTGTTTATCGTATCAAAAGCTTTCTCAAAATTCCGCAAAGAACATATATACCCTTCCTCTCTTCTTCCTGAGATATTTTTCTATTATGGTCTTTATTATGAACAGATTATCTATTGTCTGTTTTACTTTCTTGAAACCTGCCTGAAATTCAGTTAGCCTCCTTTCTTGTTCCACCCATAATCTTAGCCTTCCTGCTAATATTCCTGTGTATATTTTTCCCAGGGGCGGCTTCTGAGGTAGTGCCGCTGTGCCATGGCACCATCTGTATGAAAACAAAAGAAAGAGAAGTGTATAGGAATTGCGCAAAAAAGATTGTTTCTGAGTGTCTGCTCCTTCGTGTGAATAGGCGCGTTAAATGCAAGTGTTCTGTCCTGATTGTTTTCTGTGGCTTGGTGCCGATTCCAGAACGGCACTGTCTATGCTCATAAGCGCCTGTGTTAGGAGCTAGGATGTCTGCTTATACACGGCTTCTTATGGGAGAAGGTAGTGCCGAGATTTCTCTGGTGCATAACTTACGCTTTATCCGCTAGAGTGCAGTAAAGCACGGGACTTAAGATACCTGTCTCTTAGTTGCGAAATCTTACACCAACGCTTCGTATCACATTCTCCACGAATAGTATTATCACACTTTTACTGTGCTCGTTACACCTGTGCATAACTAGAGTACGGATGTAATAACTATCTATTTCCATTTCCCTGTATGTTCTGTTTGGTAGAGTATATTATAAAATAGGATGGATTATTGATGAGATCATCTAAATCGTTTGAAATTGGTACACATATTTATATTTTAACAATGCTGATTTATTTATTTACTCATTATTTATTTATTCATTTATTATTTATTCATTCATACATTTATATATTTGTTTATTTAATTTATGTATTAATTCATTAAATTATTCATTCATTCGTTCATTTATTTATGGCACCTCCAATACAATGCCTCACCGGCTGCCCCTGATTTTTCCTAATATAGATAACAGACCTATTCCCGTGTAGTTTTCTGATTTATTTGCACCTCCCTTTCCCTTATAAACAGGCATAATCATGCTTATTTTCAAACTTTCTGGTATGTCATCTTGTTTAACACCTTTGTCATTACTTCTAAGCCCATGTTTGTTTCCCCATACACGTTCCAAAATTCCCCTGGCATAAATGATTTAGCAAATCATCTACAGCCAAATAAGGTTGTACTGTTTGCGGATGACACATCCATAGATGTAATGGGAAATGATAATGATAAGTCTGACATACTGAGCTTAGACCAAAGAATGCAGGAATGGTTTATACAAAACAGGTTAATAATAAATAAGAATAAATCTGTAGCAATTTCCTTCAGCCATATTCAGAATACTAACGTATATAAGCCGCAAATAAAATTACATAATGAATTGGTGCACTATAAACCCACTACTAAAAACTTGGGTGTATGGATTGACGAACACCTGAAATGGAACACACATGTTGAAAAACTGGCATCTAAGCTAAGCCAGCTTTGTTTTATGTTCAGAACCATAAAGAATATTGCAAATTTGAACACTTACTTTGCTCATTTCAATAGCTTACTAAAATTTTGAGTGATTTTCTGGGGTAACTGTGATAAAGAAAATATAATCTTTAAAATTCAAAAACGAGTAATCAGAACAATAATGGGAAAGAAACAAAGGGATTCTTGTGGAAACGTAGAGTCAGACTGAAAAATTCAATGCCATAGCCGGGATTTGAACCACAGATCTTCTGGTTTCCGTCCAGCCGCACTACCATTGTGCTACTATGGCCAACGTGCCGATATGACATTAAATTCTCCAACTGACTCGTATTTTCCCGGTAAACCACTTAGGAGTTCTCATAAGCACATGAGACAACTACCTTAATGGCGACTTACTACTTGTAAGTACTTTAAGGCCCGGGATTTATAGTTAACCACTATTAGGTTAATTAATGGAAATTAATTATTCTTTCACACTGGCCGTGTGTAGGCTAAATTGTAAATCGGAAACCAGAAGATCCGTGGTTCAAATCCCGGCTATGGCATTGAATTTTTCAGTCTGACTCTACGTTTCCACAATTTAGCCTACACACGGCCAGTGTGAAAGAATAATTAATTTCCAAAGGGATTCTTGTATAAATTTATTCAAATCACTCCATATATTGCAACTTCCTTGTCCATATATACTAGAAGTCGTGATGTTTGTTAGAAAACACTTGGTTTATTTTCATACAAACTCTGAAAAACATTATATAGAATAAAAAGAAGTATTTCAGAAAGTGGAGTGCCATTGTTACTAAAATTAGGCAAATGAGTCAACCTTGTATATACTTTTCTCCACTTGCAAGTTTTATGATGAAGACTAGTTTCTGGGAACCTCTTCCCTATCGTCAGTTCTGTGGTTGACTGATGATGCATCCGGTGTCTGCATCTGGCTTGGTGTCGTGCTGCCATCTAATGTCCTGATAAGTTTGATGACGTCATCTACCGTGGGAATTTCAAAATTCATCAAGAGGTCCTGTTTCTTTGTAATAAATATGTTTTCCCAAATCTGTAGTTCCAGAGGTTTCTTTGCCTTTTTGATCACTTCTATTTCTTGTTTTGTGTTGTGATTCTCAGACCAAAAGTGATGTGATACGGCCAACTTGTCCATTTGTTTGAATTTAATATTTCTGAAGTGTTCTTTCATTCTTGTTCCTAGATTCCTTTTGGTCTTACCAATGTATATTTTGTCACAATCCTGGCAGCTCATTTGGTAAATGCCTGATAATTGAGTTTTCGGTGTGCTATTTTTTAGAGGGTGGTTTAGTAAGTTGCGGATGTTGTGTTTGTTTTGAGGGGCTAATTTTATGTTGAAGCTCTTAAATATCTTTTCAAATTTTTTGAAGTATTTTGGATGAAATGTAAATTTGCCATATCTGGTGTTTGGGTTTTCTAGTTTTTTTAACGTAGTAATGTCCTTTAAATTTTTGTTTCTTTAGAAAACCCAAACACCAGATAAGGCAAATTTACATTTCATCCAAAATACTTCAAAAAATTTGAAAAGATATTTAAGAGCTTCAACATAAAATTAGCCCCTCAGAACAAACACAACATCCGCAACTTACTAAACCACCCTCTAAAAAATAGCACACCGAAAACTCAATTATCAGGCATTTACCAAATGAGCTGCCAGGATTGTGTCAAGATATACATTGGTAAGACCAAAAGGAATCTAGGAACAAGAATGAAAGAACACTTCAGAAATATTAAATTCAAACACTTGGACAAGTCGGCCGTAGCACATCACTTTTGGTCTGAGAATCACAACATAAAACAAGAAATAGAACTGATCAAAAAGGCAAAGAAACCTCTGGAACTACAGATTTGGGAAAACATATTTATTACAAAGAAACAGGACCTCTTGATGAATTTTGAAATTCCCGCAGTAGATGACGTCATCAGGACATTAGATGGTAGCACGACACCAAGCCAGATGCAGACACCGGATGCATCATCAGTCAACCACAGAACTGACGATAGGGAAGAGGTTCCCAGAAACTAGTCTTCATCTCATTTGCCTAATTTTAGTCTGAAAAACATGATTATCTCACTAGAAATAGGCATAAACTGAGCATGGTTACACATAATACATCACTATTCAGCAAAAGCGTAAGACACTCTGGAATTACCTTATATAATAAGTTATCCGATAATATTAAACTCACCACCTCAAAAACTGCATTTAAGCACAAGGTGAAACATCTGCTATTGCAACATTGTTTTTATTCACTTGATGAGTTTTTAAATACTTTTCCATGAACCCCTTCTGGGTGTGTAATTTATTATACTAGGTTTACAATATCTGCACTTCCTAAATTTAAATGCTGTGTGAAAAAGTTCCTGTTAGAACATTGTTTTTATAGTATAGGTGAATTTTTTGAATGTCAACTACAGATAAATTGTTATATTGTACATACCGTTTCTGAATTTTCATTTCTAAACTTGTGTTGTGTAAATGTTTACTGTATAATTTTTAGTTATAGGTACTTGACATATCCTATATCATGTACTATGATCAAAAGGATGAATAAATTTATTATTATACCATCGGGTCCTACCGCCTTCTTTTATATATATATATTTTAATTGATGGTATACTTCTTTCATTATGAATTGCCTATCTAGATCTTCATTTGCTATTTTATTATTACCAAATTATTCCCAAATCTCTTATTTCTAATTTTAACTTTCTTCCCTCCCCTATCAGCTCCCTGAAATATCTCTATTATTCATTTGCTTTAATCTCATTTTTTGCCTCCTCTTTCCTGACTACACCTCTTACTGCTTCCCATATTTTTTTCCCATCCTTTCCCTATATAGCTTCTATTAACTTTTTCCCCACTGTTTCCTGTCATTCTTTCTAGCATATTTTTATATCCTCATTTCCTAACCAACATATTTTTCCTATCTGCTTCTTCCATTCTCCTCCATTTAATAAGATCTTTAAATACTTATTTCTTTCCTCTGCATTCCTCATCATACCACCCTTTATTTCCCTGTATCTTATTTTGTCTTGTTTCCATTTCTTTCCCTGCCCTTTTTACAAGTAATTCCAGTAGTTCTAATGCTTTTACAGTCCGATCTTACCTAATGTTCAGCATTATACCCTTTTCAATAATTTGTCCTACATCTAAATTTATGTCATGTATAAAACTTACTTTGTTCCTCCCTCCATTTGAACGATTTTATTCTCCTTGTCTGTATTACCTCTGCTCCTTGTACCCTTTCTCCTACTTTATGTTTCAGATTTATTTCTGTTATTATTGGAAAATGACCACTGTTTGTGAATAAGTTTGTAATTTTGAAGTTGTTTATCTTGCCTTTCAAAGTATTTGGCCATAATACGTAATAAATAACACTGACTGTATTCATAAATGTATATTTCCCAGCTTCATCTTCTCCGTATTTTCCATTTAAAATATCGAGAGAATTTTGTTCACAAAAGTCAATAATTTTTTCACTCCTTCTGTCTACCATTTTGTCCCTGATATGTCTAACACTCTCTTTTCTGTAACACACCATTTGATTCCCACCAAATCCATTAAATTTACATCATTTCCCCATTCTCACTTTGAAATCTCCCATTATTACCTCCATATGTATATAATTTATTGTTAATCTATGTCCTTCTCTAAAAGCTTACATAATTCTGGGTTATGGAACTGTGATGTAACTGGCAGGTTGTATACTATACCCATACATATTTTACTGTCATCTGCTTATCTTGGATAATCACCCACAATACTTCTTTAGATCTAGACCATGTTTCTTTAACTGTCTTATTCAACTCTTTCTTTGCTTGCGATATTCCACCCTTACCAACATAATTGTATTCTTTTATTTCAATAATGACCTCTTTTAACGTTTCTACCACTGCCAGATAGTCTAATCCCTCCAGTAAATTTTGTAAGTTTCCCAAGTAGTGTTTCTTAAGCCTTCACAGTTCCAAAACCCCAATTGCCTTACTATTTGCTATTGCGATCCTGTTCTAACCCTATCCCTACATACTCTGAACTTCTCAGTTTGTAACCTTCCATTGTTTTGTTAATGTCACTTTGTAGCACGAGAATGCTTCCATGTGGTGATGACAACACTTTCTTCTCCACCCCTCTCTTCCTCCCAACTACTTCTTCATTGCCGCTCCCCCGCCCACCTTTCCCCATCTCTTCTTCCTCACTGCATGCTGCACTACGATGGCACCACGCTTCCTTCACCTTCTCTGCTAGAGCACATGTTGCTCCCCTTTCCTCCCTCCCCGGTGAAATGACCTTCTTTGGCAATGACATATCTCGTGATGTCTCCAATGTCGTCATATCTTCTCTCTTGTTCATTACAGCTGTTGATTTCTCCGCATATTGTACTGCTCCGCCGCCTAATGTCGATTCATATTTTTCCTTCCCTCCTTTGTCAGCCGTTCCTCTACTCCTTGGAACTGGACTGGACTTTGCCCTTCCTCTGTCTGTCATGTGTGTAGCTTCACCTTGTGCCTCTGTTGTAACTTTCTGCCGAGTTGTTTCCTGTTCTGATCTGCCTTCCAGTCATATGTCCTTTTCCCTCTCAGGTGTCATTTTCCTGCCATCAATCCAAAGCTGTAAATTTCAAATGTATGCTTTTTTGCCAACCATCCTTGCTTCTTTCATCTGTATTATGAGCTTTTTCTTCAGTTCCCATTCCTCGAATGATAAATCTTTATTTATGAAAATATTTGATCCTTTTAGTTTCTTTGATCTATTTAATATCTCGTAGACTATGCTCATGTTCATGAATCTTGCAAGTATTCTTCTTATTCCTGAATTCCTTCCTAAGCGAAACACTTCTGCAATCTCCCAGTCTTTCAATCTCAATTCCAGTTTTCGTTCCAGAATATCATACACTTCTTGTATGGCCCAGACCCCTCAATGTTCTTCCACTCTACTTCCATAAATTGTACCCTTTCCTCTAGTCTATCCACCCTTACTTTTATTCCATCTGTTTCTTTCATGATATCCTTAACTTCCTCTTTGATTTACTGCTCGATTTCTCTTACTGCAGCATCTGCTTGATCACTTAGTCACTTTTCCAGCTTGTTCATTCTGCTTAGTATTGTGACTTTGTGGGTTCGTGAAATAAAAAGTCCAATTACACAAATTCAACAATGTTCTTTATTTCCACCGATTTACAGTTGAACACTTGCCAATTACACAGAATTACGTAATGCACACAATTACACTTCACCAGTTCGTCCGTTGCAGTTCCACTGTACGCTCGCAATTACGTAAATTCTTCCGTTGCATGCACACAGTCTTCTCGTTCCCTAACACGGCGCTACTTCGCTGCTTGCCAAGCTCTCACTGACTCTCCTCCAGCCCGTGTTGCTTATATAGGGCATACTGGCCAATCTCGAAGGTTCTGGATTAGATGAAATATCCCGTAAGTTCGAGAACTCAGGTGGAGCGAAAAGAGATGACACAGTGATGTTTTTCCAGCCAACCCTCGTTACCGCTATAAGATAAATGACTGGGTGTGGCGAACGGCTACCGTCTCCTGCAGCTGCTGGTCGGTTCTATAGGGAGTTCCGACGTTCAGGTGACACTGCTCCCTCCTCAAAGCTGGTCGTCCCGAACAGCACCATCATAGCGTGCCAGGCGATCCAGGTGTACCACCAAAATCTTCCCTCGGGGAACCTTCTGGATGCAGTAGACCACGTCGTTAATTCTCTTCACCACCCGGTACGGTCCTTGCCATGGCTGCTGGAGCTTCGGGCAGCGTCCCTTGGTACGGGTAGGATGGTACAACCAGACCAGGTCACCTTGCTGGAACCCTTGGCTGTTGGCTTGCCTGTCATACCTGGTCTTCATGCGGTCGCTCGCCTTCTGGATGTTCTGGCGAGCCATCTCGTGCATGTCGTGGAGATGGTCCACCAAGTTCTCCAAGTACTCGGTTGCTGGCTGTTTCACTTCCGGAGGGCTTCCAAAAGCCAGGTCACAAGGGAGGCGCAACTCTCGGCCGAACATTAAGCTGGCTGGCGTCATCCCAGTTGTATTGTGTGTAGACGAACGGTAGGCCAACAAGAACAGAGGCACCTTGACGTCCCAGTCTCGCTGATGGCTGGCCACAACCTTCCTCAGGTGTACCTCTAAGGTCTTGATGTACCTTTCGACCATGCCATCCGACTGGGGATGTAGAGGCGTCGTGCGGGTCTTGTTCACCCCAAGCCTTTGTAGTGCCTCCTTCATTAGGTTGGACTCAAAGTTGGTACCCTGGTCACTGTGTAGCTCTAACGGCACCCCAAATCAACAGAACACTTGCTCCAAGAGGCAGTCTGTGATTGTCATTGTCTCTTGGTTTGGGATGGCATACACCTCCGCCCACTTGGTGAAGTAGTCCACGACCAACATTAGGTACTTGTTGCCTCAGTCGGAAACTGGGAACGGTCCAGCAATGTCAACGGCAATCCGTTCGAATGGCGCTCCAACGTTGTACTGCTACATGCGACCCCGGCTCCTAGTCTGGGGGCCAATACTAGCCGCGCACACGTGACACTGACGGCACCATCTCTCAGCATCTGCTCGGAGTCTCAGCCAGTAGTAGCACCGCTGTAGTTTGTCAATCGTTCGGTTTGTTCCCAGGTGTCCTCCCGAAGTACCAGCGTGCACTTCCTCCAAGACTTCTGGGACCTTACTCCGGGGAAGTACCAACTGTTCTCTCTGCGTCTTCCCATCGGGTAATTCCCATACCCGGAACAGCATGCCCTCTCTAGTCTTCAATGAGTCCCATTGAGCCCAGTACGACTTGTAGGTGGCGCTCCTCGGTGCGATGTCCTCCCAGGTTGGTCTCGTCCCTGCCTCCACTTCCTTCAAGAGTGGCCCCAAGTCTGCGTCCGCCAGCTGCTCCCTCCTCAGACCTGCGCTATCCCAGCCGTCCGCAGGCACTGCTACAACTACTCGGACTGCTGCGGCACGCTCCTTCTCTTCCACTCTTGTGCACTGGCCGCACTCTTCTGTACACGGTCTTTGGGACATGGCATCTACGTTACCGTGGCTCTTCCCTCTACAATGTTCTGAGGTGGTCGTACTCCTGCAGCCTCTGGACCCAACCTGCTGTCTGGCCTTCCAGGTTCCTAAAGCTCAATAGCCAGGTTAGGGTGGAATGGTCAGTCCTCAGGTGTAATGGCTGACCGTACAGCTACTTGTGGAAGTGCTCCAATGTCTTTACTACCACCAGTAACTCCCGTCGGGTGATGCAGTGGTTCTTCTCTGCCTTGGATAGCGTCTTGCTGTAGTAGGCTATCAACCGCTCATGGCCGTCCTGGATCTGCGATAGGACACCTCCAATGCAATAGTCGCTGGCGTCGGTGTCCACAATGAAGGCGCCACCCGGTTGTGGGAAACCCAAAAAAGGAGCACTGCACAGGGTCTCCTTCAGGTGCTGGAAAGCGTCTTCGGCATCCTCCGTCCACACATAAGGCCGGTGTTCCTCCGTCAGGCGGGTGAGGGGTTTGGTGATGTTGGAGAACCCCTTTATGAAGCGCCTGTAATAACTGCACAGCCCCAGGAAACTGCAACTCTTTCTTATCCTTTGGGCGAGGCCAATCTCTCACAGCCTGTGTCTTCTCCGAGTCTGTGGCCACTCTGGTTGCTTAGACTATGTGGCCCAAGTAGTTAACTTCCTTGCGGAAGAGCTGGCACTTCTTCGCGTTCAGCTTCAAGTTGGTCGCCTGCAGTCTCTGTAGCACCTTACTCAGTTTCTCGAGGTGATCTTCAAAAGTCTTCCCGACGATGATGATGCCGTCCAGGTATAGCAGGCAGGCGTCGTAGGTCAGCCCTTTCATCACTGACTCCATGAGGCGTTGGAAGGTAGCTGGCGCGTTGCAGAGGCCAAAGGGCATAACCATGAACTGCCAGAGCCCTTGGCCTGTCGAGAATGCGGTCTTCTCCTTGTCTCTTGGGTCTAGAGCTACCTGCCAGTAGCCCGACTTCAGGTCCAGGGTCGAGAACCACTGTGCACCAGCTAGCGTGTCCAGGGTGTCGTCAATCCGGGTAAGGGAAAACAGTCCTTCCAGGTGACAGCGTTCAGCTTTCTGTATTCTACGCAGAAGTGCAGCTCGCCGTTCTTCTTCGTCGCCAAGACTACAGGGGAACACGAAGGGCTGTCAGACTCTTCAATCACTCCCCTGGATCTCATGTCCTCCAGCATGTCTCGTACTGCCCCTTGCTTCGCCAGCGGAACGCGTCTATGTGGTTGCCGAATAGGCCGGGTGTCCCCGGTGTCGATTTGGTGAAGCACTTTGTCCGTGCGACTGTAGTCACTATCACCTTGGCTGAAGACGCGCTGGTATCGTCTTAGCAGTTGTCGAACTTTCTCCAGCTGCTCTGCGGTCAGGTGGTCGGCCGCCCTCTCCAGTAAGCGTTCTAGCCGGGGCCCCAGGGTTTGTGTCGGCACCGGCTCCTGCGTCTTGTTGATTGCTGTTATGCTTACCACGGGCTCGCACGTTCCCAACTCCGTCCCGGCCTGAACGTCGTGATCAGTGTCCGTCGGATTTAGCAGTCTCACTGGCACCTCCTCTCGGCACGGCAGCAGTGCCCTGGCTATACATAGTCCGTGCACAGGCGTCTTCTGGTCCAGCATCATGTTCCCGGTTCTCTGGCCTTCCAGTCGCGCCGTCACCACCACCTCGCTCCTCGCGGGGACAACCACGTCTTCGTTCAAGATGACCCTGCAAATTCCAAGGCGCTCCTCTGGTTGACGGAGTATAACCTCTTCTCCGTTGAGCCGCAGGACCTTCTTGCCGACGTTGACCGTCGCCTCGTGGCTCCTGAGGGCATCCAATCCGAGTATCGCCTCCTCAGCCACCTTCGCGACGAACATCCACAGACGTACAGTACTCCTTCCCAAGGTCAGCTTCAGCAGGGCCTCCTTTTCTACAGGCAAGGTGTCGCCCGATGCCGTGACAAGCTGGTATGGTCGGCTCGGCTTCCTTGTCGGCAAACCCTTCGCCACGTCAGGTCTGATGATGGTCACGGCCGCCCCAGTGTCCTCCTGCACGCGGCACGGCTTCCCTCTTACCCAACTGTCCGCGATGAGGCTGTCATCCATACGCCGGCTGACGGCGCGCAGTGTCACTAGAGGGGATGGTGGTGATGGCGCCGACGTGCCCCTCTCCTCGATGGCCCTTACTCGTTTTCCGGCTGCTCATCCTGGTGTGGGCAGTCTCTTTGCAGGTGTCCGGGCTGTCCACACCCCCAACACAGGCCACTAGGTGTTCGCCGGCATCCCTCGGCTGATCTTCTGTCTCCGGTGTAGCGGACACTTAACGTCCTCGACGTCGGGATAGCTGTTACCTTGGCCGCCTCCATCCTTAGTGCTGCTGTCAGCGCCTCGTGGATGGTTTTATAATAGCCGAGCATTAGGCGCTGACGAATCTCCGTATCTCGTACCCCGTCCACGAATGTGTAGGCAGCGTCCCGGGATACGAACTCTGGTGGGAGGTCGACTAGGGCCTTGCTAGCCAGTTGTTCAACTGCCAGGGCGAACTCCTACAGCGTCTCCCGTGACTGCTGTGACCGTGCCTTTAGCTGGCTGCGGTACGCTGCAGCTAAGCAGTGGTTTCCGAAACGATTCTCCAGGTCCTCCCAGATGTCCTTGGGCGCCGCCATTGTCTGCACTGCGTTTAGGACTTCCGCGGCCCGTTCCTGGAGGCTGGCTATTAACTGTGTGGCCTTCTCCTCTGGCGACCATTTGTTGTGCCTGGCCACTGTCAAACTGGCGGCGGAAGACTTCAAATGTTGACGCGCCATCATACTTGGGAGGTTTGACGCGCGCAGATGTTGTGTCACGTCCCGGCGCGTCTGCCTTCAAATCCTTCAGTCTCCTGCTGACGACGTCCTCCACCATGGCGTTCAGGGACTTGACGCTGCTGTCGGCCTTTCCCTCCAGGTTGTTTACGCGGTTCGCGAGGTCTTCGACGTCTTCAACCATGGCGTTCAGGGACTTGGCGTTATTGTCGGCCTTTTCCTCTAGGTCATTGAAGCGGTTCGCCAGGTCCTCGACGCGCTCGTCCACTTGGCCCATCTGCTTGCCCAGCTCCGTCACGTTATCCCTCACGCCGGCCAACTGTTCTTCAAATTTGGCGGCGAGAGCCTCGTTCGCCACCTTCATTTCCGTGGTCATTTCGGCCATCTTTGCGGTCATTGTCGTGGCCAAGTTGTTGTTTGCCATCTTCATTTGTTTCAACTCTGCGGCCAGGTTGTTATTTGCCGCTTCTGCTTTTGCAGCGAAGTTGTCATTTGCCGTCTTTATTTCTGTCAGTTCCGCCTTCATTTCCATCATCTTCTTCAAAATCTTTTCCAATGCTGCGTCCATGGTTGTAATGTTCAGTGATGTTGTCGTCCCACTTCGTGACACCAGTGTGACTTTATGGGTTCGTGAAATGTAAAGTCCAATTACACAAACTCAACAATGTTCTTTATTTCCAGCGACTTACAGTTGAACACTTGCCAATTACACAGAATTACATAATGCACACAATTACACTTCACCAGTTCGTCCGTTGCAGTTCCACTGTACGCTCACAATTACATAAATTCTTCCGTTGCACGCACACAGTCTTCTCGTTCACTAACATGGCGCTACTTCGCTGCTTGCCAAGCACTCACTGACTCTCCTCCAGCCCGACGTGTTGCTTATATAGGGCATACTGGCCAATCTCGAAGGTTCTGGATTAGATGAAATATCCCGTAAGTTTGAAAACTCAGGTGGAGCGAAAAGAGACGACACAGTGATGTTTTTCCAGCCAACCCTCATTACCGCTATAAGATAAATGACTGGGCGTGGCGAATGGCTACCGTCTCCTGCTGCTGCCGGTTGGTTCTATAGGGAGTTCCAACGTTCAGGTGACAGTATTCTTTCCAAACTGTCACCTCTGTCCATTGGCCCTGGTTTTACTTCTACCTCACTGATAACTAATGTGACTTTGTGGGTTCATGATATTAAAAGTCCAGGTTACAAACACTAAAAATTGCTCATTATTTCCCTAGAAATCCATCTGACAGTCCAGAATTACATCACATACACAATACAACTTGCAAGGTCATCGACCACAAACACAGTTCACACAGCTGTTCACGGGCACACTCCAATTACCAGCTGACTCTCAGTGGCAGGCAGCAGCTCCCTTTTTATAGCTTGCTCACTATCCGAAATGTTCTCAATCAAGATGGAGCTAGAAAAAAGACGAACTCTCTAAAAATCTGTCTCCTTCCCCCCACCATTTCGGCGAGCTTTTATTTCTGCACTGCACTGCCCATCTCTCTGAATGCCTTGCTGTGCCGCCTTGTTGCAACAATGCTTTTGCGACACTAATAACACATTCAGAATAACTGCCATAATCTTGTGGTTTCTCTTCTTTTCTATTTCTAGATTTACTGCCTATAACCGCTCTGAATGCTCCGATCCGACACCTGTATGTGGCAATATCCACTCCCATTGTTCCTTATAACCTTCGTTCTTTGAGCTAACACGTCTGCTCCCTTCCACTGCTCACTTAGCACTCAAGAAATGAAATAGTTGTGTCAGTAATACCTAATTAACTATGCATTGCACTCTGTTTTGACAGTTAACTTTATGAAATCATTTTAATACATATTAAAAACAGAACAAGGTTTAACCCCAGGACTTTAAACATGTCACATATCTTTGTGTGCATACTGACTCTCTGAATCAGATCAAACACAAATGTTGTCAACATGCTCAGAATGTTTAATGTACGAGCCAACTTTTAGAAATTGAAAGCCATTAGCAAAGTGTAACAAGGAGAATAGTGCAGTAGATCTGTAAAATGCATGGGATTTTGTATTATAAGAATACCTGAGCACCTGTTCCTGATACCACAATAATGTGGCACTTGTAGCAATTAAATGTTACATTTTTTAATTAACTTATAGTTTAACTGTTTTATGGCATATTGTTACAAGATACATTGAGATTCAAAACTGAGTATTGCACAGAGGAATAACACGTCATTCAATATTCCAGAAGTTAAATGATGTTTCACAATGGTTTTACATATCTAGAGTTTAAAGTTGATTGGTATAATGTACACTTGATAGCAGGAGTTGGAAGGATCTCTAGGATAACTGGACATGTCAACAAGCACTAACTTTTACCTTTTGTATAAATTACAATTATTAGATCTATAATTTTCTATTTGCTGTCACATGAATCTATTCAGTTGTATAAAAGTACATCCATGAAAATAAGCATGCATTAAAGCAAACAATTTCACTTTTTTATGCTATACACATATTTTACATTTCCTAATGTCAACTATGTTACAAAATGGTAAACTTAAGGCAGTTGATATATATAATCATTTGTAACTTAAAACTTCACTAATAAGTAATGATGAAACTTTTCTTGTAAATTGATCGGGATCGCAATTTCGTGAAACACTTATCTACATATGTGTTTGGAGGAATTTAGTAACAGTGACGTCAAAATTAATCTCAGAAACTATATTTATGACTAGTTTCAAAGACATTCGCCTCCATTTTCAAGAGATTGAAATATAAACAAGTAAGTGACGAGTATTAATAAACCAACTACAAATAGTTTCTGAGACTTATCCCCATCTTCAGCCACAGATGTTGTTTAAGACTCTAGCTGAAGGTGTGAAATTGCGATCCTGATTAATTCTTACGAAAAGTTTCATCAGTGAAGTTTTAAGTTACAAATTATTATATTTGTATATATTTGTTTGCTTCACTGTTAATAGCTTCATATTTTACGTATTTATTGAGGCAGTTGAGTTTATAGCATACCTGACATCCACAGGAAGAGCTGCCAAATGCCTTCCTAGAGGTGTAAGATCCTTGTCAGAATCTAAGGCTCCAACATCCTGAAGTCGTATCAGTGCTGAGTCAATGTTTTCATCTGGAGGAGGTTCAAGTGTTCGAGCTGTAACGACACCTTGCAGTTAGACGTCTCCTTAGCTATTTCATCAGACATTGTTGCAAGGGATCATCACATCAATTGTTTAACATGAACCATGTTGCTGTGGCCAGTAAGATTGTTGAGAGGGAAACATGCCATTAGAGAGGTATGGGCATATTTTATTGCACTACAACTTGCTCTTTTTAGACTAAATTAGAGATCTGCAAGGAGATTACATATAACTCAAACAAAGGATTAAATAATTGGGGAAAAGAGTCATTAACAGTATTTCATTAAAATTTTCAAAGTTTAGGAAGTCATTTAATAGTTAATTTCAAAAATGAAAGTAGGATTGCTATTCAACACCTTTGAAATATTGTGAATAGTTAGTGAGTATATTCTAGATATCCAAACTCAGATATAAACAAAAAAACAAAGGCCAAAGTCTACTATAATGCCATTTAATTCACTTCCATCATATATAAGGGGTCAAGTTAGCATTAAAAAACTCACATGTTCTACATACGAGGATCGGCTGATAAGTCTCGGGCCTCACAATAAAAAAACATTTTAAATTTTTTTCTCTATTTCTCAACATAATCTCCAGAAAGGATAATACATTTGTCATGTTGGTGTTCTAATTCAATTAAACCATCTCTGTAGTACAAATTATCATGGTTCTCAAAATAGCTGTTTACTGCATCAATGACCTCGTTGGTGTGAAATCTTCGTCCTCCAAGAAATTTTTTGAGGTTCAGAAACAGGTGGTACTCACTGGGTGCTATATCCAGCAAATAGGGTGGACGTTCAAGCAATTAGAAATTTAATTTGCACATTTTTCCCATTGCAATGACTGAAAGGGCCAGAGCATTGTCGTGAAGGAAAAGATTTTTTCTTTGCCAAATGCGGTCTTTTTCTTATCACCTCATCACACAAAAGTTGTAGTAAGCTTGTGTAGTAGTACCAGTGATACTTTTACCCTTTTCCAAGTAATCAATAAAAATAATTCCCTGTGCATCCCAGAAAACACTTGCCATAATCTTGTTAACTGACAAAATTGACTAACTTTTTTGGAGTTGGTTCACCTGGCGCAATCCACTGTTTTAAATGTGATTTACTTTCTGGAGTGTAGTGATGTATCCAAGTTTCATCCATGGTAATAAGATGTCACAAAAATTCAGTGGGATTTTTACGGTAGAGCTCCAAATTGTTAACAGAAACAGTTTTTCTTTGCAACTTTGGATCAAGTGTCAACAAATGTGGCACCCATCTTGCACAGACCTTGTGAATGCCCAAAAGATTACTTAAAATATTACCTGCACATTCCTTTGATTATGTTTGCAGTTTCTGCTATCTCAAACAACTTTAATCTGCAGTTTTCCAGTACTAAACAATGGATTTTTTTCAATGATCTCTGGACTTCCAAAGAGCATCCAGAGCGAAGCTCATCACTAGTGCTCCTACGTCCCATTTTAAACTCTACAACCCACCTTTGACTTCTCAGCCGACCCTTGTATATAGACCACAATATCACTCAGAAAGCTAATTCTCCTAATTTTACTCTCACAAATTTTAATGCAGTTTTGTAATACTGAACATAAATATTTTTAGTTACCATTACAAATATTTTAAATATATGTAATATTTTTAACTTTTAGCACTGATGTACATAATAATTTCAAATTAGTTTTACAAATGTAACCAAGATGTGTAATCTAAATCCTAGATCAGATTGTCTAACTCCCTGTCTAATTATTTTAGTTAATTGATGGAAATTAATCATTTCTTCACACTAGCCGTAGATAGGCTAAGGTTTTTGATGGATAGAGTCAACATGAAAAGTTCAATGCCATGGCCGGGAACCACGGATCTCCTGGTTTCTGTCCAGTCGCTCTAACCCATTGATACACATTTGGTGTATCTCAAATGCGAGAGTCCCTAGTGGTCTACCGTGAAAATATATGAGTCAAATGGAGAATTTAATGTCAGGACGGCATGTTGGTCATGGTTGCTCAATGGGTTAGAGCGACTGGACGGAAACCAGATGATCCGTGGTTCAAATCCCAGCCATGGCATTGAAGTTTTCATGTTGACTCTATCCATCAAAAACCTTAGCCTATGTACGGCTAGTGTGAAGAAATGATTAATTTCCATCAATTAACTAAAATAATAAGAGTTAAAATGATGAAGCCTGGGACTCAAGACTTACGATAGTAAGTCGCCACAAACGGTGTATCTCGAATGCGAGAGCCCCTAGTGGTCTACCAGGAAAATATATGAGTCAAATGGAGAATTTAATGTCAGGATGGCACGTTGACCATGGTAGCTCAATGGGTTAGAGCAACTGGACGGAAACCAGGAGATCCTTGGTTCAAATCCCGGCCATGGCATTGAATTTTTCATGTTGACTCTATCCATCACTGTCTAATGTTATACCAGTGTAAAATACTACACCTCTCATAAATACAGAGTATAAAGTCTCGATTTATTTCTCTGAAAATGGCTGATGAGTTTTGCATGAAATCTTAAAGATGCTACACATTAGAACAAGGAAATAATTTCAAAATAAATAAGTCAATAATTACCCAGAACGTGATGTGCATCATCACCTCTGAAGGCATCCAGTGTTTTAATACGTAAGAGAAGCTGCTCTAATGGAACACGATGTAACTCTGGAACTGGTTGGGCCAGTAGCTGATACTCAAAGTGATGTTTGGTGAACAGATGCACACAAACACCAGGCATCACACGTCCTGCTCTTCCTCTCCTTTGTAATGCATTTGCTCTCGACACCCAAACCATCTCCAAACTTTCCATATTCTTGTTTGAATCAAATCTGCAATATTGTCCATTTTATGTAAGTTTATGTCAAATATATGTTGAATTATGTACAGTGAAATAGAGGCGTCAAAAGTAGAGCTAAGAGGTATTATTCGTTTTCTGACAGCGGAAGGAGTAGAGGGAACGGACAAACTTTGATGAATGTGACAAGTGTATGGCAAACACTGCATGTCCCTTGCAAGGATCAAGGCGTGGCAAAAGAGCTTCAGGTGAGGACGGGTGAGCTGATGATGCACGGTCTGGAGCACCACAATACATTAGCAATGACATCGTCCAGCTGGTTGATGCACTCATTACCCAGGACCACCAAGTCATTTAACCATGAAATAAATACAGAAGTTAATTTATTAAAACAATTAAATGGTCCGATAGATTTAATGGTTTGGGAAAAGATATTTATTTTAAAAAATAAGCATCACGTAATGAATTCTGAAATACCGGCAGTCGATTCTGTTTTTAAATTTGTTACATTTTCAGATTTTGGTAGTACTGACAAAAACATAGTGACATCTAGTGACTATAATGTTGACAACAATATTAAGGCTCTGGCTGAGGATGTGAATAAAATTTTCATGAAATCGCGATCCTAATCAATTTATAAGAGAACTTTGATCATTTCTTATAAGTGAAGTTTTATGTTATAAATTATTATATTTATATATATTTGTTTGCTTCACAGTTAATAGCTTCATATTTTATGTATTTAACTCAATTTCTAGTTTAAATTTAATGTTTTAATGTGGTTGGACAGCACTCATAACAAGATAAGTATTCCTTGTAATGTATGTTGTGTAGCAGTCATTCTGCAGATCATGGATACTTACTGTTTTTCCTTCATTTTCCCACAGTCTATTACGTATACACAATCATCTATTGTGACAGAAGTTTCTGCAATATTGGTTGATAGCACAATTTTTCTCACCCCTGGTTTTGGTTTCCTGTTTCAACAAAAATTAACAAAATGGTTACATATTCATATGGAAAAACATGCTCCTTAATACACAAAGTAAAATACACAGTAAATTCAAGCAGAAACTTATATGTTCAATTAAAATTAATTCACAGTGTTAATTCCAATCATTCCTTAATGAACAATAATAGTTCCTAGAATGGCACCTATCCTGCACAATGCTATATATGGAGACAATTACCTAAATACAGCAGTCTGCTCCTCACTGGAAAGGGTTGAGTGTAAAGGCAATATGATGAAGTTTCCTGAGCGAGGAGACAATGTAGGATGGTCCATCAACTGATCATGTAGTGTAGCTATGTCTTGCATTCCAGGTAGAAACACCTGGAAAAAAAAAAAGAAAAAAAAAAACCCTTGCTCATCTCTGCACATAACGTCACAAAGTTTCACCATCTGTACCTACAGTCTGGAATACTTACAAGAATGGAGCCTTGCTGAGGAAAACTATGTTCACCAGATACAATCCAAACAAGGACAGCTTCAATTAAGTCAAAGTTAATCTTCTCTTTGTTCATCAGGTACAGATTCTTACATGTCAGTTTGCTGTAACCTGGAAACAGAGTAAATATCTTTATAATGCAACTCTTGTATCATTCCATACTCCAACATTTTGTAATGATGGAAACAGCTTTAATTTCCTTTCTTAAAATCATTACCTTCATTTTAAAGTGGATTTTTCTTCTCGAATTTGAGAGCTTTAACTAGGAACATTAGTTTTTGTGAGATAAAAAATTAAAAACACAAATTAAAAGTTCTTAGCTCTGAAGAAGGTTTTGGGCAATAATGTGGGCCTGACATTTTGCATTGCACTAAGTGCTAGCTGTCTTCTCCTTGTTGCATTCCCTGGAGACAGTTTGAATGTTTCATCTAACACTGCAGACATCACATAGACATATTCAAGTCTCAAGTGAATTTCAGCAGATTTCTTCTCTTTAACAAAAATTCAATGATGAACTGAAACACTCATGCCACAATACTGACACGGCATGATATGGTGTAAAGGCTACTGCTGTCATTTTTGTTACACTGTTTGCAATTTCAACAATTAGCCCTAGTATTATATAGGATACTTTTTTTAATTTGGTCTCAACCCTTCACTGTCAGAATGCACTGCCCATAGGTGAGGTAAACTTAATTACTTACTTATTGAGCATTTCTGCTCTACCCAATACTTTGCACAAACAACATGCCATTTGCAGCTTGTTAAAACATTAATACACAAAAACTGGTATATTACTGTAACTTCAATTTATAAAGCAGAAGTTACTAGAACATGTCAGTAGCTGACACTGAAGGATTTCAAATGAAAACAAATGAGTAGATCACCTTAGCAAATACTCATCAGATGCCACCGTAGAGAGACGGACACAGAATAATCAAAATAACATAGAAAATAAAACTAGCTACAGTGAAACAATGAATATTATACAAATATAACAATTTGTAACATAAACTTCACTTAACTTAAGAAAATGTTAATTCTTCTTTCTAATTGAAATGGATAGCACAAACTTTTGTCCACATCTTCAGTCAAAGAAAAACACCTAGGAACTATAGCAAACACATTGTCGACATACCTATGCCAACATTTGAAAATCTGTGGAAAGGCTTTAGTAATGTGTTTTTCTAAATTACTCAAGAACAGATTAGCTAACAATAGTCAAAGAGGGTTACCCATGGCAAAGATCTTGCTGGAGAACGTGAAGCTGTTTTGTTCAATACATAGGATGGTTAATACAATTTTGAGTCGAACTAATACTCAATGCTCCATTTATTGCTAGTATTTACCTAGAACGCGGCATCCATTAGTCGACAACAGCTGATGATGTTAGGAAGTCCTAACGAAACACGTTCTAGGTAAATACTAGCAATAAATGGAGCATTGAGTATTAGTTCGACTCAAAATTGTATTAATTTTGTGCTTCATTGTATCATAGTCCTTAAACAACAGAATAGGATGGTTATTGATAGAAGGAGTCAACATGAAAAATTCAATGCCATGGCCGGGATTTGAACCACGGATCTCCTGGTTTCCGTCCAGTCGCTCTAACCCATGGCCAACGTGCCATCCTGACATTAAATTCTCCATTTGACTCATATATTTTTCCGGTAGACCAGTAGGGGCTCTCGTATCCGAGATACACCGTTTGTGGCGACTTACTATCGTAAGTACTTGAGTCCCAGGCTTCATCATTTAACTCTTATTATTTTAGTTAATTGATGGAAATTAATCATTTCTTCACACTAGCCGTATATAGGCAATTAACTAAAATAATAGGAGTTAAATGATGAAGCCTGGGACTCAAGTACTTACGATAGTAAGTCGCCACAAACGGTGTATCTCGGATACGAGAGTCCCTACTGGTCTACCGGGAAAATATATGAGTCAAATGGAGTATTTAATATCAGGATGGCACGTTGGCCATGGGTTAGAGTGACTGGACGGAAACCAGGAGATCCGTGGTTCAAATCCCTGCCATGGCATTGAATTTTTCATGTTGACTCTATCTATCAACAACCTTAGCCTATGTACGGCTAGTGTGAAGAAATGATTAATTTCCATTAATTAACTAAAACATAGGATGGTTAGTTTGATGTATTCTTCTATTTTATCATCTGCAACATTGTATTTGGATAACCAGCCTTTCATCAATTTTGGTATTTTTTCTACTGGTATGATTCTAAGTAGAGATTTGATAGCGAAGGATACCACAACCTCTCAATTTTCTTTACCAGGTCAAATGAATATTTTATGCTTAAGATTCAAACTTTTCAAACTTGTCAAATTCTTCCACCAACCATTTGCCAATTTGTAAGTCGGGGCATCTACATTCTTAATAATGGGAAATCCAACCAGTCGGATAACTGCTGACGATGGGGACAAACCGTTCTCCGAAACATGTCCAAGTAAGGATAATTTAAGTGATGTTTGTGTTTGAATTACCGACTCATTACTTTCAAATTTGTTTATAGTTATGTTCCTGTCCAAATGTCATCCCCATGAGAATTTCCAAGGATTTTGATTTTACTTTAGTTTTTTCGCTACCATTTTCCAAAAAGTTTGTGGTTATAATGACATCAGCGAAAAAATCGTCTAAATTGCACGAGTTGCCAACACATTGTTGACTAAATTGTCTGGTGTTTCTGTGACATGGCGGTACTGGTTGCGTGGATTTTATGCGTAATTTTGCTACTTTCTTTTATTTGCCTAATTTTAGTAACAATGGCACTCCACTTTCTGAAATACTTCTTTTTATTCTATAGAATATGCACATTTGCTAAATAAAAAAAGAAAGTTTAAATTATTATGACTTGCAAAACAAGAGAAAAGTATTAAATTTTAGATGAGTCGTATTTTTTACACATCTGCTTCACTTTCGTACCTATTTTGAGATCTCAAAATAGGTACGAAAGTGAAGCAGATGTGTAAAAAATACGACTCATCTAAAATTTAATAATTTTTCGCTTCACTGTGGTGTTCCAATACAGTTAAATCTCGATATAAGAGAAAAGTACTTAAAAGCTGAATATAATGTACACATAGAGTCAAACTGAAAAATTCAATGCCATGGCCAGGATTTGAACCATGGATCTCCTGGTTTTCGGAATCCCTGGGTTCAAATCCCGGCCATGGCGTTGAAGTTTTCAGTTTGACTCTTATCTATTAAAAACCTTGGATTATACACTGCTAGTGTGAAGGAATGATTAATTTTCATCAATTAACTTAAATAATGTACAACGTTTAAGAAAAGGCATTGCGTTGTTCTACAAATTCATTTATAGAATAAAAGCAATATTCCACATCCAGGTATGGCAGTAAAGTGACTTCTTGTTTATTTTCATTACTGAAACATGTTGTCTCTTGCTTCCTCCTGTGACTTTCAGATGTTTTGGCTGGATGTGCTGCACAAGCAGAGTCTTTTCATATGAGACATCAAAGTTTGCAACAAATTATATATAGACACATATTAAACAATATAAATAACAGATAAATAGAGTTGTAGAGCTCCAGACCACCAGCACAACTCCCCCTCCATTTGAGAAGAGCATACAGTGCTTTGTCATACACAAATGCACTTGTGTAAAATGAAATGTTTCTTACCTTTATAGCGGTGGTACAACTGAGTTAATGTAAGGTTCTGATCACGAGTAACTGGGTTTGCAATCACAGCCGAAGACAGCTGAATGTCAGCCATTTCCAGTCTCACTTCGAATGACTCAATATCTTCTGGGTATACACCACCTTTTATCTCACGTGCATAGGTTGAATATTCTTCTAAGGCATAATTTGTTACATCTAAAATATCTTCCAAGAAGAACGTCTTGACTGGAAAGGTTCGTCCTAGTGAAAAAAATATCTTTGTTAGTATTTTAGGCATCACATTTTCAAACAAAATAATTTTACTCTGTTTTCATTTAAATTACTTTGTTTTAATCATGTCAAACTGACTTCAGGTAACAAGCTCTAAAGAAGAAAATAAATTAATAGTACAAAAGTGAATCGAGAATATATTGACACATTGCTTCACTCACACTGTTCACTGATCAGTCGAGTATCAGCTGAGGATAGGAGCAAGAGCTCTTGAAACATGTCCTGTGAATAAACAGTGTGAGTGAAGCAATGTGTCAATATATTCTCGATTCACTTTTGTACTAATTTGTGCTTCACTGTCCCTACGCTTCTTTCAAGTTTATACTTTAAAATAAATTAACTTTAAAATATTCTATAAATTAATTCATGATATAACCCATCATGATACACATTTATTTGTATCAAATAATTAATTACAGATGTCTTAATTTAACTTTATCTGTTGCACCTCTCGACACCTTGGCCTTTTGCAATGTTATGGAGCCCTTCACTCTCTTATCCTTCTGCTCTTATAATTGTTCTCTTTCTGATCTTTTGTTCTGTGTCTTGCTAATCCACTTTCTTTAATCTTTCCTAAACATCTTTCTATTCCACCTCTTTTTTTCCTATTATTATCTTCTCATCAACATTTTTAGCACTGCAACTTTACTTTCTATTTAAGTATAATGTATTACACTCTCACATTCCTACTTCAATGGCTCTTAGACTTTTAACATTCTTATGTCAACATATCCCTCTGTTCTTCATTGTAAACAATCTCAATCACTTTTTATTTTCTATACTTTCTAATATGTCTCTTAATATAGCTGACAACACTATGCATTTTTTCTCTTTACAAACCTTTATTCTAATTCTATAAATGTGTGTACCAAAGTTTCTGGATGTCAAAGCCTCCTGTAACAAAGTAGTTATTAATCCTTTCATGGAAGTGTTGAAAACAGTGTTGTTGTATAAATTCAATTTATTGGGAGTCGATTAATGACACTAAACAACGCTTACTTTTAAATTTTCCCGGAACTAGTTTCAGAGGCCTTCCCTCTATCTTCAGCCGGACATCGACTGGTTCTCATTGGTGTAGCTGGCAATATTTTGTCACCAGTCTCCTCTGGTGGCAGTTCAAGAAACTTGCTGAACAAATCTTTCTGGGGGATGTCGAAATTGAATACTTTGTTCCTATTTTTTGAAATAAAGATTTGTTCCCATGTGGACAGTTCTTGTTTTCCTGTTGTATGTTTTAGTAATTTAGGTTCTGGATTTATGTTGTGGTTTTTTTTTCCCAAAAATGTGTGGCAACTGCTGATTTTTCTAATTGTTTGTATTTTATGTTCCTAAAGTGTTCCTTTGCTCTTGTTTCTGAATTTCTTTTGGTTTTTCCAATATAAATTTGACTACAATCACAGCATTCAATTTGATATATACCAGATTTTTTGTTAGATGGAAAGGCATCTTTGATGTTTGAGCAAATTAGGCTTTTTAAGGAGTAATGGTTGATGGTGCTAGTTGAATGTTTTGTTTTTTGAAGACTCTTTTGAATTTATCAAAGGCCCATGGATGGTAAGTGAATTTTTTGAAGATCAGTTTAGTTTCTGTAGCTGAGAGGGTTGTGGTTTCCTTTAGTAGTTTCTTCTTTTTTGCTAAGTTCACTTTTTTGTCTACTAGTGATTTGGGAAAGTCATTTTTCTGTGCTATTTCAATAATTTTGTTGTATTCTATTTTGTATTCTTCTGCTGTGAGAGGGATGTTGACCAGTCTGTGTGCTAAACTATTAAAGATTGCCTGTTTGTGGGATCTTGGATTGTAGCCATTAGCTTTTTTGTAGTTGTCTGTGTTTTCTGTAAATGCCAAAGTTTATTCTATTTTTATTTCTGATTATTTTTAGATCTAAAAATGGTAAATACTCGTCTTTTTAACTTCTACAGTGAACTTGATGTTTTTTTCTTGAATATTTAAAAGTTTTAGTGCATCACTGATGTGTTTTTTGGCACTATGGCAAATATGTCATCTACATATCTTTGCCAGAGTTTGAACATCCATGGGAAACCTTTGGTGATCCTTATTTCTAGTACACTCATGTACAGATTGGCCAGAAAGGGTGATAAGGGGTTGCCCATTGCTAAACCAGAAGTTTGATGGAAATATTTTGTTTGAAACTGGAAGAAATTTTGTTCTGTGCATAATTTGGTTAGTTCAATGTAATCTGAAATTTCAAGTCATGACATTCCAAGTGATTTGAGCCATTTTTTGTATCAACGTTGGGAATTGTTTAACTGGTATGCTGGGAAACAGTGATTTAATGTCAAATGAGACTAGTGTGTCCTCTTCATTTAGTTCAGTATCCTTAATGTGTGGAAACAGTGATTTAACGTCAAATGAGACTAGTGTGTCCTCTTCATTTAGTTCAGTATCCTTAATGTGTTCTATAAGTGAACTTAGCAAAAAAGAAGAAACTACTAAAGGAAACCACAACCCTCTCAGCTACAGAAACTAAAATGATCTTCAAAAAATTCACTTACCATCCATGGGCCTTTGATAAATTCAAAAAAGTCTTCAAAAAACAAAACATTCAATTAGCACCAGTGAACCATTACTCCTTAAAAAGTCTAATTTGCTCAAACATCAAAGATGCCATTCCATCTAACAAAAAATCTGGTATATATCAAATTGAGTGCTGTGATTGTAGTCAAATTTATATTGGAAAAACCAAAAGAAATTTAGAAATAAGAGCAAAGGAACACTTTAGGAACATAAAATACAAACAATTAGAAAAATCAGCAGTTGCCACGCATTTTTGGGAAAAAAACCACAACATAAATCCAGAACCAAAATTACTAAAACATACAACAGGAAAACAAGAAATGTCCACATGGGAACAAATCTTCATTTCAAAAAATAGGAACAAAGTATTCAATTTCGACATCCCCCAGAAAGATTTGTTGAGCAAGTTCCTTGAACCGCCACCAGAGGAGACTGATGACAAACTATTGCCAGCTACACCAATGAGAACCAGTTGATGTCCGGCTGAGGATAGAGGGAAGGCCTCTGAAACTAGTTCCGGGAAAATTTAAAAGTAAGCGTTGTTTAGTGTCATTAATCGACTCCCAATAAATTTAATTAAAGTAGTTATTGTAATGAATGTTATCAGGACATGCTAAATAATTGTACACAGACAGAAAATGGCAAACTTTAAATATAAGAGAAGTAATATTTCCGGAGTTTTTCCTTATCCTGATAGACGAATGTCGGGTAACTCTAAGCTCCATAGACCCCGGACGCATTGGGCATCATTTCACCCATTTCATTCATTGTCCGATATGACTAAATGTTGGAGGATGTTAATTACAAAAATCATCAGCATTATTAGACTTGTTAATATTGTGACAGTTTCCAAACTGCTACTGGTGACTGTTTCCACACATGTTTACTGCTAAATCTGTATAACCAGAGTGTTAGTAAACACATATATACATTCCTTTCTTGGAAGTGTTGAAAACAGTGTTGTTATGATAAATTAACTTTAAAGAGAGTCGATTAAAGACACTAGACAACACTTACTTTTACATTTTTCCGGAACATGTAAAAGTAAGTGTTGTCTAATGTCTTTAATCGACTCTCTTTAAAGTTAACATATATACATACTACACAAATGTAATCATTTTTAACAAAAACTTCACCTATCTTTTGAAAAAATATAATCTGTAACTTAAAACTTCACTTATAAGAAATTATGACATTTTTCTTATAAATTGTTTGGGATTGCGATTTCATGGAAATTCTTCGACATCGTCAGCTGGAACCAATCAATCACAGTCAATTTCATTATCGTTACGGCCTCCAGAGGTCACTTTATTTCTGTTAGTACTACCAAACTCTGAAAATGATATTGAATGATGTTGAAATGATATATGAAAATGAACTCTTCATTTTCAGAGTTTGGTAGTACTAGCAGGAATAAAGTGACCTCTGGTGGCTGTAACGATGACATCGGGATTGACTGATTGAGAATATAAACAAAGGTTTACAAAATCGTGATCTCACAATTTATTAAAATTTACATCAGTTTCAAAAGGTAAGTGAAGTTAATGTTACAAATAATTATATTTGTGTAGTATTTGTTGCTTCACTGATACGTAACATATATACATTTTCATGTCCACGTGACTAACTCTGCTTACTGTTGCTGTTAATTTGTATCTGGAACACAATTTTTACTCTTTAGTTTCATCATTCCTTAGTTTCTTATTTCCAGATGGTATTCTTGTCGACTGATCTCTCTAGGACCTAATTACCTTATTAACTGCCATTTGCTCAACTTTCATGCTTCAACACTGACACTGTATTTATCTCGGTATCAATGTTTATCCTTCAATCTGAGCCAACATTACCATTTGAACATGTACAGAAACAAAATCTGCTTAGTGAGAAATCAATGGTATGTTATATTATTTTGAAATGTACTTGCAATCCAGAAAAATGTGAGGGTTAATTCAGAAGTCATGACAACCAACTTTTATGAGGATAGATCAAATATAAATGGGAATTTTAATATAATGCTGCTGTTGATAATTATTTTGAGGAGAGACTTTGTCAGCATGTTGGTGGGGCTATCTCGAGAAGGGGTTTTGCGCGCGCATGCACCGTGGAGAATGGGGCTGCATCAGTATGCCATGAGTAAGAGGTGCACACATCTGTTGCGCAACTCATCATCATCAGATCTTTCAAAACAGGGCACCAAACCATCGGAAAATTTGAGATAGCTCTGCGTACAGTTTGGGGCACAAACCCTTTTGCAGACTGGAGTGTATGAGTGGGCTAAAATATTTGTGGCGGGAAGAGAAGCTGTACAAAATAACCTCATAGGACTGCATTATTGCAGACAACATTGTTGCCATTTGTGACATTATTGAAGAACAGTGGTGCATAAAATTATCTGAAATTGTTTTTTCCCTAGGAATAAGTTGCAGAAGTGCTTGAACAATGATCCGAGATGAACTCCATTACAGAAAATTGTCTGCCAGGTAGGTTCGTCGTCCCTCAACCAGGAACAAAAAACGTTATGCCAGGAAGTTTGTCACAGACACCTGCATCGCTACGAGGAGGGAGAAGATTTCTTGAATCACATTGTGATTTGTGATGAAAAGTGGGCGCATCATTACACGCCAGAGTCAAAGCAAGCAAGCATGGAGTGGCAGCGAGGAGACAAAGCACACATCCATCTGATGGAAGAGTGCTTGCAACCGTTTTCTGGGACTCCACAGGGGTTTTGCTGGTGGATTTTCTTCACAAACAAAGGAAAGTTAATACAGCCTATTACTGTCACATTCTGGATGAAGCAAGAGCTGCATATCGCAACAAGCGAAGCTGGCAACTGATCTGAAGCACCATTCTTATGCGAGGCCACATACTGCTACTTTAATGCGGGAAAAGCTAGAGAAAATGCATTGGACACCTCTGGAACACACTCCTTACAGTCCAGATTTATCACCCTGCAACTATAATTTGTTTGGACTAATCAAACAATAACTAGAACAGCGAACTGATGAAGATGCAAGTGGAGAAGAGTTCTTATGCAACTGGCTCCACTTGCACCTTTCTTCTTTCTATAAGGATGACAACAAAAACTTGCCAATCCAATGGAGAAAATGCGTATCAAAGGCAGGACACTATGCAGAACAGTGAACTGTATATGAGCATTTTTGTTTTATGATAAAATAAATTTAAAAAAATAATTCCCATTTATATTTGATGTACTCTTGTATTTTCTGACTTAATATTTTACAGCAGGGGCAAGTCACCCCACTTCATCATTTTTGTTGTTTGCAATTGAGAGAAACAAAAGAATGGAACATTCAAGGACAGTCATTAGTTGATGTTATAAGGCAGCATCATTTTATTGCACTGGAAGTTTTCCAGATTGTTTGATTGCAGCAGTACTAGAAGATTTGATTTTGAAGTTATATTTCTTATATTTGCACAATTTTGGCTTGCCAAACATCCTTGTGCAAACTGCTAACTATAAAAGGAAGCATAAACACCAGCTATGAGCGAGTTGTGAAGCTAAAAGCAATGCAACAGAATGTGCTTACTTGTAAGTCACCATTGGGTTAATGATTTGGTGCAATTTCAGGCTCTAATGTTACTCAAACTTCTCAATACTGTCATTAGGCTAGTATATATATTACCTGGAATTTCAATGACGTGAGCATTTCCAAAATAGTCAGAGAAGAGATGAGCATTTAAAGTTGCACTCATGAGAATTACTTTCAAATCCTGTCGCACGGCCAACAGATCTCTCAGTATCAGTAATAGAAAGTCACTGTAAACAGAGAAGTAATAATATAACATATTTATTCCCTTGAAGAGTTACAACAATTCAAGTAATTGTCAAGTAATAAATCACAACTGTGGCAGTATATTAAGGTTGATGCATTGGTTAATCAATGGTTTAAATGTTTTAAAATTTATTTATGCTGAATTTAATGTAAACTATTACCTATGTTTATTTTTGTTTGACATACAAGGGCGGTTCAGTACCCATGTTAGGAGTGAAGACATCTGGTTTTCAAATACAAATTATTTACAATATAATAATTTGTGACTTAAAAAACTTCACCTATCTTTAAAGAAATGATGACCGTATCTCTTACAAATTGAATAGGATCAAGATTTTTGTGAATAAATCATCCACATCATCAGCTCGAACCATCAACAAACTCATTAACGTTACCGTCGCTAGATGTCATTATGTTTATTTTAGTACTACCAACATATGAAAAGGAAACAAATTTAAAGACAAAATCGACTGCCAGTAATTCATTACACGATGTTTATTTTTTAAAATAAGTATATTTTCCCAAACCATTAAATCTATCGGACCATTTAATTGTTTTAATAATTTAACTTCTGGATTTATTTCATGGTTAAATGACCAAAAATCATCTGATACGGCCGATTTATCAGTTAGTTTATACTTAATGTTCTGAAAAAAATCTTTTGTCTGGTTTCCAAATTATGTTTTGTCTTTCCAATATAAACCTGATCATAATCTAAATAATTAAACTGATAAATCCAGATTTTTTATTATTAGGAATTTTATCTTTTTTAGAGAAATGTGGCCGCACCTTGGCTCAGTGGTTAGACCGCTTGGCTCTCACCAAGGCAGCCCGGGTTCGATCCCAGGCGACCGCAAAGTGAGATTTGTGATGGACAACACGGCGCTGGGGCGGGTTTTCTCCGAGATCTCCAGTTTCCCCCGCCATTTCATTCCACCGGTGCTCCATCTTCATCTCATGTATCATCAGTGTCATCGCCTGCGGTGCCATATGTAGTAAAAGCGGGCGTTAAACACTACACATTTCATTTCACATTTAGAGAAATGTAGTAAACTTTTAATACTATCTCAAAAACTATTTGTAGTTGGTTTATTGATACTCGTCACTTACATGTAAATAAACCAACTACAAATAGTTTTTGAGATTAATTTTGACGTCACTGTTACTAAATTCCTCCAAACACATATAATTTTAATACTATATTTATTTTGAGAACTAAAGTTATACCAAACTCTTTAAAAATGTCTGAAAATGTTTATTAACCCAAAGATTGTAATTTTTTTTTTTTTTTTTTGCACTTTACGTCCTCCAACGTTAAGTCATATCGGACGGTGAATTAAATTGGTGAAATGATGCTCAAATGAGTCCGGGGTCCATGGAGCTTAGAGTTACCTGACATTCGTCTTGCAGGATAAGGGAAAAACTCAGAAAAAAAAACCTTATCCAGGTAACTCACCCTGACCGAGATTCGAACTCGGGACCTCTTGAACGTGGGGCAGACATGCTACCATCTACACTACCGAGGTGGGCCAAGGAATGGAAAGTAAATTTTTCAAAATTATAATTGTCTTTTATTTTTTTAAGGGTAGAAATATTATTAACAGTTTTTTTTTATACTTAAATTTTTCAATTTTTATGTATAAAGTCTTTATTAAAACAATTAATTAAAACAGTATTAATAACATGTTTATATTCTTTATTAAATTCCTCTTTATTCATTGGCATGTTTATTAATCTAAAACCAAACTATTGAAAACATCAAATTTATGAGAAAAAGGGTTAAAACTTTTATTTTTTATGTAATTATCGAAATGAGTAGACTTTCTATAAATACCAAAGTTTAATTTATTATTATTTATTATTATCTTTAGATCTGGAAAAGGAAGAAATTCATTAATTTCAGTCTCTAATGTGAATTTTATAGCTTTATCTTGTAAATTTAGTAGTTTTAAAGCATCGTTTATTTTCAGAAACTATTTGTAGTTGGTTTATTAATACTCATCACTTACAAAAAATAGTCAAACATAATCGTAAAATTGTTTTACTTGGAGATATAAATATGGTTCTTGGAAACCAAACAAATAGTATAGATAAGCTTAATGACCTGTTGAATAGCTATCACCTACATGAAGTAATCAAATGTCCAACTAGAATCACAGATAAATCAGCTACAATTATGGACCATGTAATAACCAATGTAATGCCATTAGAATACTCAGCTTTTGTAGAAGAATTTCACATATCAGACCACCAGGCCCAAGTCCTAGATATATACAATTGTGAATTTAAAAACAAAGACAAAATATATTCCTGTAATAGAATCATAACACGTAGTAGAGAAGCAAAATTTATAGAAAGTTTGTTACAAGAGAATTGGGAAACGGTGTATGCAGCAAAAAGTACAAATGAAAAGTGGAATGCTTTTAATGAAATATTTGGTTATCTGTTTTCGACAAATTTCCCCCTAAGATTAGTTAAGATAGGTGAAAAAGAGAAAAGGATTGATTTGCCATATGAGTACAAGACATTGAGAGAACAAGTAAAAAGTATGTATGAATTTTATAAAATGACGGGTTGCGAGTTTTATAAGGAAAAATATAAAAGCCTGACAAAACAGTATTCACTCTCCATACGATTATTAAAATCCCAAAAATATGGCAATGAAATTATGCAGTCAGCAAATAACTCTAAAGCAGCTTGGAATATAATAAATGATAAGAGGAAAGTAAAATTTAGACATGATAACATTGTATTAAAGGGAAATGGAAATATTGTTCAAGACCCACATAAAATCTGTAACTTATTAAACACATTTTTCATTGGTGCATCCCACAGTCAAAACAATACTCAAGTAAATTTAAATAACAATGTTTCTGATACAATCTATATTATGCCCACAACAAAACAGGAAATTAAAAGAATAGCGAAAGGATTTAAAGCGAAAAAATCCTCAGGATGGGATGGTATATCTTCTGATCTTTTCAAAAAATGCGTAATGGTGATAGATAGTATACTCGAACATCTCATAAACAGTTGTATATCTGAAGGCATCTTTCCTGATTGCTTGAAAATCAGTGTTGTAAGACCAGTATACAAAAAAGGTGACAGAGGCTAAAAAAGTAATTACAGGCCAATTACACTTACCTCTATAATAGCAAAACTTATTGAAAAGATAATAGCTAATCAGATGATAAAATTTGTTAATAAAAATAACATTTTAGTACCTACACACCATGGATTCAGAAAAAACCTATCAACAACGACTGCAATGACAGAACTCATACATCAAATAATTGCTCATCTGGAAAATGGGGAAAAGGTACCTGGTTTATTTCTCGACATATCTAAAGCATTTGACTCAGTTGATCACTCGCTGCTTATTGGTAAACTAGAAAACTATGGTGTCAGAGGGAAATTGCTTGAAATAATAAAATCGTATTTGACAAATCGGAAACAGTGTACTGAAATAAACTACAAAAATGGAAATATAGTTAGAAAAATCTCTTCAAAATATTATACTGTGACTTTGTGGGTTCGTGAAATTAAAAGTCCAATTGTACAACTCAACAATGTTCTTTATTTCCAGTGAAACACAGTCGGAACACTTGCCGATTACACAGAATTACATAATGCACACAATTACAATTCACCAGTTCGTCTGTCACAGGTCCACTGCACTCATAGGTCCGATGCACGTTCACAGTCTTCTTGTCCGTTAACTCACTCGGCGCTCCTCACGCTGCTCGCCAAGAACTGACTGCCTCCAGCCCGACGCATTGCTTATATAGGACCAACTGGCCAATCTAGAAGGTTCCGGATTAGATGAAATATCCTGTATGTTCGAGAATTCAAGGCGAGGGGAAAGAGACGACACAGTGATGTTTTTCCAGCCACCCCTCATTACCGCTATAAGAGAAATGGGTGGGCGTGGTCGAACGCCTACTGTCTCCTGCTGCTGCTGCCGCCCGGTTCATAGGGAGCTCCAACGTTCGGGTGACACTGCTCCCTCCTCAAAGCTGGTCGTCCCGAACAGCACCATTGTAGCGTGTCAGGCGATCCAGGTGTACCACCAACATCTTCCCTCGAGGAACGTTCTGCATGCGGTAGACCACATCGTTAAACCTTTTGACCACCCGGTACGGTCCTTGCCATGGCTGCTGGAGCTTCGGGCAGCGTCCCTTGGTCCGGGTAGGAGGGTACAACCAGACCAGGTCACCTTGCTGGACACCTTGGCTGTTGGCTTGCCTGACATACCTGGTCTTCATGAGGTCGCTCGCCTTCTGGATGTTCTGGCGAGCCATCTCACGCATGTCATGGAGGTGGTCAACCAAGTTCTCCACATACTCGGTCGCTGGCTGTTTCGCTTCCGGAGGGCTTCCAAAAGCCAGGTCACAAGGGAGGCGTAACTCTCGGCCGAACATTAAGCTGGCTGGCATCATCCCAGTTGTGTCGTATGTGGACGAGCGGTAGGCCAGCAAGAACAGAGGCACCTTGACGTCCCAGTCTCGCTGATGGCTGGCCACAACCTTCCTCAGGTGTTCCTCCAAGGTCTTGATGTATTTTTCGACCATGCCATCCGACTGGGGATGTAGAGGCGTCATGCGGGTCTTGTTCACCCCAAGCCTTTGTAGTGGCTCCTTTATCAGGTTGGACTCAAAATTCGTGCCCTGGTCACTGTGCAGCTCTAACGGTACCCCAAATCGGCAGAACACTTGCTCCACGAGGCAGTCTGTGATTGTCCTTGCCTCTTGGTTCGGGATGGCATACAACTCCGGCCACTTGGTGAAGTAGTTCACGACCACCATCAGGTACTTGTTGCCTTGGTTGGACATCGGAAATGGTCCAGCTATGTCGACGGCGATCCGTTCGAATGGCGCTCCGACGTTATAATGCTGCATGCGACCCCGGCTCCTAGTCTGGGGGCCGCGACTTGAGGTGCACACGTGATATTGACAGCACCATCTCTCAGCATCTGCTCGGAGCCTCAACCAGCAGTAGCGCTGCCGTAGTTTGTCAATCGTTCGGTTCGCTCCCAGGTGTCCTCCTGAAGTACCGGCAAGACTTCCGGTACCTTACTTCGGGGAAGTACCAACTGTTCTCTCTGCATCTTCCCATCGGGCGATTCCCATACCCGGAACAGCACGCCCTCTCTGGTCTTCAACGAGTCCCATTGGGCCCAGTACGACTTGTAGGTGGCGCTCCTCGGTGCGATGTCCTCCCAGGTTGGTCTTGCCCCTGCCTCCACTTACCTCAAGAGTGGCCCCAAGTCTGCGTCCGCCAGCTGCTCCCTCCTTAGGCCTGCACTATCCCAGCCATCCGCAGGCACTGCAGTGACTAACTGAACTGCTGCGGCACGCACCAACTCCTCCACTCTTGTGCACTGGCCGCACTCTTCTGGACAGGGTCTTTGGGACATGGCGTCTGCGTTACCGTGGCTCTTCCTTCTGTGATGTTCCGAGGAGAAGTCGTACTCCTGCAGCCTCTGAACCCAACGTGCTGTCTGGCCTTCCAGGTTCTTAAACCTCAATAGCCAGGTTAGGGCGGAATGGTCAGTCCTCAGGTGGAATGGCTGACCGTACAGGTACTTGTGGAAGTGCTCCAAGGTCTTTACTACCGCCAATAATTGTCGCCGGGTGATGCAGTAGTTCTTTTCTGCCTTGGATAGCATCTTGGCGCAGTAGGCTATCACCCGCTCATGGTCGTCCTGGATCTGCGATAGGACACCTCCAATGCATGGTCGCTGGCGTCGGTGTCCACAATGAAGGCGCCACCCGGTTGTGGAAATCCCAAAATTGCAGCACTGCACAGGATCTTCTTCAGGTGCTGGAAAGGGCCTTCGGCATCCTCCATCCACACATAAGGCCAGTGTTCCTCTGTCAGGCGGGTGAGGGGTTTGGCGATGTTGGAGAACCCCTTTATGAAGCCGCGGTAATAACTGAACAGTCCCAGGAAACTGCGCAACTCTTTCCTAACCTTTGGGCGAGGCCAATCTCTCACCGCCTTAGTCTACTCCGGGTCTGTGGCCACTCCGGTTACTGAGAATATGTGGCCCAAGTAGTTCACTTCCTTGCGGAAGAGCTGGCAGTTCTTCGCATTCAGCTTCAAGTTGGTCGCCTGCAGTCTCTGTAGCACCTTACTCAGATTCTCGAGGTGATCTTCAAAAGTCTTTCCGATGATGATGTCGTCCAGGTATAGCAGGCAGGCTTCGTAAGTCAGCCCTCTCATCACTGACTCCATGAGGCGTTGGAAGGTAGCTGGTGCGTTGCAGAGGCCAAAGGGCATAACCGTGAACTGCCAGAGCCCTTGGCCTGTCGAGAATGCGGTCTTCTCCTTGTCTCTTGGGTCTAGAGCTACCTGCCCGACTTCAGGTCCAGGGTCGAGAACCACTGTGCACCAGCTAGCATGTCCAGGGTGTCGTCAATCCGGGGTAAGGGAAAACAGTCCTTCCGGGTGACTGCGTTCAGCTTTCTGTAGTCTACGCAGAAGCGCAGCTCGCTGTTCTTCTTCATCACCAAGACTACAGGGGAACACCAAGGGCTGTCCGACACTTCAATCACTCCCCTGGATCTCATGTCCTCCAGCATGTCTCGTACCGCCCCTTGCTTCACCAGCGGAACGCATCTAGGTGGTTGCTGAATAGGCCGGGCGTCCCCGGTGTCCATGCGGTGAAGCACTTTGTCTGTGCGGCCGTAGTCACTATCACTTTGGCTGAAGACGCTGATATCGTCTTAGCGGTTGTCGAACTTTCTCCAGCTGCTCTGCGGTCAGGTGGTCACTGCCCTCTCCAGTAAGCCTTCTAGCCGGGACCCCACGTGTTGTGTCGGCACCGGCTCCTGCGTCTTGTCGAGTGCTGTTACGCTTACCACGGGCTCACACGCTTCCAACTCCGTCCCGGCCTGGAAGTCGTGATCGGTGTTTGTTGGATTTAGCAGTCTCACTGGCACCTCCTCTCGGCACGGCAGCAATGCCCTGGCTACACACAGTCTGTGTACAGGCGTCTTCTGGTCCAGCATCATGTACCTGGTTCTCTGGGCTTCCAGTCGCGCCGTCACCACCACCTCGCTCCTCGCGGGGATAACCACGTCTTCATTCAAGATGACCCTGCAAATTCCAAGGCGGTCTTCTGGTTGACGGAGTATAACCTCTTCTCCGTTAAGCCGCAGGACCTTCTTGCCGACGTCGACCGTCGCCTCATGGCTCCTGAGGGCATCCAATCCCAGTATCACCTCCTCAGCCACTTTCGCGACGAACACCCACAGACGTATGGTGCTCCTTTCCAAGGTCAGCTTCAGCAGGGCCTCCTTTTCTACAGGCAAGGTGTTGCCCGATGCCGTGACAAGCTGGTATGGTCAGCTCTGCTTCCTTGTCGGCACGTCAGGTCTGATGATGGTCACGGCCACCCCGGTATCCACCAGCATGCGGCACAGCTTTCCTCTTACCCAACCGTCCGCGATGAGGCTGTCATCTATACGCCAACTGATGGCGTGCAGTGTCACTCGAGGGGATGGTGGTGATGGCGCCGACGTGCCCCTGTCCACGACGGCCCTTACTCCTTTTCCGGCTGCTCTTCCTGGTGTGGGCTGTCTCTCTGCAGGTGTCAGGGCTGTCCACACCCCCAACACAGGCCACTAGGTGTTCGCCAGCGTCCCTCGGCTGGTCTTCTGTCTCTGGCGTAGCGGACACTCCTCGTCCTCGACGTCGGGATAGCTGTTACCTTGGCCGCCTCCATCCTTATTGCTGCTGTCAGCGCCTCGTGGATGGTTTTATAATCGCCTAGCATTAGGAGCTGGTGAATCTGCGTATCTCGTACCCCATCGAATGTATAGGCAGCTTCCTGGGATACGAACTCTGGTGGGAGGTCGACTAGGGCCTTGCTAGCCAGTTGTTCAACTGCCAGGGCGAACTCCTGCAGCATCTCCCCTGGCTGCTGTGACCTTGCCTTTAGCTGGCTGCGGTACGCTACGGCTAAGCGGTGGTTTCCAAAACGATTCTCCAGGGCCTCCCAGATGTCCTTGGGTGCCGCCGTTGACTGTACCACGTTCAGGACTTCCGCGGCCCGTCCCTGGAGGCTGGCTATTAACTGTGTGGCCTCCTCTTCTGGTGACCATTTGTTGTGCTTGGCCACTGTGTCGAACTGGCGGCAGAAGACTTCAAACGTTGACACGCCGTAATACTTGGGAGGTTTGATGCACGCAGATGTTGTATCGCGTGACGACGCGTCGGCCTTCAAATCCTTTAGCCTGCTGCCGACGACGTCCTCCACCATGGCGTTCAGGGACTTGACGCTGTAGTCGGCCTTTACCTCCAGGTTGTTTACGCGGTTTGCAAGGTGTTCAACGTCTTCAACCATAGCGTTCAGGGACTTGGCGTTATTGTCGGCCTTTTCCTCTAAATCATTAAGGCACTCGTCTACTTGACCCATCCGCTTGCCCAGCTTCGCAACATCATCCCTCACGCCGGCCAACTGTTCCTCAAATTTGGCGGCGAGGACCTCGTTCACCACCTTCATTTCCGTAGCCGGACTGTCTTTCGCTGCCCTCATATCTGTGGTCAATTCGGTCTTTATTTCTTCCATCTTCTCGGTGATGTTGTCGTTGGCGGTCTTCATTTCTTTTTAACTCTGCGGCCAGGTTGTTATTTGTCGCTTCCGTCTTCATTGTTAATTCGGCCTTCATTTCTTCCATCTTCTCGGTGATGTTGTCGTTGGCCATCTTCATTTGTTTCAGTTCCACCTTCATTTCCATCATCTTCTCCAAAATCTTTTGCAATGCCGCGTCCATGGCTGTAATGTTCGTGAAATTAAAAGTCCAATTGCACAACTCAACAATGTTCTTTATTTCCACTGAATTACAGTCGGAACACTTGCCGATTACACAGAATTACGTAATGCACACAATTACAATTCACCAGTTCGTCTGTCACAGATCCACTGCACTCGCAGGTCCGATGCACATTCACAGTCTTGTTGTCCGTTAAGTCACTTGGTGCTCCTCACGCTGCTCGCCAAGAACTGACTGCCTCCAGCCCGACGCGTTGCTTATACAGGACCAACTGGCCAATCTAGAAGGTTCCGGATTAGATGAAATATCCTGTATGTTGGAGAACTCAAGGGGAGGGGAAAGAGATGGCACAGTGATGTTTCTCCAGCCACCCCTCATTACCGCTATAAGACAAATGGGTGGGCATGGTCGAACGCCTACCGTCTCCTGCTGCTGCTGCCGGCCGGTTCTATAGGGAGCTCCGACGTTCGGGTGACAATACTGTCAAATTAGGAGTGCCACAAGGATCTGTTCTTAGCCCATTATTATAGTTGATTTATGTAAACGACCTACCAGAATCAATTGACTATAAAACAATCACATATGCTGACGACACTTCTGTTCTATTTTGGAATAAATCAGCAAATCAGTTAAAACAAAATTTAATAAATCAAACTGAATCAATTCTAAATTACATAAAAGATAATTTAAATGTCCATATAAAAAAGAGCAATTTAGTTATTTTTGAATATCGAACAAGTCTTAAAACTAAACAATGTAGTAATTAATGGTAAAGATATGGAACAGGAAGATTCAACAAGCTTTTTAGGTATCAAACTAGACAAAAACTTGAATTTCCACAAACAGATTGACAGCATATGCAATAAAATTAGTAGTGGTGTATATCTGCTAAGAAATCTTTGTAAATACTTGAACACAGAAGTATTAAAATTAGCTTACTATGCAATAATACATAGCCATCTCAGTTATGGAATTGAAATCTGGGGCAGTAGTGGAATTATCAACATGAATAGGATTCTAATACTACAAAAAATGTGTGTAAGAATGTTTAAATTAGAAAATAGAACATCATGTAGACCAACTTTCAGAAAGGAGCGAATCTTGACAGTAATTTCATTGTATATATATAAATTAATATTACTTGTACATAAAACAGAATGTAATGTAAATAATGTCAACAGAAATAGTAAGCTCTATGGCTACAATACTAGAGGATGTGATAACTTTCATAGACTTACTACAAGAACAAAATCAGCTGGAAAAGATCCATTATTGAAGGGAATTATATTTTATATCAAATTGCCAAATTATTTAAAAACATTACCTGGAAATAGCTTCAAAAAGGAATTAAAAATGTATTTAATAGAAAGAGGTATATATAGAACTGATGAATTATAATGGAATGTAACAAAAAAAAAAAAAAAAAACCTGTTTCATGAATTGTATATTTTAAGATTTAACAATATGTTTATTACAATTACTTTCTTGGAAGTGTTGAAAACAGTGTTGTTATGATAAATTAACTTTAAAGAGAGTCGATTAAAGACACTAGACAACACTTACTTTTAAATTTTTCCGGAACTAGTTTCAGAGGCTTTGCGTCTATCATCGGCCGGCTCTCGATGATAGAGGCAAAGCCTCTGAAACTAGTTCCGGAAAAATTTAAAAGTAAGTGTTGTCTAGTGTCTTTAATCGACTCTCTTTAAAGTTAATATGTTTATTATTTCTCTTAGGTTGGTATTTATCCAAATTTTGTAATATTTTGCTACATTTTAATTTAATCAACGATTTATTATTTTCACTTGAATCTTGACCCTGACCTTCGGTCTCCAGTGTAGCGGATACTGCTTATTCACGACGTAGAGGTAGCCGTCACCTTGGCCGCCTCCATCCTCAATGCTGCCATTAGCGCCTCGTGGATAGTTTTGTAGTCGCCGAGCATTAGGCGCTGACGTATCTCGATGTCTCGTACCCCGTCGACGAATGTGTAAGCGGCCTCCCGGGATACAAACTCGGGTGGGAGGTCGACGAAGGCTTTGCTGGCCAGCTGTTCAATTGCCAGGGCAAGCTCCTGCAGCGTCTGCCCTGGCTGCTGCGACCTCAACTTCAGTTGGCTGCATTAGGCTCCGGCCAAGCAGTTTTCCAGGGCTTCCCAGATTTCCTTGGGAGCCGCTGCTGCCTGGAACGCGTTCAGTACCTCTGCGGCCCGTCCCTGGAGGCTGGCTATTAGCTGTGCGGCCTCTTCCTCTGGTGACCACTTGTTGTGCTTAGCCACTGTATCGAATTGGCGGCGGAAGACTTCGAACGTTCACATGCCGTTGTACTTGACGTGCGCAGATGTGTCGCGTCCCGGAGCGTCGGCCTTTAAATCCTTCAACCTCCTGCAGACAATGTCCTCCACCATGGCGTTCAAGGACTTTGTGTTACTGTCGGCCTTTCCCTCTAAGTTGTTGAGACGCTCGTCCACTTGGCCCATCACTTGCCCAGCTCCGCGAGGTAATCCCTCACGCCGGTTAACTGCTCTTCAAATTTTGCGGCGAGGGCCTTGTTCGCCGTTCTTCATTACGGTTAATTCGGCTTTCACTTTGGTCATTGCCGCGGCCAAGTTCTTATTTGCACTTCCGTCTTCGTTGTTAATTCGCCTTCATTTCTTCCATCTTCTCTAAAATCTTTTCCAATACAGCCTCCATCGTCATATGTCTCACTCCTGACACCAATTATGACTTTGTGGATTTGTAGAATTGAAAGTCAAGTTTGCAGAAATTCCAAAATGCTCTTTATTTCCGTAGAAACACACTTTGGTCAACCCTTACAGTAGCAGAATTATATAACATACACAGATGCAATCTTCAAGGTTGTCGACCACAAACAAAAGAGTTCACTTTCAAAACACAGCTGCACAGGCACGATTATCAAGTTCTGATTATGACTGACTGCACTGGCAAACCGCGGCTTCTTTTATATCTCCCTCACTGTTCCAGAAATTACTAGAATTTTCTGTAACAATCAAGAAAGTGAACCTTCCAGTCATCTATCTGTTTTGGCAAGCTTTTTATCTCCGTGCTGCACTATCTGTCCCTTTGTACACGCCGGCTGAGCCAGTCACAACAATGTGATCGGCGAGTATATATAATAAGGGACCTAGTATTGAACCCTGCGGTACTCTTTTAATTAGAAGCAGTGATTCAGACATTTTGTTGTTTATTTACACCATCTGGAATCTGTTTTCTAAATATGATTTAAAGAGATTAAGAACTACTTCAGATAATTTATACTGCTTCAGCTTTTTAATCAATATTGGATGTGCCTCAGTGTCAAACACTTTTCTTAAATCAAGCAGGGTTATGCCGGCCAAGAGTTTGTTCTCAAAGCATTCATAGATATGATCTACTATATTGTCAATCGCTTTTGAAGAAGAGAGCTTTGATCTAAAGCCAAAATGAGAGGTGCTTAGTAATGAATTAGTCTCAAAATACTGGGAAAGTTGCTTTTGCATACAAGCTTTGATTATTTTGGAGAGAACTGGGAGTAATGCTATGGGTCTATAATTATCTGGATTCATTTGATCACCTTTTCTGTAGATAGGAGTTATCACTGCTATTTTAAACAGTTAGGAGGTACACTTTGTTCTAAAATAGTAATGGCAAGCACCGTTAATGGGGAAGTGATTTCTGCTGTGTTTAATAACAAAATTTGAAAAACCATAACAGTCTCCTGCTTTGGAATTATTGAGTTAATAAATGTTCTTTTTACACTTTTACATGTTATAACTAATATAAATATCTAAGTCTTACCAAATGACACACAAACATGACACAAGAGGAAGCTTAGCCACAATACCACCCTGTTCAAACATACCTTTATCTATAATGGTGCACAATTGTATAACAACTTGCCCCTTCATATAAAACAAATTGACAAAATAAAGGCTTTCAAAATCAAATTACAAAAATTCTTGGTTGAAGAATGTTTTTATTCTGTACAAAAGCTTTCAGTCAGTTCTCTCTTCTGCAATATGGTATATTATTGTATGATCTTTTAGAGATTTTTGTTTCTTTAATTATCATATCTATTTCTTGAAATTACTATTACATATATTTTGTATCTGTTACTATGTTAATGTTATTCTGTAAATATTGTGCTTGATGTGTCAATTACCTTCTACAAGATACCAAGGATGAATTAAATATGAAAATGCTAGACCATGGTGTCATTCCTGACACAGCTTAGCTGTGTGGATATGAATCAGCCTGGATCAAGGTAGAAAAATCTTGAAGGCAAAGTTTGCTGAGCTGTCTAAACTGAAACTTCTGACGCCGAAGTAGTATACATCAGTGATTGTACTGTTTTGCAGGCCAGTAACTGACAAAAGCACAGTGGGATGGAGTGACACATGGTATGTGTTCGTGACCTCACAAAGTGTATTAGACAATGATAGGTAAAGTGGTAATTCTTGTAAAAATGAAAGAGTCCGAAAAAAGTTCCAGTGACAGAAACCAATGAGCAAATAATTATAAGGTGCATTAAAAAAGAAACGAGCCGGAGACATATTTATAGAAACCAGTAACTGTATGTTAGAAGTATTGGCCTTGGCTTTTGAGACACTTGTCCCACTGTGACACAAGGTGGTGAATGCCTGTCGCAAACCCGATCACGATAACGCGGCTTGGCACACAAAGGAACGGATAGGTTTCACGTAGATAACGAGCTTGCATAAGCAGATAAACATAGCGCTTGAGATAAAAGACTTACTGAAACAAACAAACTGAGATAAATGGAAATTTCTTGTAATATTTTGATTATTCGGTTTCTTTATTCTTCTGGAAGAGTCTCGAATTATGAATTAGATATTAAAGTGATTGTGACACACCAGCCAGGAGTAATTGTGAAACAGTGGTTGTGAAAAGAGAGACAGCTGGAAGTGTTATTGTAACGAGAGCTAATGATGTAATCTGCTGTCACTGTTATTGTCATCGACCTTGGTAGACTGATGGTGTACGTAACATAATGCTGCTGTAATCTATAAGAGTATTTCTATGAAAATAAAGGAGATTTTTAATTTCTGCAACTCGGCCTTTTGATTCTACAAACCCACATAGTTACAACTGGTGTCAGGAAGCGGGATGACAACAGCATCACCGAGAAGATCGAAGAAATGAAGACCGAACAATGAAGACGGGAGCTGCAAATAGCAACTTGGCCTCGACAATGACCGCGAAGATGACCGACACCAGGAAGAGCAGCCAGAAGAATGAGTAAGGCCCGGCGTGGCAAGGAGCACGTCGGCACCGTCTACACCATCTCCTCGAGTGACACTGCACGCCATCAGCCGACGGATGGATGACAGCCTCATTGCAGATGGTTGGGTACGAGGTAAGCCGTGCTGCATGCTCGTAGACACTGGGGTAGCCATGACCGTCATCAGACCTGATGTAGCCAGGGGTTCGCCGTCAAGAAAACCGAACTGACCATACCAGCTAATGACGGCATCGAGCGAAACCTTGACTGTGGAGAGGGAGGCCCTGCTGCAGTTGACCTTGGGATGGAGTGCTGTGCGTCAGTGGGTGTTTGCCGTGGAGGTGGCTGAGGAGGTGATACTGGTACTGGATGCCCTCAGGAGCCACAAGGCGACGGTCGACGATGGCAAGAATGTCCTGCGGCTCAATGGAGAAGAGGTCATACTCTGGTAACCCGTGGAACGCCTTGGAATTTGCTGGGTCATCTTGAAGGAAGACGTGGGTCCCTGTGAGAAAGGAGGTGGTGGTGACAGCGCAACTGGAGGACAGCGAATGAAGAACATTGTTGCCATGCCGAGAGATGCCAGTGAGGCTGCTTAACCTAGCAGACATTGATCACGATGTCCAGGCCGGAACGGAGATGGGGACGTGCAAGCCCGTGGTCATCGTGACAGCAATCGACAAGATACAGGAGCCGGTGCCAATGCAACACATGGGGCCCCGGCTGGAAGGCCTACTGGAGAGGGCGGCCGATCACCTGGCCGCAGAACAGCTCGAGAAGGTTCGACAACTGCTGAGACAATACCAGCGCGTCTTCGGCCAAGGCAGAGAAGAACTACTGCGTCACCCGGTGAGAGTTACTGGCGGTAGTAAAGACCTTGGAGCACTTCCACAAGTACCTGTACGGTCAGCCATTCCACCTGAGGACTGACCATTCCGCCCTAACCTGGCTATTGAGCTTTAGGAACCTGGAAGGCCAGACAGCACGTTGGGTTCAGAGGCTGCAGGAGTAAGAATTTGCCTCTGAACATCGCAGAGGGAAGAACCACGGTAACACAGACGCCATGTCCCGAAGACCCTGCCCAGAGGAGAGCGGCCAATGCACAATAGTGGAAGAGAAGGAGCGTGCCGCAGCAGTCCGAGTAGTCACGGCAGTGCCTGCGGATGGCTGGGATAGCGCAGGCCTGAGGAGGGAGCAACTGGCGGACGCAGACTTGGGACCACTCTTGAGGAAAGCGGAGGCAGGGACAAGACCAACCTGGGAAGACATCGCACCAAGGAGCGCCACCTATAAGTCGTACTGGGCCCAATGAGACTCGCTGAAAATCAGAGGGCATGCTGTTCCGGGTATGGGAATCGTCCGATGGGAAGACGCAGAGAAAGAAAACAGAGTGTTGAAGTAGCTGTCAGTGATATTGGTTATGAAAAACAAACTTCGAACTTGAAAATAGTAACTCATGGAGTACCCCAAGGTTCCGTGTTAGGGCCTTTATTATTTCTTATCTATATAAATGACCTCTCACTTTATATAAAGGACATTGCAAGTACAGTTCTTTTTGCAGATGACACTAGTGTCCTGGTGACCAGTACAAATTTAAACGAGTGTATAATTAAAATGAATTATGTTTTGAACTGTATGTCATGCTGGTTTAAAGCAAACAAATTATCTGTGAATCTAGACAAAACAAAAGTGGTCAAATTTATAACCTGTCGTACATCACATACTGAAATGAAATGATATGTTATTAGAAGAAATTGACAGCATAAAATTTCTGGGCCTTCAAGTGGACAGATGTTTAGATTGGAATAAAATTATAAAATAAAATAATAAGATATAAATTATATCTTACCTAAACTTAGCTCTGCCTGTTATGCTATCCGAGAGCTGGTTAATGTGAGTTCTATTGACACACTTAAATTAGTATATTATGCATACTTTAACTCTATTATGGAATATGGAATATTATTTTGGGGCAACTCAGTAGAAAGTAAAAAAATATTTCTTATGCAAAAGAGGGTTATGAGAATCATTACTAACACCCACACCAGATGCTCCTGTAAAGATCTTTTTACAAGATTGAAGATATTAACGCTTCCTTGCATGTATATATTCTCGATCCTAAAATTCTTTGTATGCAATCGTGCCTTATTTGCAACATATAATGTAATTCACAAAATAAACACTAGACAAAAGTATAATATCCATTATCCCAGTGCTAAACTTTCTTGCTTTCAGAAAGGTGTGTATTATGAAACTATCAAAATATTTGGCGCACTTCCTAATGTTCTTAAAGAAAAAGTTGATAATTTCGGTGCTTTTAAAAAAGCTGTTAGTACCTTTGCTCAAAATCTTTTTATTCTGTACAAGATTATCTGAATGACAAATTATCCTGATAATGCTTCTGTAGCTCTATTAAGTAGTATTTAACTATTCCAATGACAAATCGTTACTTATAAATATTTGATGCAAGCTGAAAGTTTATTTTTAATCTATATGTATTTAATAAATAACAAGAATGGTATCCATTGCAAAAAGGTTGAGACGTACTGGCATAAGCCAAGTGAAAGCTGGTTTAAAAAGTGTTTCATTTTGTATCATATATATAATTATCCCTGCTTTGTTTTCCATATTGTTGTTCATATTGCCTGTGTACTATAATATGTGTCTTATGTTAACTTTTGTACATGTATATGCTATTAAACTTTATACCTCTAGACATGTTCAATGTTCACAGCCTTTTCTGGCTACAAGTGAACCTACTGAACGCAAATCAATCTAATCTAATCTAATCTTCCCCGAAGTAAGGTCTCAGAGGTCTTGGAGGAAGTGCACGCTGGTACTTCAGGAGAACACCTGGGGGTAAACCGAACTATCGAAAAACTTCAACAGCCGTGGCAAGGACCGTACAGGTGGTGAAGAGGATTAACGACGTGGTCTAGCGCATCCAGAAGGTGCCCCGAGGGAAGATGTTGGTGGTACACATGGATCGTCTGGCCCGCTACAATGGAGCTGTTCGGGATGACCAGCCTTGAGGAGGGAGCAGTGTTGCGAACCCGATCGCGATAAGGCGGCCTTTTAATTCTACGAACCCACAAAGTTACAATATGAATTGGCCTGGATCAAGGTAGAAAAATCTTGAAGGCAAAGTTTGCTGAGCTGTCTAAACTGAAACTTCTGACGCCGAAGTAGTATACATCAGTGATTGTACTGTTTTGCAGGCCAGTAACTGACAAAAGCACAGTGGGATGGAGTGACACATGGTATGTATGTATGTATGGCCATGTAACAATATTATTTGGCTTGCCCAGTAGCTATCTTGGCCATAAAAAGAATATATATGTGTTTGGAGGAATTTAGTAACAGTGACGTCAAATTAATCTCAGAAACTATTTTAAACAAGTAAGTGACGAGTATTAATAAACCAACTACAAATAGTTTCTGAGACACAAAAAGAATCTTTGCACATGATAAAGGTTTGAGAAAACACACAAAGTGTATTAGACAATGATAGGTAAAGTGGTAATTCTGGTAAAAATGAAAGAGTCCGAAAAAAGTTCTAGTGACAGAAACCAATAAGCAAATAATTATAAGGTGCATTAAAAAAGAAACGAGCCGGAGACATAATTATAGAAACCAGTATGTGTGTGTTAGAAGTATTGGCCCTGGCTGTTGAGACACTTGTCCCACTGTGACACAAGGTGGTGAATGGCTGTCTCATAAAAGTCCTGGGGCTGCAATGTGAGTCACTTCCACTGAGGTGAATCGTTTGACCCTCAGAGCATTTTTAAGGGCACCAAAAATGGCTTAATCACAGGGACAGAGGTCTGGACTGCATGGAGGATGGCTGAGAACCTTCCATTTGAATTTCTGCAGGAGTGCTGTGACTGTAATGGCCATATAAGGCTTTACATGGTTGTGGAGCAGAATGACCCCACGGGCGAGATTGCCTGGTCATTTTGATTTAATTGCTTGGCGACGGTTGGTTAAGGATTGCGAGTAACACTGGGCATTCATTGTTGTCCCATGCTGCAGGAAGTGTAAAAGGAGGAGGCCATCTTGGTCAAAGAAGAACGTCAGCATTATTTTTCCTGCACTTGTGTGGATGGCCTTGGCTTTTCTTGGTGGTGACCCTGGATGCTTCCAATAGAGACTTTGTAGTTTTGATTCTGGTTCCAAGTGATGACACCTTGACTCATCTCCAGCCAGCACTTGTGCCAGGAACTCATTCCCTTCCCTAGCATAGTGCTGCAGATGACCAGGACAGTGGGCCATTTGACATGCTTCCTGGTGTGGTTGAAGACTGTGGGGCAACCATTGGGCACACACTATGCGCAAGAGCAGTTGTTCCTTCATGATGGTGTGAACACTTCTGACGCTCAATCCAACCTCGGCGGCTATGGCTTTCACTGTCACTCAGCGGTCCTGGGTAATGCGTACCTGGATGATGCCATCACTAATGTAGTGTGGTGCTATAGACTGTGCATCATCGACTAACAATATCCATCCTCCCCTGAAGTGCTTGTGCCATGCCTTGACCCTTGCAAGGGACATGCAGTGTTCGCCATACACTTGTGACATTCATTGATGAATATCCATTCTCCCTACTCCTTCCGCCGTCAGTAAACAAACAATACCTCTTTTCGTTTTTTTGACGTCTCCATTTCATGTTTGCAATACGACTGACAGTGTTGGACGATTGATGCATGCATGTATAGTCACATGATGTACACGCATGCCCTCTAGTGACAGGCTGTGAACGTCCATGCTCTGGTCGGAACACTTTGTTACACATGCCACAATATGAGCATCCTGTCACCGGTTTGCGCATACCAGACTCCGGCTCGTTTCTTTTTGAATGCCCCTTTTATGAAGCCAATGAATACATGCAAGACTCTTCAAAATGCTTAACAAAACTAATAATTATGCGACAAGGAGTATATTATCTTCTTGACATGTGTATGTGTGATTCCTTTGCTGTGTTTTACAATACAGGAAGAAAGAAAAAGCATTGTACAGCTACTACTGGAGTTCATGCATCAACCAAGGCCAACTTTCTTCCAACATAGACAGTACACGCAAGATCATGGACTGATTATTCTATGCATATTCCCTATCTGCTACAACATGGGCAAACAAAGTGAAAGTGTGATATTGCTCTTCATTTAGAAAATTGTTTTGAAGTCTATCACACATAACAATACTAGTAAGTTATGCTTTTAATATTGTGCATAAAAATTTTAAAAACAAATATTTATTTGTTGAAGTAATGAGTTGGTATTCAAACACAACATCACTTAAAATATCCTTACTTGAACAATTGTTTCGGAGACCGGCTCGTCCCCATCATCAGCAACTATCCAACTGGTTGGATCCGTGGTTTCTTGAAGTGAGCTGGTTGTTTGAGGTGACATCTGTTGATTGTGAGATGAACTTCCAAAGAGAGTTTTCAGGCGGCAATTCGAAATTTAACGTATACTGTTTGTTTTTTATAATTAGCAACTTCTCCCAAACATCGAGCTCAGCTGCATTATTGGCTGGCTTTAATAGTTTTATATTTGGTACAATTTCATGATTGGTAGACCAAAAATGGTGGGCTATTGCTGATTTTTCTATTTGTTTGTATTTCACACATCTCATATGTTCCTGTAATCTAATTTGTAAACTTCTTTTGGTTTTTCCTATGTAGAACTTATTACAGTCTGAGCAGTTTATTTTGTATATACCTGATTTCTTGTTTTCAGGTACTGGGTCTTTCAGGTTGTTGCATAATAAGTTTTTTAAACTGAATTTATTTATTGGGGCTAGGGTGATGTTATACTTCTTGAATATCTTGTTGAATTTATGATGTACTTTGGGATGATATGTGAATTTCTTGAACTGTTTCTCGGATTTTGAATCTGTTAGTTTTGTGGTATCCAATATGTGTTTTTGTTTCTTAAATTTCCAAATTTTCTTTTCTAATAATTTTTTACTGTATCCATTAATTGCAGCTATGTTAATCATTTGGTTATATTCTTTGTTGTATTCATTCTGTTTCAATGGGATGTTGATTAGTCTATGTGCTAAACTGTTTAAAACTGCATGTTTGTGGGGTGTCGGGTTGTAGCTATCGTTCTTGATGTAATTGTCTGTTTGTGTTGGCTTCCGGTAGATGCCAAAAGATATGTTATTTAGTTCATGAATTATCTTCAGATCTAGGAAAGGTAGGTAGCCATCTGTTTCTATCTCTATTGTGAACTTTATTGTTTTATTCTGTATGTTCAGTAGTTTTAAGGAATCTTGTATGAATTTGTGTGGAACAATGGCAAAAATATCATCAACATATCTGTACCAGCATTTGAAGATGTATGGGAAGGATGATGTGATATGTGTTTCAAAGTAGCTCATAAAGAGGTTGGCTAGGAAAGGTGAAAGTGGATTGCCCATTGTTATGCCTGAGGTCTGTTGATAGAATTGACCGTTGAATGTAAAGAAATTTTGATGTATGCATAAATGAGTAAGTTTTGTGAGATCTTCTATTTCTTCGGTTGAAATGTTAGTCTGTCTGAGCCACTTTTTGAGGAGTAACATAAGTTCATCTGTTGGAATACTGGGAAAAAGAGAGGTGACATCAAATGATACTAGTTTGTCTTCTGTATCCAATTGTAAATTTGAGATCTTGTCTACTAAATCTAATGAATTTCTAATGGCTAGGCTGTGGAACTGAGGCAATGATGAAAAAGTATGTACTAGATGTTTGGCTAACTTGTAGGTAGGTGCATCTATGTTGTTGATAATGGGCCTCATTTTATCTCCTGGTTTATGAATTTTTGGCAACGCATTAAGTCTCGGTAATATTGGGTGGTCTGGTTTTACTTTAGATTTCTGTATATCAGATAATATCCGGACTTCATTTAAGGTATCCTCGAATTTTTTCAGACAAAATTTTAGTGGGTCACTTTCCAATTTTTTGAATTCATTACTTTGTAACATGTTTTCTACTCTAGAGATGTAATCTGATCTATTTAGGATTACTATTTGGTTGCCTTTGTCTGCTTTTGTGTATATTACCGGTTTTGATTTGAGGGTCTTGATTACTTGTTTGTAAGGGAAATTATTTCTAACATCTTTCTGTATTTCCCGTATGGCTGTTTCACATTCTTTGCGTACGGCAATTTTTTCTTGTTCTTTTAGGTTACCGGAAGCTAATTCTATGTCTGCTATTAATTCATCCGTGTTATTGGAGTAACCTACACATGCTTTTAAACCTTTATTAAGAACCGAAAGTTCTCGTTCGTTGAAAGTTTCTGAAGATAGATTTGTTACGTGAGAAATGCTAGAATTCTCCGGTAATTTTTGGTTTGTCTCTATAGATTTATTTTTTCTTAAGTTTTGTAACTTCCGTTTTTGTCTAAAAGTTTTTGTTTTCATTTTCTTATTAAGGATTTCCAGGAAATTTGTTTTCAAATTGTACCAGAGGATGTATCCAAGATTTTCTGTTAGTTTTAGATTTAGTGCGTATGCTTCTAGGTCAAGTGATTCCAATTTAGCATAGTGTTTATGCTTTTCCAATTGAATGACTTTTTTGTCGGCTGCAAGCTGAGCTTTGCTATTGGTACAATTTGAAAACAAATTTCCTGGAAATCCTTAATAAGAAAATGAAAACAAAAACTTTTAGACAAAAACGGAAGTTACAAAACTTAAGAAAAAATAAATCTATAGAGACAAACCAAAAATTACCGGAGAATTCTAGCATTTCTCACGTAACAAATCTATCTTCAGAAACTTTCAACGAACGAGAACTTTCGGTTCTTAATAAAGGTTTAAAAGCATGTGTAGGTTACTCCAATAACACGGATGAATTAATAGCAGACATAGAATTAGCTTCCGGTAACCTAAAAGAACAAGAAAAAATTGCCGTACGCAAAGAATGTGAAACAGCCATACGGGAAATACAGAAAGATGTTAGAAATAATTTCCCTTACAAACAAGTAATCAAGACCCTCAAATCAAAACCGGTAATATACACAAAAGCAGACAAAGGCAACCAAATAGTAATCCTAAATAGATCAGATTACATCTCTAGAGTAGAAAACATGTTACAAAGTAATGAATTCAAAAAATTGGAAAGTGACCCACTAAAATTTTGTCTGAAAAAATTCGAGGATACCTTAAATGAAGTCCGGATATTATCTGATATACAGAAATCTAAAGTAAAACCAGACCACCCAATATTACCGAGACTTTATGCGTTGCCAAAAATTCATAAACCAGGAGATAAAATGAGGCCCATTATCAACAACATAGATGCACCTACCTACAAGTTAGCCAAACATCTAGTACATACTTTTTCATCATTGCCTCAGTTCCACAGCCTAGCCATTAGAAATTCATTAGATTTAGTAGACAAGATCTCAAATTTACAATTGGATACAGAAGACAAACTAGTATCATTTGATGTCACCTCTCTTTTTCCCAGTATTCCAACAGATGAACTTATGTTACTCCTCAAAAAGTGGCTCAGACAGACTAACATTTCAACCGAAGAAATAGAAGATCTCACAAAACTTACTCATTTATGCATACATCAAAATTTCTTTACATTCAACGGTCAATTCTATCAACAGACCTCAGGCATAACAATGGGCAATCCACTTTCACCTTTCCTAGCCAACCTCTTTATGAGCTACTTTGAAACACATATCACATCATCCTTCCCATACATCTTCAAATGCTGGTACAGATATGTTGATGATATTTTTGCCATTGTTCCACACAAATTCATACAAGATTCCTTAAAACTACTGAACATACAGAATAAAACAATAAAGTTCACAATAGAGATAGAAACAGATGGCTACCTACCTTTCCTAGATCTGAAGATAATTCATGAACTAAATAACATATCTTTTGGCATCTACCGGAAGCCAACACAAACAGACAATTACATCAAGAACGATAGCTACAACCCGACACCCCACAAACATGCAGTTTTAAACAGTTTAGCACATAGACTAATCAACATCCCATTGAAACAGAATGAATACAACAAAGAATATAACCAAATGATTAACATAGCTGCAATTAATGGATACAGTAAAAAATTATTAGAAAAGAAAATTTGGAAATTTAAGAAACAAAAACACATATTGGATACCACAAAACTAACAGATTCAAAATCCGAGAAACAGTTCAAGAAATTCACATATCATCCCAAAGTACATCATAAATTCAACAAGATATTCAAGAAGTATAACATCACCCTAGCCCCAATAAATAAATTCAGTTTAAAAAACTTATTATGCAACAACCTGAAAGACCCAGTACCTGAAAACAAGAAATCAGGTATATACAAAATAAACTGCTCAGACTGTAATAAGTTCTACATAGGAAAAACCAAAAGAAGTTTACAAATTAGATTACAGGAACATATGAGATGTGTGAAATACAAACAAATAGAAAAATCAGCAATAGCCCACCATTTTTGGTCTACCAATCATGAAATTGTACCAAATATAAAACTATTAAAGCCAGCCAATAATGCAGCTGAGCTCGATGTTTGGGAGAAGTTGCTAATTATAAAAAACAAACAGTATACGTTAAATTTCGAATTGCCGCCTGAAAACTCTCTTTGGAAGTTCATCTCACAATCAACAGATGTCACCTCAAACAACCAGCTCACTTCAAGAAACCACGGATCCAACCAGTTGGATAGTTGCTGATGATGGGGACGAGCCGGTCTCCGAAACAATTGTTCAAGTAAGGATATTTTAAGTGATGTTGTGTTTGAATACCAACTCATTACTTCAATTGTTATATACATCACTGTTTCTAACCTTTTGCTTCAAATAATAAATATTTATTTGTTGATTTTAAATTATACTTTTAGCATTAAAGACCTCATTGCTAGGGTATTTAGATTTGATAGCTGGTAGCTTGAGCAGGCATTTAAGTTTGACATGAATGAGTTAAGTTATATACCTTTATATATATGAGATAATATACCTTTCTTCCGAACGTTCATGCACCTCGTCTACTATGATATGAGACACAGTAGACAGTAGTGGCTCACTCTCAAGTCTGCGTAAAAGAATTCCCGTGGTACAGAAAAGCAGCCTCGTTAATTTGGACATTTTACTTTCCAGACGAATCTGTACGAGAGAAACAAACAAAAGTTAATGTTCACCATTGTCAACTGGCCATTGAAATACTCCAACAAATACATTAAAAAGCAAATGGCAAACTTTAGAGCAAAAAATGTCAGAGAAAGGCAAAACATGAATGAAGGAGCTAAATAATCAATTAGAAGAAATACTGTAATAAGTGGAAAGTGAATTAAAAGAAACTTAAACAGCGCATATCAATCACTGTGTGAAAGTATTTATTGCAGAGGGCTATCCATAGGACGTGTCAGGGATAGCCCAACATTTATCAGTTCTAACAGGATGAGCAATGGAAAAAAGAAATTGCATACCTGTGGAAGCACCTAAAACTGTTACACTTTTAATTAAAAACTATAGCATTATAGAGAGCAATGTGTCTAGCATACCAAAGTTAATGGAAATAAATGTATAGCACCATTCCAACACTTTTTGTTGGTCCTTGGATTTGCTATGTTCTTAATGTACTAAAATTCTTGGGGTTACATTTTAAAAATAATTTTGACAATCTGATTAAATCAGAAAGACAAATTATAAAAAATACAAGCTCCTAACAGAAATCAATTTTTGATTTTTTGTTATGAGGCAACAACTGTTTTCATTCTGCTATAAAAGTTTATATTGTTTAGATAGTCAACCTGAAAAATTCAATGCCATGGCTGGGATTTGAACCATGGATCTGCTGGATTCCGTCCAGTCACTCTAACCCATTGAGCTACCATGGCCAACATTAAATCCTGACATTAAATTTTCCAATTGATTATATAATGATGATGATGATGATGATAATAATAATAATAATGATGATAATAATGATGATAATAATGATGATGATAATAATAATGATGATGATAATAATAATGATGATGATAATAATAATGATGATGATAATGATGATGATGATAATGATGATGATGATAATGATGATGATAATAATAATGATGATGATAATAATAATAATAATAATGATAATAATAATAATAATGATAATAATAATAATAATGATAATAATAATAATAATGATAATAATAATAATAATAATAATAATAATAATAATAATAATAATAATAATAATAATAATAATAATAATAATAATAATAATAATAATAATAATAATAATAATAATAATAATAATAATAATAATAATAATAATAATACAAGAGCCCCTAGTGATTTACTGGGAAAATATATATGAGCCAATTGGAGAATTTAATGTCTTTAACTTTTGTCTTGTTTAATTCATTATTGTACATTTCCTTTACTGTCTGTTTGCTCATGTTCACCCGTCAGCGAACTTACGAATGCTCAGATGTTGGTTTTTTGCACACAATTTCATTAATTTTCTGAACATTTTCTTCACTTCTTGAACTCACTGGTCGATCGGCATGTTCTTGGTCCTCAACCTCCTACCAACATTCTGAAAATTGTTTGTGGTATTCACACTCACACATGTTACATATCACAAAACACCTACTTTAACAGACAAAAACATTCTATTGGTGACATTTTTAACTTCATGTAGAATTTGAGTTTAATGCACTGCTCGATTTTTAAGTTTGCCATACTTGTGGCATTACTACAAAACAATGTCATCTAGAATCAAAGCTCAAAGACAAACTAAAGCAAACAGTGGTTTGTCTTGAAGATCCAAGGCCAACTGCATTGCAATACCAACCTACCACCATGCAGTTGTGCAACAGGAAATGTGCAGTCTCATTATTTGCCACACCTCATATATAAAGCAAAATATGTTTCATTGTGTAAGGACTATGATACAATGAAGCACAAAATTATATTAAAATATGTTTGTTTACACACATTTCTAACTCAATTGCTATAGAAAAGGCTTTATGGAGCTATGCATTAATTTGTTTCCAGATAAACTATTAAAGTACTCCTTACCACATGGTACAAGTGCTCAGAAAATATTAACTTCAACAGAGTCAGTGATGAGAATCCTCCACCACTCTAGAGAAACATAAATGTGGAAAGTGAATAGAAGACAATTTTTTCTGTGAAGAGTACCTACATTTAATCAACAGTGAATGTAGTTAAATAAGTTAACCTCATTGTTACTGATGCACAACTGTTGTACTGAACACAAAGTTGTTATGAAGGGGAGAAGAGTAACAAACAGCCTTCCAAGTGACCACAAGCTGACGTCGTGAAGCTGGAAGAGACTTGTGTAAGCTGAGAAAATTCTGCTGCTGGAAGAATCTTCTCATACAAGGCCTGAGAGAGTAATAGCAGAATAATAGTGTTTGTATTTGTTTCGAGCTTCAAGTAGATTTGCTAAGGAGTTGGTGAAAGAAGCAGTGTGTGGCTCTGTGATAAGGAATCAGCAGGCAGTGGAACAGTTACTGAAATATTAGTAAGAGGTAATCCTCTGTGTACTAGCAGCACAAGTTGGTGCATGCTAAAGGGACTTAGGAAACATTAAAGTTGTGTATGAGGTGCATCCAAGGTATAACATTTTTCTTCTTTTTCTCAGAACTGGGACCAGATAGATATTTCTGTTCTTTTTTTTTAAAAATACATGTGGACTCTTTCTGAATACATGACAGAGATGGCATCACTGTACAGGACATAGAACTCTAGTGGCAGCGACAACAGTTAGGAATATTTTTGATACTTAAAATGGTGATGTTTTCATTGCAAGAACAGCGCGTAATCATTCATTTTCTCCATTTTTGTGGTGTAACACCTATTGAAATTCATCGTCAGTTGAGTGAGGCATGTGGTGATGGTACCATGGACGTGTCTAATGTGCGTTCCTGTGTGCGACAGTTCAGTGAAGACAGAACATCGTATGACAACAAACCAAGACAGTTGAGTGAGGCATGTAGTGATGGTACCATGGATGTGTCTAATATGCATTCCTGGATGCGATAGTTCAATGAAGACAGAAAACTTTTCGCATTTTCAGATCTTCATGCAAGACTGTGCGCACAGATCCCATGGAAATGCCAATTTCGGAGGCGATGTCTGCAACTGTCTTGGTTTGTTGCCACACGATGTTCTGCCCTCATTTAACTGTCACACCCAGGAACACACATTAGACACATCCATGGTATCATCACCACATGCCTCACTCAACTGACAATGAATTTAAGTAAGTGTCACACCATGAAAATGGAGAAAACCAATGATTACATGTTGTTCTTGCAATGAAAACGTCGCCATTTTAAGTATAAAAATGGTCCTAACTCTCGTCACTGCCACTAGAGTTCTATGCACTGTACAGTGCTGCCATCTCTGTCATGCATTTGCAAAGAGTCCATGTGTATTTAAAAAAAAACAGAAGTTCCTATCTGGTCCCAGTCCTGAAAAAAAAATATAGGTGTTATAACTTGAACACACCTCATATTTTTGTAAAAGATGATTTCGACGGAAATGAAGTTTGAAGCAAACCTTCACCTTTTGTGTTTCTGGTACAGTAATTTATTATTTTTCCTACATGATGCTCCATTTAGACTGAATCAGTTATCTCCTATCCCCCATTAGCTTGGATTAACACAACTGCCCTTCTCTCAACCAGCAATTAGTTTACTTTCCTCGTTTCTATTACCTGATAACCAACAGAGTTGCCTATTGCCTCAACACGTTCTTCTGCCACTCTCTCAGCTACTCCAACAGCAGACAGTCTCCGAGGTTGTGTACACACTATCTCTATGTGTCGTTTGTCAGACGGTGACATCAGACTGCATAGCCAGTCATCCATAATGAACTGTGGCACCTGAACACATTCATTTATATCATATACTAACATGTTTGTACAAAATATTAACTATTCATACCGTTTTACTTTGTCTACTATTGTATTGCACCCGTGAGTGAAATTATAAGTTTTAATAAAATTGGACTCACTAGGTCTTTTAATACTGAAAATTATTTGTTTCTTATGTGTCCTGGACATGCAAACTCATTGAACAGCTCTTAAAACTTTGATATACTGCTTATGCCTAATCTTATCTAGTATTTGCATTTTACCTGTAAAATATGCAATACAATTATTTTTATGAATGTTTATCTCACTTAACATAAGTGAACAGTAGAATAAGCATAAGAGTGAATACAGAAAGTCAAGCAATGGTCCAAGTGAGCATCATCATCCATACTCCAGTGTTACCTCTTTGCATTTTGCTGTATGTGTACAGTAACTTTGGAAATATCCTCACAAAAACATAGAAATTGAGGGGCCAACAGGTATGACAGTTGACAATATTTGTGCCTTGCAACCAAGCATTGCTCTTCTGCTTTATGCTTTCTTGCAGCATTAAAGATTCTTTAGCTCATGTGTGAGTAATTCTATTTTAGACTTTTGTTGGATCCTGTATCTGTTAAAGTTTTTAGTCTTATGTAACTTTTTATTACTATCTTTGTATCTTGAACTGACGTGTCCTATAACATACGTATTATGTTCCAAACAATGAAATAAATACAATACAATAAATTCAATAATATTATTCTGCATTAATTCTGTCCAGCAGAAAAATAGGAACCACCTAAGAAGCTTCAAGTGCTGTCAGTAAAACAAACCTAAATCATAACAGCTAATTTGTTAAATAATTTTTTAACATAATCCCACCATAGCCTTTTAATTTGGCTATTGGCTAACTTTTTTTAAATTTATTTATTTATCTGCGGTAGGAGTCAACCAGACTCACGGAATTCTCAGAAATAAACCCTCTGTACTACAAACTTGGTATTATCTATCGATTTAATGAAACCAACCTCTTTGGAGTGCTTCAACAACAATGATAATTATCAAATTCAACTTCCATTGCATTCAAAACACCTTCTCTGTTCACTCTTCCACAAATTATTCTTACAAAAATGTTATTCATTACAATATACCTTCTTAACACATTTTGTTGTAGCTATAAGTAGAAGACCTGCAAATACAGTAGTAGCAGGTGTCATTCTTGGTTCTACATAAGTTCATGTGGTGGGTAAGGGGATACCTGAATTTGTGTATAGAGGATACAAATTACAAGTACAAGGGTGGTCTGAAAAGTTTCCAATCTCAACATGAAGATGGCAGCAATCTTAAATAAAAGCTAGTGAATTTTGTTGTTCATCTGTTCATAGTTATTCACCAAAGTTTCAACCATTTTAGACTCTCAGTTATGTAACAGTTGTTTGAGTGAGTTGATGTGAAAGTTTTTATGAAAATGGACAAAATCGAGTATTGAGCTGTCATTAAATATTTGTTTTTAAAAGGCAATATGACTATGCAAATCAAAGATGTGTTGGATTCTGTGTATGGGGACTCTGCACCATCATTTACCACAATGAAATTTTGGGCAGCTGAATTTAAACGTGGCCATTAGAGCTTGGGAGGCAATGAACGTTTGGGATGTCCAAATACTGCAACTACAGATGAAAACATCTCCAAAGTTCACCAAATGGTGCTAGATGACTGTCGAATTAAAAGAGAGAGATAGCAGGGGCTATGAACATGTCAAAAGAACATGTTTGTCACATATTAAATTAACATTTAGACATGAGAAAGCTATCCATGCGTTGGGTGCTGCATTTGCTCATGTTAGACCAAAAACATGTTTGAATGAACATTTCCAATGCTCTGTTGGCACAGTTTAGGCCTCATAAATTCAAATGTTGGTGCCAATTAATTACTATAAATGAAACTTGGATACACCATTATACACCTGAAACAAAAATATAGTCCAAACAGTGGACTGCAAAGGGGGAACCAGCTCCAGAAGAAGCAAAAACAGTTTTTTTGTCTGGGAAAGTGATTTCTGTTTTTTGGGATAGTCATGGAGTTATTTTAATCGATTATCTTCAAAAAGGAAAAACCATTACAGCAGCATACTACGCATCATTACTGGACAAGCTGAAGGCCTAACTTGTGGAAAAATGGTCACATTTACAGAAAAAGAAAATCCTGTTTCACCAAGACCGTCTCACACCTCAGCAGTTGCAATGGTGATAATCAACGAATTACGGTTTGAACTGCTTGACCATCTGTCTTATCACCAGATTTAGCCCCCAGGCGATTTCTTTTTGTTCCCTCATCTGAAAATTGCGCTCGGAGGACAGAGATTTTCGTCAATTGAAGAGGCAATCACTTCGTGAACAATTATTTTGCAGAGAAAAATGCCGAGTACTATTTGGACGGGTTACAGAGATGGGAGCATCGCTGGGAGAAGTATGTAGAGTTACAAGGAGACTATGTTGAAAAATAAAAAACTAAAAAAATTCTGAAAAATAGGTCGGGAACTTTTCAGATCTCCCTCGTATAAGTGAGTGTGTCAATTTAATGTTTATAAAGACAAGTAAATGTAAACAAAGCCAAACTTACAAGTGAAAATTATTGTTGATTAGCAATTGTTCCATAGGAAAAGCCATTAAAGAGGGCAAATAAATGGGGAAAAAATGCAATAAAGTGATTGTTTAATTTTTAAAAAGCAGATAATTCTTATGTAATGGCTTGAAATTCCATGCACTCTGCATAACCATCAATACCAACTTTCCACTTAAAGTATTTGAAAATTCAAACAAATAAACAATATCTCAGATATGGTTCACACCTCAACAATGTATTTTCCATAAATTGTGTATTTCAGCAATATCTACATTTTTTATATAGTAATATTTTGTCTATCCCTTACAGTTTACTAATTATACAGAAGTCATCCAGAATGAACAGCACTTCTGAGGACATTCCTAGAAAATTGACACAATTTTATTTGTCATTACGATAAGTTATGCAATGTAACTACTTACTACAAAAAAGTGATAAACAGCAGCACATATTTCAGTGCATGAAGCTTTGCACCTAGCCTAGATGTAGCAGAGTCATACACAATCACAAACATTAATATCTGTTAATGTAGCATTCCAAAAATGTCTTATCATAACAGACTAGAAACTACCCAAATGAAACTTCTTATCCTTATATGCATTAGAATCTGACCAATGAACACACCCTGATACTCAATTTGATACATAACTACTGGGATACATTTGACTCACTTCCACTGGAATGTAGGTTGACTGGTACCATTAGCCTGGTCTAAAGTCTGGAGGTGGGACTCATATAACATATAAAAGACTAATACACATTTAATAAGACAGGAAAATAGTAAAATTCAAAAGGAAAAAATAAATACTAAAACCATTTTCTATTGGAGGATAAGAAAATGACAAAATTCAAATTCCATTCATCTTTTTCCTAACAAGTTTCACAAGATAACAAAGTATCTGTGAAGAATAAGCTGCTCAGCTTGAGCATCCCCCAAAAAGTGCATGTTACAACCTAAAAATCTGGGATCTACAGGATTAATTGCCAGCTGTCACAGTACACTTTTGGGAGACACACAAACAATGAACTATTGCACCCACCAGAGCTCACTGTATGACACAAAGGTGGCATACAAAAACACAATTATTAATTTTGAAATCCTTCTACATCTACCAGGTAACAGTCAACACGTAACTCATGTGGGAGGCAAAGGTTTTGAGATTATGTTCTGTTAAATGACAGTACAAGTGAAGTAAATGTATCCCAAAACTTAATTCATAACATTTCCGTACCGAAACTTGCAATTACTGTAGCAAAGCTTCACACTCTTAATTGTTAAAAGAAGTAAACATCTAGAACTTGCCATAAGCAAGAACATTTTCATCCACAAGCACAAGTTATGTAATAATAATAAACTTTGACAACTTTTTCTTTCATATTACATTACATTTTTATTTTTGAGGGATTATTTTCGAATTTTAACTTTGAAGATCCAACTTGTCAGTTGTAGCTGCTTGTACTCTTCTCTCTGGTGGTAGAAGTACGAGTTACTGTTGACTGATGGGATTCCAAGTCTCAGAGTTTCCATATTAAAATGTTCTCCCACATTATGAGTTTGTTGTGGGCTATCATGCTTTATAATGACAGCCCACAACAAACTCACAACATGGAAGAAATTCTGCTTCCAGATTCATCACACCATTTACGGAGACACCAGCAAGCACCAATTGAGGGTTTCTGAAACATGTCCTACAATAACAAATGACTCCTAATGCTCAAGTAATTTATCTCGGCTGCACTACGGCAAAGCTTCTAAGTAAACTAATTCAGAAGGATGTTTCCCTTAATTTAACTTATAATTAAAATTGCATGACAATGATGTGCACTACAAATTGAGTTAATTACTGAACAAAATATTTAATTAGTTTATGTCCCAATGAACAAAGACAAATGTGACCGTGAACATAATAGACATAGCTATACTACATAAGGAGATAAGAGCAGGAGTCAAAGAAACCAATACCATTATAAAAACAAGTATTTGCACTAAGAGCTAATCTGCAACTTGGATAGTCTAATTTATGCTTATTTCTTGTGTTGAGACTATGGTGATCAGTCCTGAGAGAATATTGGTTAATATTTGTTCTGATATAAATTAATGATCTGTATATAAATAGACTGTACACAGTCATAATCTTCAATTTAATAAATAGTGGTTTACATGGTTCTTTGCTATTTTTATTTAAAAGTATTCGTAGTGCCTTTTTCTGCAATAGAAGAATCTTATGAACCTCGGAAGAATGTCCCCATAAATGTATTTCATAGTTTATGTGTGTCTCAAATAATGCAAAGTATACCTGTCTGAGAGTATCCAGACACGAGTGACTTAAGCTTCCTAAAAGTAAAGATTACTCTGGATAATTTAGTGCACACATTTTCAACTTGCTTTTTCCATCCAAGTTTTGAATCTAGGCAGAAACCCCAGAGTTTAACAAATGGCAATTCATTTACCCTCATATCTGACAAACTAAATGTAAAATGCTGAGTTTTCTGTTCGTTTAACATTACCTTATTAGCAGTAAACCAGTTCTTTGCAGTATTAAAGTTATGTAGTTCTAAAAGTTTTAATTGATTATGATCTGAGTGCGATGTTATTAAAGTTGTATCATCAGCGTACATAACTAGGTCTTCTGGCAAATTATATGCCAAGTCATTGATTAATAAAATAAAAAGAAACGGACCTAAGATAGAACCTTGAGGGACTCCATTATTTTCCGCACCTCTGAACATTTGTTTGCAGTAGTAACTATTTGCCGTCTGTTATTTAAGTAGGACTTTATTAGCTTTGTGTTTTCACCTCTAATCCCATAGTGCTCCAGTTTACATAGGAGTTTTTTATGTGATATACAGTCAAAAGCTTTAGTGAGATCACACAATACTATGGACATATTTTCAATATAATTAGTAACCCAATAGCATTCTACCAATTTTACAAAATCTTTAAGATATAAAAACTTACTCCATAAAACATATTAAATTATAAATTAAAAGATATCTCATAGGAAAACAAATCAGAAATATATCAGATCAGCTACAGCAACTGTGAAACCCAAAAGAAACAATAAAAATAAGAGCATATCAGGAACATAAAGAGAAATCAGCACCACAAACACAAATATGACATTTTGTAGAAACAGAACTCACAGGTTGGCAAAACTGAACATGTGTTTTCAAGTGACATGCTAACTGAAGAAAGCAAGTACAGCATCAATGTAGTCCAGGTAAACTTTACTTCTTAATGAGTATGATACAAGATAACTAGTACTTCATGCTCCAACTTCACTTATCTTATATTCAAGACAGATGAAAAGACAATTAGAAGTCATCATCGCTCCCATCATCAGGATATTTATAAGAAATGTTGTAAACACTAAACTGAGATAACACAAAAAGTCCACTATCAATACTCACATTCTGAACGAAAGACTGTTTGCAGTAAATTAAATACCAGGTTAGGAGATGACAAGAATGTAGAAAACTAATTAGGTCAAACAAACGTAACTACTTAATTTGATGACCAAGCTGTGTAGATCTGTGCTTCTTAAGCCAATTGATTTCTATTTTCAAGGCCAGTTTCCAAGAGGAGCTTCCAAAAGGTTGATTTCTAATTGTCTTTTCACCTGGCTTGTTTCATCGCCAAGAAAGCTTCAGGTCTTATTTTACTTATCTTGTTCAACAATTATAAATTTAAGATCAATTAATAAACTTTGCTAGTTGCTTTTCTCACATCACTTACACCTTAATTAATTTTACAATAATTTTAAATGATCAAATTATTTTGAACATCAGCTATTGTTGCTGCCACAATGTGATTGATTGTTACAGTGACTTAGCACAATCACTTAGGGGTATTTCAAAGAATTCAGTTTTCCAAGTGCTTATTGCATAAACATTGACAAATTCATAAGTATGATCTGTTATACTAAATAACAAACAATGAAGACAGTATTTCCATGAATCAATATTTAATAGTCGACATTAGCTGAGAATGTTAGAAAGGTTCTAATAAAATGCTTTCTATGTAGGTAGACACTAGCAATATATGGCATACTGAGTACTATTTCCACTCAATGAGGGCAATATATCAAATTTTTAGAAAATCAAATAAGGATTAGTTTAAAAACATTTAAATGGTTTTATTCTTTTTCAAAAATTCTTCTTTAACATCCATAAATTGTTTATATCAACCCTTAAAATACTGATATCAGCTTTTTATGAACTTCACTACTTCATTTTTAAATTTTGGAAACAAAAACATTAAAAGCGACCAGGTGCTATGTAGTTTTGCTGTATGTCACAAAGTACGAGTAGTGTAAACTTGTCAGACTTCTGTAGAATGGTAAAGTAAGCAAGTATTCCCATTATCACTCTGCACCCTTTGTGTACATTCATATATATTACTTGTTACAACAAGATACATTGTAACATTTAAACTTCTGATAAACAATACCTCTGTCACATGACAACTTCCACGACTATATACCTACAAAAATCCATAATATTGTCGCCAGGCCATTGTTGATTGGAGGCGGTGTGGGCAACGAGATCAAAGAGACGGCAGTGCAGTGTGTAGAGAAAAGCTCGCCGAAAAGGCGGGGGAGGAGGAGGAGATGGATTTCTCTAGAGTTTGCCTTTGTTCTAGCCGGCTCTCGATTGTTTGAGAAATTTCTGGAATGTTAGTAAACTATAAAAAGGCAACCGCCCACCAAAGATGAGTCAGTCGGTATTTGAATGCATGCGGGTAAGTAGCTGTGTTTGTTGACCTTGTATGTTGTATTGTGTATGTGTACGAAGCGTATTTCTACGGAAATAAAGTGCAATTTTTTGTGTTTGTAACCTGGACTTTTTATTTCACAAACCCACAAAGTCACAATTGGTGTCAGGAGTGCGACGACATGGAGGCTGCATTGGAAAAGATTTTGGAGAAGATGACGGAAATGAAAGCAGCAAATGACAACTTCACTGCAAAAACAGAAGCGGCAAATAACAGCCTGGCCGCGAAGCTGGAGACCACAAATAACAACTTGGAAGCTGAACTGAAAGAAATGAAGGCGGCTAACGACAACATTACTGAGAAGAAGGAACCAATGAAGGCTGAATTAACAACGAAGACGGAGGCGGCAAATAGCGACCTGGCCGCAAAGTTGGAGACAACAAATTACAATCTGACTACAAAGATGGCCGAACTGACCACGGAAATGAAGGCTGCGAATGAGGCCCTCGCCAGAAAATTTGAAGAGCAATTGACCGGCGTGAGGGATGACGTCACAGAGCTGGGCAAGCTGATCGGTTAAGTGGACGAGCACATTAACGACCTAGAGGAAAAGGCTGACAATAACATAAAATCCCTGGAAGACCTGGCAAACCGCGTTAGCAACCTGGAGGGAAAGGCCGACAGTGACAGTAACACCAAGTCCGTGAACGCCATGGTAGAGGACATCATCGGCAGGAAATTAAAGGACTTGAAGGCTGATGTGCCGGGATGCGACACAACATATGCGCGCGTCAAACCTCCTAAATAACACGGCGCGACAACTTTCGAAGTCTTCCACCGTCAATTCGACACAGTGGCAAAACACAACAAGTGGTCACCAGAGGAAGAGGCCACGCAGCTAATAGCTAGTCTTCAGCGAAGGGCCGCAGAAGTCCTGAACGCGGTACAGACAACGGCGGCGCCCAAGGAAATCTGGGAAGCCCTGGAGAATCGCTTTGGAAATCACCGCCTGGCCGCAGCGTACCGCAGCCAGCTGAAGTCAAGGTCACAGCAGCCAGGGGAGACACTACAGGAGTACGCCTTGGCAATCGAGAAGCTGGCCTGCAAAGCCCTAGTCGACCTCCCACCAGAGTTTGTATTCCGAGAGGCTGCCTACAAATTTGTCGACGGGGTACGAGACACAGAGATTAGTCAGCGTCTAATGGTCGGCGATTACAAAACCATCCATGACGCGCTAAAGGCAGCGTTAAGGATGGAGGCGGCCAAGGTGACAGCTATCCCGACGTCGAGAACGAGGAGTGTCCGCTACACCGGAGACACAAGACCAGCAGAGGGACGCCGGCGAAGACCTAGTGGTCTGTGTTGGCGGTGTGGATAACCGGGAGACCTGGAAAGAGACTGCCCACACCAGGAAGAAAAACCGGAAGAACGAGTAAGGGCAGTCGTAGAGAGGGGCACGTCGGCGCCATCACCACCATCCCCTCGAGTGGCAATGCGCGCCGTCAGCCGGCATATGGATGACAGCCTCATCGTGGAAGGTTGGGTACGAGGAACGCCGTGCCGCGTGCTGGTGGACACCGGGGCAGCCATGATCATCACCAGACCTGACGTGGCCAAGGGTTTGCCGACGAGGAAGCCGAGCCGACCATACCAGCTTGTGACGGCATCTTTCCTGTGGAGAAGGAAGCCCTACTGAAGTTGACCTTGGGAAGGAGTGCCGTACGTCTGTGGGTGTTCGTCATGAAGGTGGCTGAGGAGATGATACTGGGATTGGATGCCCTTAGGAGCCACGAGGCGACGGTCGAAGTCGGCAGGAAGGACCTGCGGCTCAATGGAGAAGAGGTGATACTCCGGCAGCTCGAAGAGCACCATGGAATTTGCAGGGTCGCCCTGAAGGAAGACGTGGTTGTCCCCGCGAGAAGCGAGGTGGTGGTGATGGCGCGATTGGAAGGACAGCAGACGAAGAACATGATGCTGGACCAGAAAACGCCTGTGCACGGACTCTGTGTAGCCAGGACATTATTGCTGTGCCGAGAGGAGGTGCCAGTGAGGCTGCTCAACCTGGCAGACACCGTCCAGGCCGGAACGGAGCTGGGGACGTGCGAGCCCGTGGTCAGCGTAACTGCATTCGACAAGATGCAGGAGCCGGTGCCGACCCAACACCTGGGGCCCCGGCTGGAAGGCTTACTGGAGAGGGCGACCGACCACCTGACCGCAGAGTAGCTGGAGAAAGTTCGACAACTGCTGAGGAGATACCAGCGCGTCTTCAGCCTAGGCGACAGTGACTATGGCCGCACGGACCGCGTGCTCCACCGCATCGACACCAAAGACGCCCGGCCTATTCAGCAACCACCTAGACGCGTTCTCCTGGTGAAACAAGCGGCGGTACGGGATATGGTAGATGACATGAAATACAGGGGAGTGATTGAAGAGTCTGACAGCCCTTGGTGTTCCCCTATAGTTCTGGTGACTAAGAACAACGGCGAGCTATGCTTCTGCGTGGATTACAGGAAGCTGAACGCCGTCACCCAGAAGGACTGTTTCCCCTTACCCCGGATTGACGACACCCTGGACAGGCTAGCTGGTGCACAGTGGTTCTCGACTCTGGACCTGGAGTCGGGTTGCTGGCAGGTGGCTATAGACACGCGAGACAAGTAAAAGACTGCATTCTCGACAGGCCAAGGGCTTTGGCCTCTGCAATAGACCAACTACCTTCCAATGTCTAATGGAATCCGTGATGAGAGGGCTGACTTATGACGCCTGCCTGCTATACCTGGACGACATCATCGTCGGTAAGACTTTCGAAGACCACCTCGAGAATCTGAGTAAGGTGCTATAGAGACTGCAGGTGACCAATTTGAAGCTAAATGCAAAGAAGGGCCAGCTCTTCCGCAAGGAAGTAAACTACCTAGGCCACACAGTCTCACCAACCGGAGTGGCCACAGACCCGCAGAAGACACAGGCCATGAGAGATTGGCATCGGACAAAGAATAAGAGGAAATTGTGCAGTTTCCTAGGGCTGTGCAGTTATTACCGTCGCTTCATAAAGGGGTTCTCTAACATTGCCAAATCCCTCACCCGCCGGACACAGGAACACCGACCTTATGTGTGGACGGATGACACCGAAGGCGCTCTCCAGCACCTGAAGAAGACCCTGTGCAGTGCTCCAATTTTGGGATTTCCACAACCAGGCGGCACCTTCATTGTGGACACTGACGCCAGCAACCATTGCATTGGAGGTGTCCTATCCCGAGTCCAGGACGGCCACGAGCGGGTGATAGCCTACAACAGCAAGACACTATCCAAGGCAGAGAAGAACTACTGCATCACCCGGCGAGAGTTACTGATGGTAGTAAAGACTTTGGATCACTTCCACAAGTACCTGTACGGTCAGCCATTTCACCTGAGGAGTGACCACTCCGCCCTAACCTGGCTACTAAGCTTTAGAAACCTGGAAGGCCAGACAGCACATTGGGTCCAGAGGCTGCAGGAGTACAACTTCAACTCTGAACATCGTAGAGGGAAGAGCCACTGCAACGCAGACGCTATGTCCCGAAGACCCTGTACAGAAGAGTGCGGCCAATGCACAAGAGTGGAAGAAAAGGAGCATGCCACAGCTATCCGAGTGGTCAGGGCAGTTCCTGCCGATGGCTGGGATAGCGCAGGCCAGAGGAGGGAGCAGCTGGCGGACACAGACTTTGGGCCACTCTTGAGAGAAGTGAAGGCAGGGACAAGACCAAGCTGGTAGGACATCGCACTGAGGAGCGCCACCTTCGTACTGGGGAATCGCCAGATGGGAAGACACAGAGAGCACTTCTCTGAAGCAAGGTCCCGGAAATCTTGGAGGAAGTGCAAGCTGGTACTTCAGGAAGACACCTGGGAGAAAACCGAATGATCGACAAACTCCGACAGCGCTACTACTGGCTGAGGCTCCAAGCAGATGCTGAGAGATGGTGCCGTCAATGTCATGTGTGCGCGGCAAGTCACGGCCCCTAGACTTGGAACCGAGGTCGTATGCAGCAGTAGAACGTCGGAGTGCCATTCGAAAGGATCGCCGTCGACAAAGCTGGACTGTTCCCAGTGTCCGACCATGGCAAAAAGTACCTGATGGTGGTCGTGGACTACTTCACCAAGTGGCCGGAGGTGTATGCCATCCCGAACCAGGAGGCAAAGACAATCACAGACTCCCTTGTGGAGCAAATGTTCTGCCGATTTGGGGTGCCGTTAGAGCTCCACAGCGACCAGAGTCCAACCTGATGAAGGAGGCACTAGAAAGGCTTGGGGTGAACAAGACCCGCACTACACTCCTACATCCCCAGTCAGATGGCATGGTGGAGAAATACATCAAGACCTTAGAAGAGCACCTGAGGAAAGTCATTGGCCAGCCATCAACGAGACTGGGATGTCAAGGTGCCACTGTTCTTGCTGGCCTACCGCTCGCCTACACACGTCACTACTGGGATGACGCCAGCCAGCTTAATGTTCGGCCGACAGTTACGCCTCCCTTGTAATCTGGCTTTTGGAAGCCCCCCGGACGCAAAACAGCCAGTAACCGAGTATGTGGAGAACCTGTGGACCATCTCCACGACATGCATGAGTTGGCTCGTCAAAACATCCAGAAGGCGAGCGACCACGTGAAGTCCGGAATCGAAAGGCAAGCCAACAGCCAAGGGTTCCAGCATGATGACCTATACCTTGTTTCACGTAAGCTTGCCCAGTATCTCTTAACGGTCACGTGACCTAATCACCTCTCATTGGTTGCTGTTGTGGTAATGACTGTCGTGCGGTAAAAATTAGTTCGTTATTTAACATGGTGATATATCATTATATTACAAAATTGAATCGAGAATATATTGACAAATTGCTTCACTCACACTGTTTATTCACAGGACATGTTTCAAGAGCTCTTGCTCCTATCCTCAGCTGATACTCGACTAGTGCAAGTTGTAGTGGTTTCTTCTTTCTCTGTATTGTCAATAGATGGCGTGATGTATTTGTCAAAGATGTCCGGTGGTGGAGTTTCAAAATTCATGACTCTATGACGATTTTTGTTAATGAAGATTTTTTCCCATACGGAAAGGTCTATGGGGTGATTAACGTATTTTATTAGAGATGTTTCCAAATTGATGTCATGTCTAGTATTCAAAAAATGAAAAGCCACTGCTGATTTTTCTGTTTCACCATTTTTAATGTATCTCATATGTTCTTTAGTTCTGATGTTAATATTTCTTTTTGTTTTTCCTATATAAATTTTAGGGCAAGTTTCACATTTGATCTCATAGATTCCTGGTTTTTCTTTGGTACTGATTGAATTTTTGGGAGGGCCTTTTAACAAATTTCTGATATTAAACCTGTTTTGAGGTGCAAGAGTTATGTTGTGTTTTGAGAAGATTTTTTGGAATTTGTTATAGGCTGATGGGTGGAAGGTGAATTTTTTAAAAAGTTTTTTCTCTTTTTCTCCTGTAGGTTCTAGGGTGGTGGTTTCTTTTATTTTCTTAGCTTTGTTGAGTCTGTTAACAGTTTTGTCTATTAAATTTGGGTTGAAACCGTTGGATATAGCTACTTTTTTTATGTGTAGGTATTCTTCTTGATAATCTTCTCTGTTTAGTGGAAAGTTGATCATCCGAAAGATTAAACTGTTGAAAATGGCATGTTGGTGTTGTTTTGGGTTGAAACTGTTGTTCTTAATGTAATTATCTGTGTGTGTCGGTTTCCTGTAGATACCAAAAGTGAGTTTGTTGTTCATTTTTTTGATCTTGATGTCCAAAAAGGGGAGCACACCATCCTCTTCTGTTTCCAATGTAAATTTTATAGCTGGATTTTGTATATTCAAAAGTTTAAGACCAAAATGTATGAGTTTTTTAGGTACTATTGCAAAAATGTCGTCAACATAGCGATACCACACTTTGAAATAATTTGGAAAAGCTTTTGTGATATGTGTTTCAAAAGCACTCATGAATAAATCTGCCAAGAAGGGAGACAATGGGTTGCCCATAGCTAGGCCCGTTTTTTGTTTATAGATCTGTCCATTAAAGCTGAAAAAATTTTGATTGATACAAATTTCTGTAAGTTGTGAAAGTTCTTCTATTTCTTCAGGTGTTATTTGTATTGATTCCAGCCATTTTTTGAGAAGTGGAATAAGCTCATTGGTCGGTATACTTGGATATAAAGAAATGACGTCAAAGGAAACTAAAGCATCTGTAGAGTTGATCTGTGTGTCCTTCAGGAGATTTAACAATTCAAACGAGTTTTCGATACTTAAATTTTCAAATTTTGCGAAGGATCTGAAGATTTGAACCAGCCATTTTGATAGTTGGTAAGTGGGTGCATCAATGTTATTAATTATTGGTCTGAGGGTAATTTCAGGTTTATGTATTTTGGGTAAACCATATATGTATGGTGTTTTTGGACTGACTATTTTATTGTTCAATTTATCTCTTTTAGTCATGATTTTACTGTTTTTAATTGCTAATTCCACAGATTTGCATGCTTTCTTTAATGGATTGTTTTCAAGTTTAACAAATTCTTTTCCGTTTAAAAGGTTGTCCATTTTTTTGCGATAGTCTTCTTCGTCCAATATTACTATTTTGTTACCCTTGTCTGCTTTTGTGTAGACTACCGGTTTTTCATTTAAATTTTTGATTAATTTTTTATATGAATATCTTTTTGAATTTGCATTTTGAATATGATCTCGAGTTTCTAAGCACTGTGTTCTGATCGTAGATTTTTTGTTATCGGGCAAATTATATATCGCTATATATCAAGTTTATACTTTGATATCATTATATGTTGGAAGAGAATTGTCAAATTTATATTTTCGTAACTGTTTTAATTAAATATATTACGCAACAGAGTTGATTTATCTGAAATGCATGTTAATTCTTAAAGGAAGTAAAGAGGAGGTTCCTTTGCTCTCAAGCACATGCCATGATAGCACGTGATTTAGTGGTAGTGGTGACATTTGTTTATATGACTTATCACTGACCTTGTTTTGAACTGGATTAGTCATGCATCGCCATTCGAGAGTGCGGGAGCTAAATTATTTTATTGATCGTTTATTGCGCATGTACTTATTATATATATAATGGCAGAGTCTACTGCCAGTTTTTCGCTGAAGTATCACAAGGATAATTATTTACAAACAGGCGAAAAAAGAATTGTGTTGCATGTGTTTAATGCACTCACAGAGAAGAATCCGTCTTTGTCAGTGAGAGAAGTCAAACAGCTGTGCTCTGAAGTTACAGGTGTGAGTGTTAGATCCGTAGGAACATCGCAACATGAAATTGAGGAAACAGGAAAACTTATCACTCCAGGCAAAAGCAGGAATAAACAAAAGTGCGTGCTCGGAGAAAATACGTGAAAAGTGTTGTGCGTCGTCATGTGTGTAGTTTTTCTTTAGAAACGAACTCCCTAACATAAGTAACATTTCGTCTGCTGTAAATGAGGATGCAGATTTACCAAATTTCAGCAGATTGCTTATACAGCTGGGATTTGTGAATGAAAAAAGAGGCAAGAAAAATGTGCTAAAAGACAGAGGCGATATTGCTGTGTGGCGAAGACGCTATTTAAGGACAACCACACTGCACCGAGATACAAATCGCTAAATATACACGAAGAACACACGAAAAGTAAAGTATGGTGTGACACGACTTTTAAGACTGAAAGACAAGCATTTTTGAAAGGTATGTGTGCTGGTTTAAAAATCCCAGTGGAAAAGGCCAAAGGCCTTTCATTATAAACTCTTTCAGTTTCATTGCTCAGTCATTCTGTTTCAATTTGCTCAGTTCATTATAAACTTGTATTTTTGCATGCCTTCATATCCTTATTTGTATGATTTTTGTATGATTTTGTTTATCTTCCCGGCAATTATTACGACATGTGACGGGAAGGCACCGCCTATGGCCTATGGCGCGAAAGCATTAGCCAATTAGGGCGAGGGGGAGGGTTGTTGAACACGGAGTGATACATTTCAGCCGGGCAAGGTTATATGAAACAGAGTATAGTTTGGTGGTACCACCCTACCCAGACCAAGGGATGATGCCCAAAGCTCCAGCAGCCATGGCAAGAACCGTACCGGTTGGTAAAGAGGATTAACGACGTGGTCTACTGCATCCCAGAAGGTGCCCTGAGGGAAGATGTTGGCGGTACACCTGGATCGTCTGCCCCGTTACGATAGTAACTCATTCTGACCGAGATTCGAACTCGGGACCTCTTGAACGTGCAGCAGACATGCTACCATCTACGCTACCGAGGCGGGCAGTTATTGGCTTGACTGTCGTATCGGGTCTTCATGCGGTCGCTCGCCTTCTGGGTGTTCTGGCAAGCCATCTCGTGCATGTCATGGAGGTGGTCCACGAGGTTCTCCACAAACTCAATAGCTGGCTGTTTCGCTTCCGGAGGGCTTTCAAAAGCCAGGTCACAAGGGAGGCATAACTCTCGGCCGAAAATTAAGCTGGCTGGCATCATACCCGTGGTGTCGTGTGTTGACGAGCGGTAGGCCAGCAAGAACAGTGGCACCTGGACGTCTCAGTCTCATTGATGGCTGGCTGCGACCTTCCTCAGGTGTTCCTCTAAGGTCTTGATGTACCTTTCGACCATGCCATCCGACTGGGGATTTAGAGGTGTAGTGCGGGTCTTGTTCACCCCAAGCCTTTGCAGTGCCTCCTTTATCAGGTTGGACTCAAAATTGGTGCCCTTGTCACTGTAGAGCTCCAACGGACACCAAATCACCAGAACACTTGTTCCACGAGGCAGTCTGTGATAGTCTTTGCCTCCTGGTTCGGGATGGCATACACCTCCCCGGCCACTTGGTGAAGTAGTCCACGACCACCATCAGGTACCTGTTGCCTCAGTCGAACACTGGGAATGGTCCAGCTATGTCGACAGCGATCCATTTGAATGGCGCTCCGATATTGTACTGCTGCCTGAGACCCCGGCTCCTGGTTTGGGGGCTGCGACTTGCTGCGCACACATGACATTGACGGCACCATCTCTCAGCATCTGCTCGGAGCCTCAGTCAGTAGTAGCGCTGCCGTAGTTTGTCAATCGTTCGGTTTGCTCCCAGGTGTCCTCCTGAAGTAGCGGCATGCGCTTCCTCCAAGACTTCCGGGCCCATACTCCAGGGAAGTACCTATTCTCTCTGCGTCTTCCCATCAACTGATTCCCATACTCGGAACAGCATGCCCTCTCTGGTCTTCAACGAGTCCCATTGAGCCCAGTACGGCTTGTAGGTGGCACCCCTCGGTGCGATGTCCTCCCAGTTTGGTCTTTGCTCTGCCTCCACTTCCCTCCAGAGTGGCCCCAAGTCTGCATTCGCCAGCTGCTCCCTCCTCAGGCCTGCTCTATCCAAACCATCCACAGGCACTGCCGTGACTACTCGGACTGCTGAGGCACGCTCCTTCTCTTCCACTCTTGTGCACTCTTCTGGACAGGGTCTTCGGCACATAGCGTCTGTGTTACCGTGGCTCTTCCTTCTGCGATGTTCAGAGGTGAAGCCTCACTCGTGCAGCCTCTGGATCCAACGTGCTGTCTGGCCTTCCAGGTTCTTAAAGCTCAATAGCCAGGTTAGGGCGGAATGGTCAGTCCTCAGGTGGAATGGCTGACCGTATAGGTACTTGTGGGAGTGCTCCAAGGTCTTTACTACCGCCAGTAACTCTCGTCGGGTGACGCAGTAGTTGTACTCTGCCTGGATAGCGTCTTGCTGTAGTAGGCTATCATCTGCTCATGGCCGTCCTCGATATGCGATAGGATGCCTCCAATGCAATGGTCGCTGGCGTCGGTGTCCATAATGAAGGCACCACCTAGTTGTGGAAAACCCAACAGCACAGAGTCTTCTTCAGGTGCTGGAAAGCGTCTTCGGCATCCTCCGTCCACACATAAGGCCGGTGTTCCTCTATCAGGCGGGTGAGGGGTTTGGCGATGTTGGAGAACTCCTTTATGAAGCGTCGGCAATAACTGCACTGCCCCAGAAAACTGCACAACTCTTTCTTATCCTTTGGGCAAAGCCAATCTCCCACAGCCTGTGTCTGCTCCGGGTCTGTGGCCATGCCGGTTGCTGATATTATGTGGCCCAAGTAGTTCACTTCCTTGCAGAAGAGCTGGCACTTCTTCGCATTCAGCTTCAAGTTGGTCGCCTGCAGTCTCTGTAGCATCTTACTCAGATTCTCAAGCTGGTCTTCAAAAGTCTTACCGACGATGATGTCCAGGTATAGCAGGCACGCATCTTAAGTCAGTCCTCTCATCACTGACTCCATGAGGCGTTGGAAGGTAGCTGGTGCATTGCAGAGGCCAAAGGGCATAACTGTGAACTGCCAAAGCCCTTGGCCTATTGAGAATGCGGTCTTCTCCTTGTCTCTCGGGTCTAGAGCTACCTGTCAGTAGCCCGACTTCAGGTCCAGGGTCAAGAAATGTGTAGTGTTAGTGAGTGAGTGTGTGGTGTTTAAGGGTCCGTCGACAACAAGGTCATTTGGGCCCAAAGTCAATACTAAAACCTAAAAGCTATAAAAATTAAGCTAAAAAAGGTAAAATATAATAAAACACTCAACTGTTAAAAGGGCATTAAAAACGAGCTAAAGACTAATACTTTAAAACTCTAGAAGTAATAAATATAAAATAAAAGTCAGACTTGCTGATTAAAACCAATTTTAAAAACAAACCGCAGTGCCTTATCCACGGCCACTGGGTCGTCCCCTAAAATACTGCACAAGTTGGCTCCCAAGCCCAAAGACTGGCGAACTCTGGCGTACTGCGGGCAATCGATTAATATATGCCGCACAGTGAGGCGTACTGAACACAAGGCACACACAGGGGCCAGTTCCCCTCTTAGCAGATGGCCATGAGTTGCTCGTGTGTGCCCAATTCTCAGCCGGGTGAGTATCACCTCGGCTCGCCGGTTATCCCTGTAGGAAGTTAGCCAGGGTTGTACGCTCTGCTTTATTGCCCGGAGTTGTGTGCCTTCCAAAGATGTCCAGGAGTGCTGCCAAGCAGATAGTAGTTGGTGACGGAAAAAACGTTGCACGTCCTGGAATGGCACCGTAGTTGTTAAACTCCGGGGCAAACGGCAAGCAGACTTAGCAGCCGCGTCCGCCTCCTCGTTCCCGGAAATCCCAACATGGCCTGGGGTCCAAGTAAAAACAAAATTGTATCCGCGACTGAGCATTTGCGAGATCTGGGTCTGTATTTTTAAAACCAGTGTGTGAACGGCAGTGTGCTGTTGCAAGGCCTGAAGCGCACTTAGACAGTCAGTGTAGACGATAAAAGAGCCAGGAGCTAACTTGCAAATAAAAAGGAGCAAATAGTAGATTGCATACAGCTCTGCTGAGAAGACCGAAGTTGAGTCCAGAATTCGAAATTTGTGAACCCGTAGCGTTACCTAACTGAGAACCGTCTGTAAAGACCGGAACATAGTTAGGGTAACGGCCCAGTAATTCGGAAAAAAGTTGTTGGAACACCGAATGTGGAGTAGCGAGTCTAGAGTTGTTTGAAAGAGCGAGATCGAACCGCGCACGATTGAGCTGCCATGCAGGATAGGGGCAGATGGACGACCTCTCCACGCGAGGCATTTGGAGGCCATGCGAATGTAGTAGATCCCGAAATCTTATTCCCACGGGGCGAGTCCGAGAACCAGGACGCATATAACGGTGGACTAAATCTGGACACAGAACTGGTTTAAAACAAGGATGATTGGGATAACTTGCCAACTTCGAAACGTATGAGCAGAGTAACAGCGAGCGACGAATATGGAGTGGAGGTTCGCCTGAGTCTGCATACAGGCAGTCGACTCGACTGGTGCGGAAAGCTCCTGTGGCAAGGCGGATGCCAGTATGATGCACGGTGTCTAAAAGGCGAAGTTTAGAGGCGGTCGCTGCGCCATAAATAAAACTGCCATAGTCCAGCTTGGACCGAACCAGAGAGCGGTACAACCTCAACATTACCGTGCGATCGCCCCCCCAAGATGCTCCAGATAATACCTTCAGCACCTGAAGAGAACGATCGCAAGAGGCTCGAAGGTGACGAATGTGGTGCTCCCAATTGAGTTGTCGGTCCAAGTAGATGCCCAAGAACTTCAGGTGCGAGACAAATGGCAGGGGTGTGCCGTTCAAATGAAGATCAGGAGGCGGGTGAATATCTCGTAGGCGGTGAAAGTGGATACACTGCGTCTTCGCAGCTGAAAAACGGAAGCCGGTTTGAAGCGCCCAAGCTGCTAGCTGGGTAATGGTCAGCTGCAGTTGGCGCTCAATGTGATCTATGTTGGCAGACCTATAATAGACTGCGAAGTCGTCAACATAGAGGGATGATGGAATTCCACTTCGAACGGCACTAGTGATGCCACTAATAGCTACGGCAAAAAGTGTGACGCTTAAAATCGACCCTGGAGGTACGCCGTTCTCCTGTATCCGCTCCCGGGATACCGTGTTTCCTATGTGCACACGAAAACGGCGAAGTTTTAAAAAATTGCATAGGAATTCGGGTAGATGCGCATACCGTCGTACCGCCAGGTGGTGTCATAGGCCTTCTCCAGGTCGAGGAACACGCCCACGGCGTGCTGTTTCAGTAGAAAGGCATCGGAAATATACCCCTCAAGGCATGTTAGATTATCGACACTTGAGCGATGGCGACGAAAACCGCATTGCAAGTTGGACAGATGGTTATGTTTTTCTAGCCACCAATTTAACCGAGCGTTTATCATTCGCTCAAAGGTCTTACAGATGACACTCGTCAGGCAAATGGGGCGGTAGCTAGATGGAAGTGTGCGGTCCTTTCCGGGTCGAGGGATAGGGATGACAATACCCACTCGCCAGGAGGAAGGGAAAAACCGCATGCCAAATGCGGTTATAGATGTTTAAAAGGAAACATAGCGCCTCAGATGGAAGATGTAGCAGCATCTGTCGGTGTACGTCATCGGGACCTGGGGAAGAATCCTTTGCTAACGCTAGAGAATGGGCCAGCTCGGCAGCGGTAAAAGGTTGATTGTACGGCTCGGTGCAGTCACTATTAAAATTAAGTGGTACCTGCTCCGCCTTTTCCTTAATATGCAGGAAGAGAGCATCATAGCGGGCAGTTTGGCTAGTAGCAGCAAATGTGGTAGCTAGGGCTTCAGCTATGTCCTGCTCGGTGGTGCACATGGAACCGTTGATGGCAAGGCCAGGGATTACCGTCCGGCGATACTTGCCATACATCCGCCGAACAGCTGACCATACTTGTTGGGTAGAGCTGCGCCGGGAAAGGGAAGACACATAGGCTTCCCAAGATTTACGCTTTGCGTTGCGCAGTATAAAGCGTGCCCTAGCGCGAGAACGTTTGAAGGCGACGAAGTTCCCTTCCGTCGGGTGCCGCTGAAAAACACGCAAAGCACGTTTTCGTGCTTTGACAGCCAAACTGCATTCCTCAGACCACCACGGTACAGGGATACGACGTGGTGTAGATGAACCTCGAGGAATGCTGGATTCTGCTGCGAGCAGGATCGAACAAGTAAAATATTCGACCATTGCATCGATGGTGTCGAAACCATCGTCGATGAGGGATTGGAATTTTCCCCAGTTAGCTTTGGAAATAATCCAGCAAGGATGTCGAGAAGGTACACATTGGCGGCCAGAAAAATGAATGTTAATGGGATAATGATCACTGCCAAAAAGGTCAGAAAGTACTGACCACTCAAGGAGTGGTACTAATGAGGGACTGCAGAAAGAAAGGTCCAGTACGGAATGTGTACCATAAGCGGATGATAGGAATGTCGGGTCACCAGTATTTAGCAGAAGCAGGTCAGACTTATCGAAGACGTCTGCGAGGAGGCATCCACGGGCGTCATCAGTGTCTGATCCCCAGAGCGTGTGCTTGGCATTCAAATCTCCCACAAGGAGTAGTGGTGAGGGGAGCTGAGCTAATAGAGCTAGAAGATCCCGCTCTGGAACTATACTGAGCGGCGGCAGGTACATGTTACAGATGGTAAAACTGATGCTCTCCAGCTGTATCCGGACGGCCACAGCTTGCAATGGTGTGGTGAGAGGAACGTTGGCGGCGGAGATGTTAGGCGCCACTAAGGTAGCAACGCCACCGCTTGCACGCATACCTGCAAGAGAATCGCTTCTAAATGCCGAAAAACAGTGAAGGTGTAACGAGTGATTGGGATGTAAGTGGGTTTCCTGGAGACAAATAATTGACGGTGACCGTTGAGAAACTAAATGTTGTAGGTCTTGAGCACGAGCTCGAAAACCATTGACATTCCACTGGATTATTTCCATAAAGAGTTTTTAACGGGCCGTTTTAACCTTTTTCTTGACCTTGGCTGACTTGGGCCCTACGATTCGAAAATCGTTAGCCTCCTGTGACTCCGCTGATGTTCGGGAGTCAGAACTCCTACGGCTCGTAGAACGAGACCGGGATCTAATAGAGGGCGAGCGATTTCGCGATCTATGCTGTGGCCGGGATCGGTTTTTCACAGTCACTACGGGATTGTTGTTACTCGCTGATGGCTTGGTGGCTGGAGTCTGTACGGTTGAAACGGAGGTAGTGCTGGTGGATATACAAACAGTCTGAGACGTGGGTTTAACGGCTAGAAAGTCAGTCTGCGTGGATGCGTGGGCAACAGGGACGTGTTGAACAGCAACAGTGGTATTAGGAGTACGGCGAGCTGCTGATGCATATCCAGTAGTAGTAGCAGGCTTTAGTAGTTCAAAGCGCCGTTGTGCCTCTGGAAAAGTCAGGCGTTCCTTTACACGTAGCTCCTGAATACTTTTTTCGTCCATGAATCTAGGGCACTGTCGCGAGCTGGAGGGATGACTACCGCCACAGTTCACGCAACAAGGTGTTCGACTGCAGTTAGGGTCGTCGTGTTTCGGTAGGCCACATTGCTCACAAAGAGCAGGATTGGTACACGTGACCTTAGTATGTCCGAACTGCTGACATTGGAAACTTCGACGCGATCACCAAGCTCCGTGACGTCCTCCTTTACGTCGGCCAATTGCTCTTCAAATTTTGCGGCGAGGAACTCGTTTGCCGCTTTAATTTCCATGGTCAATTCGGTCTTCATTTCCTTCAGTTCCACGGCCAGGTTGTTATTCGCCGCTTCTGTTTTTGCAGCGAAGTTGTCATTTGCTGCTTTCATTTCCGTCATCTTCTCCAAAAAAAATTTCAATGCAGCCTCCATGTCGTCATACTTCTGACACCAGTTGTGAGTTTGTGGGTTCGTAGAATTAAAAGACCAATTGCACAAATCCAAAAAGTTCTTTATTTCCACCGAATTAGTTGGAACACTTGTCGATTACATAGAATTACGTAGCGCACACAATTATAATACACCAGTTCGTCTGTCACAGGTCCACTCCACACTCACAATTACGTACAACTCCTCTGATACACGTACGCAGTCTTCCAGTCCATTCGGTAGCACTGCGCTCTTCACGGCTGCTTGCCAAGAACTGCCTGAGTCGTCTACTGCAGCCCTTATATAGGAAGATCACTTTTTCTGGAAGCTTCGCGGCTCGGAACATCATCCCGACTTTACCAGATGTCAGGGAAAGGGGAAAGAGACGGTACAGTGCCTAGTGACACTTTCCTAACCATCCCCTATGTTAGCACTACAAGATAAATGGGTGGGCGTGGCCTGAAGGCCTCTTGTCCCCTACCCAGCTCCAGTTGGTCGTGCCCTCCGATAATTGGGTGACAATATTAATAATTTACCTAAGGAAACCATATGTCCAACTAGAGTATGTGTGGGATAAGAAGTCACGGATTTCTAGAAAGAGAAAGCAGTACTCAGCCTCCCTGCCAGGTGAAGGTAAAAGGGGTTTTACTTCAAGAATCTGCAAACTTGGGGAAAGTGGCAGAAGAAAACTGACAACAAGGAAAGGTTTTGACCAGATGAAACATCCTTTTCTATTGCAGTGAATGGAAGGTAGCTCAGGTCATCCCTCCATTACTGCTCTCTTTCCAACAACTTAATCCAAATGGATTCTAATATTATTTTTCTGAAATACTTTTTTTGTAAGTCTACCATGCATCATCTCAGCACCATCAGCAGTTCCTTTACATGCTAGTAAATGTACTAACATGGAAGTACAATTAAAAACTATTGGGAGCAGTAGACCAGATCCATGCCACAATTCATAAAGGAAGCCATGTAAATCTACACTAACCTAACCTGTGTGCTCTTTCCACAGCCTGTCTCCCCGCTAATTACCACCACTTGGTTTGACTTGACAGCTTCCACAATTGCATTCTGTTTCTTCCAAGCAGGCAGGTCCTTCCTCACCTCCAACATCTTCTTGTAATGAGAATCCTTCTGTCTCTCTTGGAACTTTTTGGCAATGTTCAAATCTTCCCTGAAAACAAAACATAATGCTTTCTTTATACAGTAACACAGGATATAGGAACAGGGACAGTTACTTTCTCTACCTATCAAGCTGTGATGAAATACTACACTGGTCGCCAATCTAACAAGTGATTCACATTTTGTATGGAGAGAGGCGATATTGCCGCTTATTGCTGCATGTGCAGAGCGTGATAGGATTATGCATGCGAAGGTGATTCAGTTGCGACTGCAATGGGTATTATTATTTCTAATACTATACACAAAGACAATAGTAATGTAGTGGATCTACATGCAACAACACTTCAATGTAAAGATAATCATAACAAAAGAGGCATACCTGTAAAATTTTGATGCTTATTGAAGTGGGGAAATGCCACTTACATACTTTTTTCCCCGAGAGTTTCTAATTTAGACTCCGATGCCTGACTTTCTTCTTTAAAATACTTTTCTTTCCCAATCTTAACCACAATGTTCTTACTGATGCCTACAGCACGTGAAGTCCTATCAAGCATCTTAGAGAATGGTATAATAGGCTCCCCTTTCAATTTCTCCGCTTCGAAGTATTCTCTCACAGGGCATATTTCCCATTCCTGTTCTTTAATTGGAATACCTTTACCAAAAATAGTTTTATATGGTTCCCAAGCACATTCAGGTTTTTGCTGGTCAATATTTTTAGACATAATTAAACATTGATTAAAATACAATTGCAAATGATCAGAACACATGCCCAGACACAGACACATATAAACAAAGGCAAATTGCCACAAATAAAATGCAAAGGAACTTGCCAGTACTGTTGTATAAAATATAAGAACAGCAATATAATATGTGAAGGCATTTTGTTCATGCAATTATCAGCAGAGAAACAAACACCAAGGTATTGTGTTTACTGCAGCATTTGCATAACTCGATCACCTGCAGGTCATGCTAAGCACGTGTTAAAATATCAGCAACCAAGGTTTAGCGTCTGTAGGAATTATTGTTCACAAGATATGAAATAAACATCGTTTTCCATCTTGCCACACTTCTTTATTTACACATGTAGCCAACACACAAAAGGTAAAGCAATGAAATTTATCTTCAAAACAACATTTCTCTAACATATAACACAAATAAAATATTTAGTGATTATTTTCCATTTAACTTAAGAAGTTGATGACAAAACTTCTATCTTCTATTTGAAATTAATTTCGTAAGCATTTGCCCACATCTTCAGTCAAACACATTTCGTTGTCAAGGATACTATGTATTTACGTATTTACATATTACCAACATCTGAAGACGAAACAAACCTAAAAACAGAATCAATTGCCGGTATGTCAAAATTCATTACGCGATTTTTATTTTTTAGAATAAATATTTTTTCCCAAACCATTAAATCTATGGGAACATTTAATTGTTTTAATAGTTTAACTTTGGGATTTATTTCATGGTTAAATGACCAAAAATGATCTGCCACGGCCAATTTATCAATTTGTTTATATCTAATGTTACAAAAATCTTCTTTCTTTCTGGTTTCCAAACTACGTTTTGTCTTTCCAATATAAACCTCATCACAATCTAAGCAATTCAATTGATAAATACCAGATTTTTTATTATTAGGAATTTTATCTTTTTTAGAAAATTGTAATAAATTTTTAATACTATATTTATTTTGAAGAACTAAAGTTATACCAAATTCTTTAAAAAAAATTTGAAAATGTTTATTAACCCAAGAATGGTAAGTAAATTTTTTAAATTTATAATCATCTCTTATTTTTTTAAGAGTAGAAATATCATTAATACTTTTTTGATATTTAAATTTTTCAATTTTGTTTTGTATACAATTTTTATTAAAACCATTAATTAAAGCAGTATTAATAATGTGTTTACATTCTTTATTAAATTCTTCTTGATTCAGGGGTATATTTATTAATCTATAAATCAAACTATTAAAAACAGCAAATTTATGTGGGAAAGGGTTAAAACTTATTTTTTATGTAATTATCAATATGAGTAGATTTCCTATACAACAAACTTCTGGCTTAGCAATGGGTAATCCTCTTTCACTTGCTGGTCTTTTTATGAGTTTTTTCGAAATTCAAGTCACTAAAGCTTTTCCTTTAATTTTTAAAACATGGTATAGATATGTTGATGATATTTTTGCTATTGTTCCTAAAACGCAAATTAATGATGCTTTAAAATTACTAAATTTACAAGATAAAGCTATAAAATTCACATTAGAAACTGAAATTAATGGATTTCTTCCTTTTCTAGATTTGAAAATAATAAGAAATAATAACAAATTAGATTTTGGTATTTATAGGAAATCTACTTATATTGATAATTACATAAAAAATAAGTTTTAACCCTTTCCCACATAAATTTGCTGTTTTTAATAGTTTGATCTATAGATTAATAAATATACCCCTGAATAAAGAAGAATTTAATAAAGAATATAAACATATTATTAATACTGCTTTAATTAACGGTTTTAATAAAAATTGTATACAAAAGAAAATTGAAAAATTTAAATATGAAAAAAGTATTAATGATATTTCTACTCTTAAAAAAATGAGAGATGATTATAAATTTAAAAAATTTACTTACCATCCTTGGATTAATAAACATTTTCAAATTTTTTTTAAAGAAGTTGGTATAACTTAAGTTCTTCAAAATAAATATAGTATTAAAAATTTATTACAATTTTCTAAAAAAGATAAAATTCCTAATAATAAAAAATCTGGTATTTATCAATTGAATTGCTTAGATTGTGATGAGGTTTATATTGGAAAGACGAAACGTAGTTTGGAAACCAGAAAGAAAGAAGATTTTCGTAACATTAGATATAAACAAATTGATAAATCGGCCGTGGCAGATCATTTTTGGTCATTTAACCATGAAATAAATCCCGAAGTTAAATTATTAAAACAATTAAATGTTCCCATAGATTTAATGGTTTGGGAAAAAATATTTATTCTAAAAAATAAAAATCGCGTAATGAATTTTGACATACCGGCAATTGATTCTGTTTTTAGGTTTGTTTCGTCTTCAGATGTTGGTAATATGTAAATACGTAAATACATAGTATGCTTGACAACGAAGTGTGTTTCACAACGCATTGTGTTTGACTGAAGATGTGGAAATTAATTTGAAATAGAAGATAGAAGTTTTGTCATCAACTTCTTAAGTTAAGTGGAAAATAATCACTAAATATTTTATTTGTATTATATTTATTATTCCACTGTAACTAGCTTCATTTTCTGTGTAATTTCTCTAACATGCCGCCCCACCAAAAGGCATTGTCTTTTGATTAGATAATATAAGGATAATGTAAGAAAAATAGTTACTTCTGTGTACATCAGCACAGGTCAACAACAATGAATGAGACAATATAATTAGATTTGTAAATTTAAACAACACGTATCTCTTAAATGGTCGTCATTACGTAATACCCTACATTTTGCATAATTACTACTTCACAAATTATCATGCTTAGGAAGAACACACAACTTCCTAATAGGTCTCATGATCACACCTGAATCAGTCTTAACACTAACAACTCATGTCAGTGCATCATTACCAGGGTGAATCATCTCTATCACTCCCTTTCGCTATTGCATAGGAGACGGATTGTCGTCCTTTATAAAAACAACATCACCAGGGCAAGGATTTGCATGTTCCTTAGTCCACTTATGACGCTGTTGAAGTGTATTCAGGTACTCCTTGTGCCTTCTACTCCAGAAGTCCTGAGTCATTGTTTGAATATGTTGCCATCGTGACAGCCAGTTGAGGCTGGAATGGGTGAAATCATGATTGGGAACAGCTGTGAGGGGTTCCCCAATAAGGAAATGAGAAGGAGTTAGGTAAGAGGAGTCAGAAGGATCATCACTGAGTCTTGAAAGAGGATGGGAATTTAGACAAGCTTCTATTTGAGCTGATAAGAGTTGTTAATTCTTCAAAGGTAAGGACTGTGTTACCCATAGTTCTTCGCAGATGATATTTAAAATTCTTTACCATTGCTTCCCAAGCTCCTCCGAAATGTGGTGCAGAAGGAGGAATGAAGTGCTAGTGGATTTCTTGTCCTGATGCAGCTTCTATAATACTTCTTTGTTGCTCGGGATCATTTCAGGAAGTTTTGAAGCTCCTTTAGCTCTCCTGCAGCACCAATAAAGTTGGTACCATTGTTGCTGTAGACGTTACAGAAGGACAACCTCGACGTGCTACAAAACACTGAAGTGCTGCCATGAATGCTGTTGTTGACAGACAGGACACGACTTCAAGATGGACAGCTCTGATTACAAGGCAAGTGAAGACTGCTACGTAGGCCTTATTTATTTGCTTATTCCTGAGAGCACCAATTTTGATCAAAAAAGGTCCAGTATAGTCTACCCCTACTTTCAAAAATGCCCTGGCGGGTGTTATTCTGTAGTGCAGGAGATTTCCCATTTTCTGTTCACTAGATATTGCCTTTATCTTGAAGCAAGTTAAACATGAATTAATATTTCGAGATTTAACTGTATAATACGACTCATCTAAAAATTAATAATGAATTAATATTATTTGAAGCAAAAGGTTAGAAACAGTGATGTATTTAACATTTGAAAGTAATGAGTCGGTAATTCAAAAACAAACATCACTTAAATTATCCTTACTTGGACATGTTTCGGAGAACTCTTTGTCCCCATCATCAGCAGTTATCCGACTGGTTGGATCCGTGGTTTCTTGAAGTGAGCTGGTTGTCTGTGGCGGCATCTGTTGTCTGTGAGATGAACTTCCAAAGAGAGTTTTCAGGCGGCAATTCAAAATTTAAAGTATACTGTTTGTTTTTTATAATTAGCAACTTTTCCCAAACATTGAGTTCGGCTGCATTACTGGCTGATTTTAATAGTTTTATATTTGGTACAATTTCATGATTGGTAGACCAGAAATGGTGAGCTATTGCTGATTTTTCGATTTGTTTGTGTTTCATGCATCTCATATGTTCCTGTAACCTAATATGTAAACTTCTGGTTTACTTCTGGTTTTTCCTATGTAGAACTTATTGCAATCTGAGCAGTTGATTTTGTATATACCTGATTTCTTGTTTTCAGGTACTGGGTCTTTCAAGTTGTTGCATAATAAGTTTTTTAAACGTAATTTATTTATTGGGGCTAGGGTGATGTACTTCTTGAATATCTTGTTGAATTTATGATGCATTCTGGGATGATATGTGAATTTCTTGAACTGTGTCTTGGTTTTTGATTCTGTTAATGCTGTGGTATCCAATATGTGTTTCCAAGACAGTGGACAGTGGAGTAGTCAGAGGATACCATTGCCAGACTACCCAGGCTCCGCCCCCCAACAACTAGTACAAATAGCGCGACTCAGGCACTGAACTCGTCAGATGCAGCGAAACTCTCTGCAAGGAAACTTCGACACTGATGATGTCTACCGCAGTTGTGGACGAAACGTTTGGAGGTTCTTACGCCAACAGACCACGGCAAAACAGCCCGGAAATAAATAATTGTATTATAGTATACTTTAAATTTAGAATTGCCACCTGAAAACTCTCTTTGGAAGTTCATCTCACAGACAACAGATGCCGCCACAGACAACCAGCTCACTTCAAGAAACCAGTCGGATAACTGCTGATGATGGGGGACAAAACGTTCTCCGAAACATGTCCAAGTAAGGATAATTTAAGTGATGTTTGTTTTTGAATTACCGACACATTACTTTCAAATGAATTAATGTTTCCTCACAGTTTGGCAAATCCTTGGGATCCAGTACCTTTGTCTAAGGGATGATATAAGCATTTGAGATCCTGCATGAAGTAATCTGAAGTGCTCATTTAAGATAACAAGTTTGGTGAAGTGATATCTGGGAGGTAATATGAGTTGATGTTTGGCGTCGTATGATAATGGGTGCATTTTGCAACCGTCCACCAACTCGAAGAAGGCCTTTCCAGTCTAGTATAGGACTTAAGCTTCTTAATTCGCTAGTTGTGCATATTTCCTTTTTCGCCTTAAGGCATTCTATCTCCTTGTGATAGCAGCTAGATTGTACAATTCCAAGACATTTGTTCAGAGCATTATTTAGCTCCTGGGGTCGCAGCAATGAAGTGTCTCGCTCCTTGCGACCCTTCTTGCAGTTCGAGATAAATCTGAGACAATAACTGACTGTTCTGAGTAGCCTGATTAGTGAGGAAAAATTATTCAGAAATGAATCATCACGTTTGGTAACATTAAGTAATGTTGTTACCTTTTTTTTCTGGAATGCTAGTAGAGTTGTTAGTATTCCATGTCAATGGGCCAATATGAAGGTTCCAGTTGCAGCCAATCAGGTCCATGCCACCAGAGCTTGGAATCCCAGAGTAGTGTTGGTTGCATACCTTGAGACACAAGGTCCACAGCACGTGTCGCCAATGAGCTGTTGGAACTATTTCCTGTATTTCTGAGACTCGATTTGCCACAAATGTTTTCCACTTTGTAGGGCATGCCTTAAGTCATGCCAGAACGATCTCTGAATTGGTCCAGAGTAGTGTTCTGGTGATAGTTAAATGTAGAATACTAAGTGTTTTTTTTTATTAGGCGAGCTAGTACCAGAGCACTACACAGTTCAAGACGTGGAATAGTCACTTGTTTCAGTGGTGCTACTCTTTGACTTTGCACATAGTAGGCGCGTAAGTACATTGCCTTTATGATCTGTAGACCTCGCATAGATGCAAGACCCATAAGTAGTTTCAGATGCATCGCAGAAACCATGTATGTCAACTGAAATAATGTTTCCTTCACCTAGAACATATTGTGGCACTCTAAATTTGTTTAGCAAAGGGATCTGTTTGCATAACTGCAATCATGTTGTGTGCAGACCTGATAATTGATCATCCCATCCAGTCCCTTCTTGCCACAAAGTCTGCATGAAGATCTTGAAAAGAACTACAGGAGTAATCAACCCAAGGGGATCAAATATGGATGATATTATGGACAGTACCATTCGCTTAGTGTAGAGTCTGATTTCATTTTCAGTATGATGTAGATCTAGACAAGAACTGATTTGAAATTCATCCGCAGAAGGATTCCAAGCTAGTCCTAAAGTATGGAAAATGTCAGATTCAATGTTAGTTAGAGAGTGGTTTATTTCTCTCAATCCTTCTGGAATTGATTCTAAAAGTGAGGAATTGTTCGTACACCATTTTCGCAAATGGAAGCCGCCACGCTGGAGAAGATTTTGTAGATCTGTCCGTAGCTGTAGAGCTTCATCTAGGGTGTCCGCTCCTGATAAACAATCATCCACGTAAAAGTCATGTTTGAGGACTTCAGCGGCTCCAGGGAAACTGGCTTGTTGACGATGATGATGATGGTGGTGGTGATGATGATGATGATGTGTATAAGGGTGCTCAACTACGGCGGTCATCAGCGCCCTTACAAAAACAAGTCATGGCAAAAGCCAGATATAAAAATTTCCAAAAACTATATAAGTATAAATAAAACTATTAAAATTGCATATATATATATATATATATATATATATATATATTTAAAAAAAAGAAGAAGAAAACGAAATATCAATCAAAACCTACTAAAAATTTCCTTCACTAAACCCTAAAGTGTAATCTAGAAAAGAATATAAATACCTTCTCCACTATTGCGTTATCGTCCGCTAGCATTTCTGCAAAGCTGGCCGGCAGCTGCAGAGACGTCCTAAGGTCTGCTAGGTGAAAACACTCTAGCAGCACGTGTCGTACAGATAACGCTTCATTGCAAAACGGACACAGCGGAGCAGGCTCCTTTTTAAAAAGAAAACTATGAGTAAAAAACCAGTGCCCAATACGTAACCGAGCCAAACTCACCTCCTCGCGACGAGATGACCGACAGGAGGTAACCCAGGGAATCGGAAGTTCTTTGACAGATCTAAGTTTATTATTGCGGAGAGTGGACCACTCTTCCTGCCAGCAGGTTTGCACAGTTCTCCGCAATACGGTCCTAAAATCTTCCGATGTCACAGATGGTACTCGAACCCTGGGCTTCATGGTAGCCGTCTTAGCTGCCAAATCCGCCATTTTATTTCCCCGCAAGCCTACGTGACCAGGGATCCATGCACACACCACGTTAACGCCAGAAGCATGTAAAACGTGGAGGGCATCCTGTATACGCTGCACAATAGGGTGGTAGTTGTACAGCTGCCGTAGGCTTTGAAGTGCACTGAGGGAATCACTTAGGATTAAGCAGTTTCCCAACTTTCGTCAATGTACGTGTAAAATGGCCCGGTATATTGCATAAAGCTCTGCAGTAAAAATGGAAGTGCTAGTGTGGAATCCGAATGTATACGGTTCGGTTCCACACACGTAAGCACAACCAACACCATTTGAGTTCTTGGAGCCATCAGTATAAATTACAAAATGGTCCTCATATCGCGATAAAAATTCTAAAAAACATGTGCAGATACTAGACATAGACATGGTAGATTTATCATATTTAGTCATGCCCAGATCAACGTGGGACGCTCTGCATAACCAAGGACGGTAGTATGTCCTCTCCCCTCTAGGATACATCTTGGGCATTTCAGTATCAAGATGTCAAATTGACTTGTTCTTCTTGTGCCAGTTGATGAAGACATTTTGTTGCTAAATAAGACGCTGAAGACGTTCCATAAGTGACAGTCGTAACAGCTTAAGTCTTGAGTTCATCTTCTGGATTTTCTCTCCATAAGATGCATTGTAAGAGTTGGTGCTTAGGGTGTACCTTTATCTGATGGTACATTTCTCGATATCAGCGATAAAGGCTATTCTGTGTGTTCGGAATCGTATGATCAGTAAGCAGAGATCTTCTTGTATTGTGGGTCCAATCATTAATTTATGATTCAGAGAGACACCATTATCACTTTTAGATGAGGCATCAAAAACTACCCTCAGTTTGGTTGTGCTGCTTGATTCCTTACGAACAGCATGATGAGGGATGTAGTATTCTGCCCTTTGAAGTAAACATTCAGTTTTCAATTCCGTCATATGTCCAAGACACTGGTATTCCCTCATGAACTTAACATAATCTTTACGGAGTTTCTCATTTGCCTGTAGTTTTCATTCCAGGAAGTTAAAACGTTGAGTGGCGATGCCCAGTGAATTTCCTAGACTTAGTTCTGTCTTTAGAGATAGTTCAACAATGAAACGTCCTGTTTCATCTCTTTTAGTAGTTTTGCTGAACCATGTCTCACATTCTCGCTGCTCTGTGGATAATGGAACATCAGCTAGTTCTTCAAGGCTCCAAAATCGTTGGATCTGAGCTTCTAAATTTTGTCTTGATCTGATGAAAAAGGAATGGTCTTCTGATTGTATGCCATTGGCTTGTGGAATATCTTCTGGATATTCCCCGCAGAGGATCCATCCAAGGTGTGTGTTCTGTAGAACAGGTATCATCAACTGGAGGAAAAACCGTGCTCCAATTAACAGATGTGCATACTGAGGAAGGTAGAAATGAGGATCTGCTAGGATTATGTCATCTGGAACATTCCATTTCTCGTGACTGATAGTTACAGTGGGAATATTATCTGTAATCTTCGGAAGCACTATACAATCCATGTTAAAATGGTAGTTGTTGACTGTAGAGTGAATATTAACGTTTACTAAGGAATCAGCTTGAGATGATAGTTCTCTGAATGCCTGTAGAGAAACTGTTGAAGCTTTTCTCCTTTTCAGTCTCAAACACTGTACAGCATGTTCCGAGATGAAGTTGCTTCGAGAGCCACTGTCAAGTATGGCTCGAAATGTGTGTAGTTTTCCATAAGAATCTTTAATTTTGATCAGCACGGTACTCAGAAGCATCTGAGCTCTTGGTGTATTCCTCAAAGAGTGATAAGTTGCTTGATATGATTGATTTTCGTTCGATGGCTCTGAAGGCTTGCTGTGTGACTGGTTGGAGTGCGCCAGTACTGTTGGTTCAGGTTTACGATGAAGCAATGTGTGATGGTATTTACTGCATAATTTGTATGACATGGTAGACTTGCATTCATTCCACGAATGAGAAGGACTGAGACAGATGCTGCAATAGTTGTTAGTCTTCACACACCTTGCTCTTTCTTCGGGAGATAGCTTATGGAAGCCTTGACATTTGTACAGCTGATGTTCTTATGAACAGAGACAGCACCGCTCTGTAACTGTGACGTACGAATGCTGAGTCAATGGTCGTTGTTTAGTTTTGCACACCTGACCTTGACCTAGATTCTGTTTAGAAACCTGAGTTGAACCGCAAAGTTGTAGTCTTTAGCAGTATTTTTCAAAGAATCAAATTACTTGATTGAATTCCACAGAGTCTAAATGTGAATGAGCTGTCTCAAATTTTAGTCTTAACCCTTTATCAAGTCTGGATAGCAAGAGTTCACACAAAAGAAGATCCAGAATGCTAGGCTGAATATTAAGAGCTTCAAGTGGGTCTACACTACCTTGAAATATATTAATCAACTGCCAAATTTCTACCTCTGTTGAACCTAACTTGACAGGGGGTTCTAGTATTTGTTTAATATATTCTGCTGCTATTAGTTTTGGAGAATGATATCTGCTAACAAGGACGTTGTACGCCACTGTAAAATTACTATCTGATATGCTTATATTGCTAACAGCATCCCTTGCTTCTCCTTTAAGAGATGAGAGAAGATAATGAAATCTTTCTATGTTTGAAAGCTCGTTGTTATTCATGATTAGATTTTCGAAGGTATCCTTAAAATGCAACCACATAGTCAAGATTCCGTCAAAGGTAGGAAGGTTGATTTTAGGGAGTTTTATATTTCTAGCCAAATTATATGATGACTGTGATGCTACTTCATTAACCAACTGTAGACCGTTTGTATCGGTGGCACTTCGTAGCTTCGATTCCAGTTGGTCAACAGCATCTTTGAAGTCTTGCCGGTAGTCGGCGTGAGCTTCGTGGTCATCATAATTTACTTCTAGCTCGTTCTGAATTTGTTTGAATTCTTCACTTATTGCAAGTAATCTATTTAGCTTGACTTGCAAGAGTAGTTGTCAGCACTGTTCGCTTCGGAATCTACAAATGTTTGTAGATGCGTCAAGCCAGCTTTGAGAGTAGCTCTCTTTTTAATTAACTTCTGCTTTTCCGTGTTGTTCATTGTACCTTTAAAATGGCAATGATAATAGCGAGTTATTAACAAGATTTTGCGTAACTAATGCCTTAGGATTTACGAGTTGCTATAGCTCGCACAATGTCAATTCCTAGCGTTGTGCAATTGTTACCATAGAATAACTTAAGCAATTTGTAGCCTTTATATTGCGATTTATGAACTGCTGTAATCTGCCTTATAATTTATTCCTTCACGCATGTATAGCAATGAACATGCAATTCATGTAATTTTCAAAGCGTATTACGTTATTTCACGTTATATCTGATGCCAGTTATTTGTTTTGATGCATGGTGAAATACGCCGTGTCATGGCTTGCAAAATGACAAACTTAAAGCCTTATATAGCACTTCATAACAAATAATATAGCTTGTTACGCAAATCTATTGCCTTAATTTAGTGCTGGTTCTTGATGTGCACAAGGAGATTGCATCCGGCCCGGAGGACCAAAAATGTAGGAATTATTGTTCACAAGATATGAAATAAACATCGTTTTCCATCTTGCCACACTTCTTTATTTACACATGTAGCCAACACACAAAATGTAAAGCAATGAAATTTATCTTCTCAAAACAATATTTCTCTAACAGCATCTAACGTTGTCACAGAAATGTCTCAATTCTAATTGGTCCTTCTAATCATTACCATAACAATCATTATGACGTACTCATCCCCTCTCATTTATTTAAAGCATTCTTCCCTGTGCTTACTAACTGTCAATCACATTCTAGTTTGGTGACCAGTATAAATATTAGGTCACTATACAAATAGTCACTATAAAAACAGTGTAAGTGAAGCAATTTGTCAATATTACTAAAATTAGGCAAGTGAGTCAACCTTGTATATACTATTATATATTCTACATAATTTGTCAATATCTTCTCAATTCACTTTTATTTTATATAGTTACTTAAATATGCCTAATAATTTTTTTATGTTGTCTTTAAGAGAAATATCAATTATCAATAAATAGTGGAAGTTCATAACTGTTCGGTTTTTGAAAATGTCACATTTTTATATCATTGAGGGAGTAATTTAAGAAGCACTTGCTTTCATTTTCAATCTCAAAGGTCCCACTATCACCTGTTGTTGTCTACTCTCTTCTCTCTGGCAGTGGAACTAAGAACTTCTCTATCAAATTATTTACTGGTAGGATTTCAAAGTTCATTACCCGATCCTTATTTCCCCATATGAATATGTTCTCCCATGTTGTCAATTTGTTTCGGTTTATCACACATTTTAATAATTTTCAATTTAGGTCAATGTCATAGTTTTTGTTCCCAAAGTGAAATGCTCCTGCTATTATCTTCCTGTTTCAATTTGATGTTTCTAAAATGCTCTTTGACTCCTGTTTTTAGGTTTCTTTTAGTTTGATCTATGTAGCAATTTTCACAATCCTTACAACTTATTTGGTATATACCAGATCTATTAGTTGCTGGGATTTCATCTTTTGTTTTTGAATATAACAATTTTGATACAGAGCATCTCTTTGTACAGTGCGACCCATATAAACCTCAACCACTTCAATAGGCCATAACTTCTGAACCAATAAGACACATGTGCAACTCTGGGAGAATATAATACACAATTAGGAGATTACATTGCATTATTTACATATCAGAGAAAATGTTGGAAGTGTCCTCCACCAGCATCTATACATGTTTGTAGTCGTCTCACCATATTCTCTGAGGTTTTACGGAGAGTATCCTCGCCAATGTTTACTTATTTTGGTTTGAATGGTTTCCTTGAGAACATCAATTATCTGTGGCCTATTCTTTTCCCTTTATTTTTTAGATATCCCCACAAGAAAAAAATCTGATGAGGTTAGGTCAGGGGATTTGGGGGACCACAGACCTTTTGAAATTATTCGATTATCAAAGAAACTGGTTACAAGTTCCATGGTGTCATTAGATGTATGGTATGTAGCTCCATCTTGCTGGAAATAACCTTCTCTCAATTTGATATCATTTCCGTAAAACTTCAGAGGATATGGTGAGACGAGTGCAAACATGTATAGATGCTGGTAGAGGACACTTCCAACATTTTCTCTGAGATGTAAATAGTGTAATGTAATCTCCCAATTGTGTACTATATACTCCCAAAGTTGTACGTGTGTCCTATTATTGGTTCAAAAGTTATGGCCTATTGAAATGGTGCAGGTTTATATGGATCACACTATAGGTGCCAAGATAATATTTTGTTCTCTAAAGATCTTTTTGAATTGATTAAATGTTTTTGGATGGTATGTGAATGCACTGAATATGTTATTGTTTTGTTTTTCTTTAGTGAATGTGGTTGCTTCCTTAATGGTTTTCTTTAGTTTAGCTTTTTTAATTTTCTTATCATATCGGCAGCCGTTCTCCTTTGGAACATATCGAAGATGTTAACTCGTATTCGTTAGGTTTTAATCATTAGATCACGCACACATTCACATCACACTTCCAGACTCTGGGGAAGATGGGGAATTATCTTGGTCGGAGAAAAATCCACATCCCCACCGCCGGGAATCGAACCCAGAACCCCTAGCACGGCAGGCAGGTGCTCTACCAACTGAGCTACGGAGCCAGCCAATGGCATTTTGTTTTCTACAGTATTCTGCTTTATACATAGGTATGCTGATTAGTCTGTGTGTAATTTATTAATCAGTCTTATTATTTCCATCTTAAATGTTCTTCCACGTTTACGAATTTGATATACCCTTTTTGAAAGAACAACAACACATAAAAGAGATAGCGGTATTAAATGGATTCAACCCAGCCATCATAAGGAACATGATGAAGAGAAAGGAAAAACTGAAGATAATATCAAAAAATACCACTCTCACGCCACTTAAAAACATAAATTGGCAATATAGAAAATTCACCTACCATCCATGGGCTTTTAGGAAATTTGAACGAATCTTCAAAAGACTAATCTTAAAACTAGCACCCCTAAACAAATTCAGTCTGAGGAACCTGCTAAATAAACCACTGAAAAATACAATCCACAAGAATTTGAAATTGGGAATTTATCAGATAAATTGTGAAACCTGTGAAAAAAGCTACATAGGAAAAACTAAGAGAAACTTGTTAACCAGGCAAAAGAACACCAGAGGAACATAAAGTTGAAACAATCAGAAAAATCTGCAGTTTCACACCATTTTTGGACAGAAAACCACAACATTGGCCACAACATTAAACTGTTAAAATCTTTAAGTACACCCATAGAATTGGATATTTGGGAAAAAATATTCATAACCAAAAACCATGATAAAGTTATAAATTTTGAAATCCCAGCATTAAATGAAGTATTAAAACTTAGTGCTCCTAACACCAGATGGCAGAGTGATCGGAGCTCCGTAGTAGTGGAAGAAGAGGAATGTTCATTTAGTCACCAAACAGCTGAGGATGAGATCGAATGATCTTGAAAACGTTTCAATTATACAACAAGTAAGTGAAGTTTGAGTGTAAACATAGTGACTCATAAATCAAACTCAAAAAAAAAAAAAAAATTAATATACCTGCTTATTTTTCAGTAATAAAACATTTGATCCTACCTTGACCTATGCATTTTCGTAAATTTGTTCCACGCTTTAACCTCCAAATCTTCCTTAGGGAAAAATAAGGACCACCTTTGAAGTCCACCCAGTCAATAATTAGATAAAAGAATCTCATAGTTCTGCCACTAGAGAGAAGACAGCAGACTGCAGACAACAAAACAACAACAATAACAACAGATGATACTTGGACCTTCGAGGTGGAAAATGGAGGTTGAAAATGTTCCAAATAGTCCCTCAAAAAATAAAAATGTAAGCAACAGTGTTAAAAACTGACTACAAATATATCGAAACATGTCCTCAATATAGGTACATAAGTGAAGCTCCTCTATAATTTAATAATGACTATACATAGTTTTTTTTCAATTAATCTGAACGTCACTGCTACCAAATTCCTTCAAACACATATTATATTTATGAAAATTTGTCTGGAGGTGTTTAATGATGACATGGCTGAAACAATAAAAGTAAACCCTTCTTATACATGGTAACAAGTACCATATTGGCCTTATGATAAGCTACGACAGTTTATAAGTTGTACTGCTAAATTTAGAAGAGGTAATAAAAATATATTTTGTGCAAAAATAAGTTGCTCACGGATTGAGAGGAGAAAAGTTTACTCACTGTAAGAGCTGCTTGTCATCAGTTTTGAGCCTCTGCTTTATTTCCAACTGTATTCTGCTTGGCTCAGTATCTTCAATATTGCAGTTATCAAAATCCTCATTTGCGCTGAAGTTGTCAGGGAACAGGGGAACATCTGGATCTAAAAATGATTGTCCTTTGTCTGCAGCAAACAAAAAGTTATCATCAGAACATCAATTCAAACAGTGGAGTAATTTAATGTAACAACGGCATCAATCCAGTAAAAGGTAGAGGTTTCCGAGCCTACTGGCCGTGGTCTAGTATGAAAGAGAACTCACTCTAGTTTGCCATGAGTCCTCTGAGGATGTTCGACGCACGTACGAGCGAAACGCGAGGAACTTCAGCTTTTCCTACTAGAGCACGCCCAGTAAGCCCAGAAACCTCTACATCTCACTGGAGTGGAGTAATTTGTTCCACTTTTTAAAACTATGACAGAAATGCTTAATGGAGTTCAACTGTTGTCTTCTTTCCCCATGTCCTGTTATCAAATGCTGGTATTCCAAAATTCAGGACTATTTCAATTCTTGATTAAGTATATATTCCCTCACACCGTTAATGTCAGTGACCTATTAAAAAATACATCAATTACACTCCTATATTCATAAAACTAAGCTGTTTGAGACTTCTGTCAAATATATGGGTTTAACTTACCAAGTCAATTAAAAGACATACCCTCTGTAAATAGGTTTAAGGCAGAACTTCACAAATTCTTTATGAAAAATACAAATACAAATAATGTGACAAATTCTAAAATCCTGTCAAACGATTCTTCAATAAGTTTGTTTTACTTTCAGAGGTTGGTAATAAACACAAAAATAATCCTTCCGTCATACGCGGACCAAGGGACGTTGCCCGAAGCTTCAGCAGCCATGGCAAGGACCGTACTGGGTGGTGAAGAGGATAAATGACGTGGCATACCGCATCCAGAAGGTGCCCCAAGGAAAGATGTTGGTGGTACACCTGGATCGTCTAGCCCGCTACGTTGGTGCTGTTCGGGACGAAAAGCTTTGAGGAGGGAGCAGTGTCACCCAATTATCGGAAAGCCTGACCAACGACAGCTGAGAAGCGACCAGAGGCATACGGGCCACACCCACTCATCTATCTCAGTCACTAACTGAGGGGTTCATTAGGGAAGTGTCACTTGTCGCTGGCCACCTCTTTCCCCTTCCCCTGTCCTCTGGAATCTTCGCGGTGATTCACTGAAACCAGAGACTTCTAGAAAACAGTGATATTCCTATAAAAAGGGCTGCAATGAGAGAGGACAGTCAGTTCTTGGCGAGCAGCGTAAGAGTGCAGTGCTAGTGTACGGACGAGAAGACTGTGTACGTGCATCGGAGGATTGTACGTAATTGCGAGAGCAAAGTGGAATTGTAACGGACGAACTGGTGAATCGTAATTGTGTGCATTACGTAGTTCTGTGTAATTGGCAAGTGTTTAACTGTAAGTTGGTGGAAATAAAGAACATTTTTGAGTGGTGCAATTGGACTTTTCATTTCACGAACCCACAAAGTCACACTGGTGTCAGGAAGCGGGACGACAACATCACCGAACATTACAACAATGGACGCGGCATTGGAAAAGATTTTGGAGAAGATGATGGAAATGAAGGCGGAACTGACAAATGAAGACGGCCAACGGCAACATCACCGAGAAGATGGAAGAAATGAAGGCCGAATTAACAACGAAGACGGAAGCGGCAAATAACAGCCTGGCCGCGAAGCTGGAGACTACAAATAACAACCTGGCCGCGGAACTGAAACAAATGAAGACGGCTAACGACAACATCACCGAGAAGATGGAAGAAATGAAGGCCAAGTTAACCACAGAAATGAGAGCAGCAAACGGCAGTCTGGCCACAGAAATAAAGGCGGCGAACGAGGCTCTCGCCGCAAAGTTTGAAGAACAGTTGGCCGGCGTAAAAGAGGATGTCACAGAGTTCGGCGAGCCGCGTTAATGAGCTGGAAGGAAAGGCCGACAATAGCGTCAAGTCCCTGAGCGCCATGGTGGAGGACGTCGTCGGCAGGAGGTTGAAAGATTTGAAGGCCGATGCACCGGGACGCGACACAACATCGGCGCGCGTCAAACCTCCAAAATATGACGGCGCGTCAACGTTTGAGGTCTTCCGCCGCCAATTCGACGCAGTGGCCAAGCACAACAAATGGTCACCAGAGGAGGAGGCCACACAATTAATAGCCAGCCTCCAGCGACGGGCCGCGGAAGTCCTAAACGCGGTGCAGACGACGGTGGCGCCCAAGGACATCTGGGAGGCCCTGGAGAATCGTTTCGGAAACCACCGCTTAGCTGCAGCGTACCGCAGCCAGCTAAAGGCAAGGTCACAGCATCCAGGGGAGACGCTGCAGGAGTTCGCCCTGGCAGTTGAACAACTGGCTAGCAAGGTCCTAGTCGACCTCCCACCAGAGTTCGTATCCCGGGAAGCTGCCTACACATTCGTTGACGGGGTATGGGACACGGAGATTCGTCAGTGCCTAATGCTCGGCGATTATAAAACCATCCACGAGGCGCTGACGGCAGCATTAAGGATGGAGGCGGCCAAAGTAACAGCTATCCCGACGTCGAGGAGTGTCCGCTACACCGAAGACAGAACACCAGCCGAGGGACGCCGGCGGACAACTAGTGGCCTGTGTTGGGGATGTGGACATTGAGTGCAGAGGATCTACTCCCATTAGTCCTGGACCCGTAGGACCAAGGACCCGGGCCTCTTTCAACCGGGGAGTTATCCGAGCTGTCCCAAAGGGCGCTCGGCGTCCTCCGCGGGGCTTTCCATAGGGCAAGACCTTGTTTCCTAACAAGCCCCCCCATCTGGTCCTATGGACTCAAGACGGGATGGAAGTGGATACGCCACTTACGTGCGCCAACACCAAAGGTGAAGACTACCGAAAAACCTCGGTAGGGCCGCCTGGTGATCTAGCACACCTTCTACTAGCTTTGCAGGCTAGTACCCGGGAGAATTAATGGCTTCCCTCAATCCCGTCCGAAGACGTACCCGATTCCCACGGGTATCGGGAACACACTGCCCCCTCGAAGCCATCCCACTCCGAACAACTCCCGAAGGAGGGGCTCAGATGTTCGGCCCGAGGTTCCTCTAGTAACGTCAGAGGTACCACGAGTGCTAAGGGTCCGCAGCGCCCGCACTTTGGCAGCTGAAGGGGACGGATCCCCTCCCCTACGGGAGGGGATATGGACAGCCGGAACACCTAGAGAGAGATTGCCGACACCAGGAAGGGCAGCCGGAAGAACGAGTAAGGCCCGGCGTGGCGAGGAGCACGTCGGCGCCGTCCACACCATCTCCTCGAGTGACATTGCGCGCCGTCAGCCGGCGGATGGATGACAGCCTCATCGCGGACGGCTGGGTAAGAGGAAAACCGTGCCGCATGCTGGTGGACATCGGGGCGGCCGTGACCATCAACAGACCTGACGTGGCCAAGGGTTTGCCGACAAGGAAGCCGAGCCGACCATACCAGCTTGTGACGGCATCAGGCTGGGATTGGATGCCCTCAGGAGTCACGAGGCGACAGTCGACGTCAGCAAGAAAGTCCTGCGGCTCAACAGAGAAGAGGTTATACTCTGTCAACCAGAAGAGCGCCTTGGAATTTGCAGGGTCGTCCTGAACGAAGATGTGGTTGTCCCCGCGAGGAGCGAGGTGGTGGTGATGGCGCGACTGGAAGGCCAGAGAACCAGGAACATGATGCTGGACCAAAAGACGCCTGTACACGGACTATGTGTAGCCAGGGCTGTGCTGCCGTGCCGAGAGGACGGAAGACGAGAAGACTGTGTACGAGCATCGGAGGATTGTAAGTAATTGCGAGAGCAAAGTGGAATTGTAACGGACGAACTGGTGAATCGTAATTGTGTGTATTTTGTAATTCTGTGTAATTGGCAAGTGTTTAACTGTAAGTCGGTGGAAATAAAGAACATTTTTGAGTGGTGCAATTGGACTTTTCATTTCACGAACCCACAAAGTCACAATATTTTGTTTTGTCATTTTCCACTTTGTAATGAGATCTCAATACCCACTTATATTTATCAAACAATAAATGTACTACCATATTTGTTTATAAACACATAAATGTATTTACATATTTTCTATTCCATCTAAAAACTGTGTTTGGCTTATTTTGCTGTTGAGAATGTACACCAATGAAATCCACATCACCAAATTTACTGATTTATTAATTTTGTCATGTAACAGAACCATGTACTTTTGCTATGAAGCATACTAGTTTCTTATGAAATATTGGAGTAGGACCATGGTTACCATAAGCGCTCATTACTGGACAGCAATTTAAGTCCTGCATGGAACAGGAATGGATATGCAATAACACATGTATTTAAATTTGAATTTATGAGTCACTATGTTTACACTCAGTCTTCACTTACTTGTTGTTGTATAATTGAAACGTTTTCAAGATCATTCGATCTCATCATCAGCTGTTTGGTGACTAGATGAACCTTCCTCTTCTTCCACTACTACGGAGTTCCGATCACTCTGCCATCTGGTGTTAGGGGCACTAAGTTTTAATACTTCATTTAATGCCGGGATTTCACTGAGTGTAAACATAGTGACTCATAAATTCAAATTTAAATATGAAGAATACTTCACTGTTAATAATGCTTCTGCTTTTAATATTTATGACGTTTGGTATCACAAAGACTGAGTGTAAACATAGTGACTCATAAATTCAAATTTAAATATGAAGAATACTTCACTGTTAATAATGCTTCTGCTTTTAATATTTAACACATGTATTGTTAAATGGTGTAAAAATGTAAATATATATAAATTTGTATCTTCCAGATTGGGCCATTTTAATGAAACAAAAAGCTCATTAAAGGCAGTATGCATCCACAGTATCACCAAAGTACAGATTATATTAACAAATCATTGAAATTTCACTACTTTGTTTCACTGTAGCAAAAATCATTCATTTGAGATTTTGATAGGGGTATTGAGGTAGCAGTGAGAAACAAAATGACCTGCTGTCAACATTGAAGACTGGCCAAAATAACTCCAACACAAGTAAACATAACTTTACGAGCACAGCCTCTGTATCTGGTGAGTTGCAAAAAGAGGAGTTTGATTTGCTATAAATGTGGAGATGCTCCCTTGTATTCTGAGTGTGCCATTTAAGAAGGAACCTCTAAAAGTAAGCTTTTATCCCTTTATACAACTCATTTAAATGCATTCCAAAAGAGAAACATAATAATTAGTGATAAACATTAACTGCATGTATGCACAAGATGTCTAGATTGATTGATTGATTGATTAGTGGTGTTTTAGGGCCCGTCAACGAGGTCATTTGGGCCTGTGATGTCTAGATGTCAGAGATAGGTTTGGCTATGAGTATCTTGCTGTCCTGCTATCAGAGTACTAAATACACTTCGTGTAGTACAGGAAATTTGATAAGTGATAATACATAGGTGGTCTGAAAAGTTCCGACCTAACAAAGATACAACACATTTTTTCAGAATTTCTTTTTTTATTTTTCAACATAGTCTCCCTGTAACTATACACTTCTCGCAGTGATGCTGCCATCTCTGTAACCCATCCAAACAGTACTCTATATTTTTCTCTGCAAAATAATTGTTCATGAAGGTGATTGCCTCTTCATTTGACAAACTTCTCTGTCCGAGTGCAATTTTCAGATGAGGGAGCAAACAGAAGTCACTTGGGGCTAGATCTGGTAAGTCAAGCAGTTCAAACCATAATTCGTGGTATATCGAGATTCAACTGTATTGGAACACCACAGTGAAGCGAAAAATTATTAAATTTTAGATGAGTCGCATTTTTTACACATCTGCTTCACTTTCGTACCTATTTTGAGGACATGTTTCGCAAATCTTCGTTTGCATCTACGGCTCTTGTGCGACTCGCACAAGAGCCGTAGATGCAAACGAAGATTTGCGAAACATGTCCTCAAAATAGGTACGAAAGTGAAGCAGATGTGTAAAAAATGCGACTCATCTAAAATTTAATACATAATTCGTGGATTTTTGCCATTGCAACCGCTGAGAAGTGAGACTGTCTTGGTGAAACAGGATTTCCTTTTTCTGCAAATTTGGCCGTTTTTCTGCAAGTTCTGCATTCAGCTTGTAAATTAATGATGCATAGTAATGGTTTGTGATGTTTTAATATAATGGTTTTTTCCTTTTTGAATATATTAAAATAACTCTATGACTATTCCAAAAAAACAGTCATCACTTTCCCATCCAAAACAACGGTTTTTGCAATTCCTTTCTTGGAAGAGTTGAAAACAGTGTTGTTATAATAAATGAAATTTAAAGGGAGTCAATTAATGACATTAAACAATACTTACTTTTAAATTTTTCCGGAACATGTTTCAGAAATTACACAGAAAACGAAGCTATTTACAGTGGAGTAACAAACACTACACAAATAAAAATATTTAGTAAATATTCTCCACTTAACTTAAGAAGCCGATGACAATACTTCTAATATGGTTTTGCGAAATTAATTTTGTGGACATTTGCCCACATCTTCAGTCAAACACAATTCGTTTTCAAACACCCTTCGTTGTCAAGGATACTATGTATTTACATATTACCAACATCTGAAGACGAAACAAACCTAAAAACAGAATCAATTGCCGGTATGTCAAAATTCATTACGCGATTTTTATTTTTAGAATAAATATTTTTTCCCAAACCATTAAATCTATGGGAGCATTTAATTGTTTTAATAATTTAACTTCGGGATTTATTTCATGGTTAAATGACCAAAAATGATCTGCCACGGCCAATTTATTAATTTGTTTGTATCTAATGTTACGAAAATGTTCTTTCTTTCTGGTTTCCAAACTACGTTTCATCTTTCCAATATAAACCTGATCACAATCTAAGCAATTCAATTGATAAATACCAGATTTTTTATTATTAGGAATTTTATCTTTTTTAGAAAATTATAATAAATTTTTAATACTATATTAGTATTTTGATAAATTTGAAAGTTTAAGTATTAAAAACTCTCAAAGTATAAACTTGAAAGAAGCGTAGGGACAGTGAAGCACAAATTAGTACAAAAGTGAATCGAGAATATATTGACACATTGCTTCACTCACACTGTTTATTCACAGGACATGTTAATGTTAGTCGAGTATCAGATGAGGATAGGAGCGAGAGCTCTTGAAACATGTCCTGTGAATAAACAGTGTGAGTGAAGCAATGTGTCAATATATTCTCGATTCAATTTTGTATTAAAAACTCTTTTGAACTAATAAAAAAGATTGATATTGTTGTATTATCTAAAACTGATACACTTATTTCTTGTGATGTAACTGCCTTATTTCCTAGTATTCCTAGAGAAAAACTTCTAATGTATTTAAAAAAGTGGTTGAATTCAATAAATTTACATAAGTGCTTAATAGTTGATTTTGTTAAACTTACTGATTTTTGTTTGGATCAAAATGTTTTCACTTTTAATGGTGAATATTTTCAACAAACTTCTGGCTTAGCAATGGGTAATCCTCTTTCAGCTTTTCTTGCTGAACTTTTTATGAGTTTTTTCGAAATTCAAGTCACTAAAGCTTTTCCTTTAATTTTTAAAACATGGTATAGATATGTTGATGATATTTTTGCTATTGTTCCTAAAACGCAAATTAATGATGCTTTAAAATTACTAAATTTACAAGATAAAGCTATAAAATTCACATTAGAAACTGAAATTAATGGATTTCTTCCTTTTCTAGATTTGAAAATAATAAGAAATAATAACAAATTAGATTTTGGTATTTATAGGAAACCTACTTATATTGATAATTACATAAAAAATAAAAGTTTTAACCCTTTTCCACATAAATTTGCTGTTTTTAATAGTTTGATCTATAGATTAATAAATATACCCCTGAATAAAGAAGAATTTAATAAAGAATATGAACATATTATTAATACTGCTTTAATTAATGGTTTTAATAAAGATTTTATACAAAAGAAAATTGAAAAATTTAAATATCAAAAAAGAATTAATGATATTTCTACTCTTAAAAAATAAAATATGATTATAAATTTAAAAAATTTACTTACCATCCTTGGGTTAATATCCATTTTCAAATTTTTTTTAAAGAAGTTGGTATAATTATTAATTTTTAGCTTCACTGTGGTGATCCAATACAGTTAAATCTCGGTAAGTTGGTATAACTTTAGTTCCTCAAAATAAATATAGTATTAAAAATTTATTACAATTTTCTAAAAAAGATAAAATTCCTAATAATAAAAAATCTGGTATTTATCAATTTAATTGCTAAGATTGTGATCAGGTATATTAGAAAGATGAAACTTAGTTTTGAAACCAGAAAGAAAGAACATTTTCGTAACATTAGATATAAACAAATTGATAAATCGGCAGTGGCAGATCATTTTTGGTCGTTTAACCATGAGATAGATCCCGAAGTTAAACTATTAAAACAATTAAATGTTCCCATAGATTTAATGGTTTGGGAAAAAATATTTATTCTAAAAAATAGAAATCGCGTAATGAATTTTGACATACCGGCAATTGATTCTGTTTTTAGGTTTGTTTCGTCTTCAGATGTTGGTAATACGTAAATACATAGTATCCTTGACAACGAAGTGTGTTTGACAACGAATTGTGTTTGACTGAAAATGTGAGCAAATGTCCACGAAATTAATTTTGCAAAAACATAATAGAAGTATTGTCATCAGCTTCTTAAGTTAAGTGGAGAATATTTACTAAATATTTTTGTGTAATGTTTCAGAGACTTTGCCTCCATCCTTTGAAGCATGTTTCTGCATGTTTATAACATTGATTGTTACTTGATGTTGCATTGTGAATTATGAACTTGATGCAAGGCAAAAATTTTATGGATGAAACAATGTTCTACAGTGATATGCAGAGATTACAAAGAGTTTTATTAACTGAAGAAATCTCTGAAACATGTTTTGAGTACAAACCTAATGCTATCTTCTTCATTTCATCTGGATGATCAACAAGAAGCTGTGCTACTCTGTACACGGCCTCAACTTTGTCTAAGGCACATAATTTGGCTTCATACAGAAGTCTTTTTGTTAATCTGAGTTGTGCTTCTGGTGGGAAACTGGGGTCCGTGGTAGAGAGAAACACCAATACAGGTTCTGCTGGATAATGAGAGTCTGCAACAAAATACGTATCACATTAGGCTACTTTGTTTACACTACCTCATTTACCTGACAACTGACTAATGGTGAGCTGAGCAAACCACTGACAGGCTGTTACCCTGCATTATGCTGTTTTTACTTCTATAACCACACAGTACAGTTACACAGAAAATGAAGCTAGTTACAGTGGAGTAATAAATATTATACAAACAAAAATATTTAGTAATTAACTTCTACCATCTTAAGAAGTTGATGTTAATACTTCTATCTTCTTTATACGAAGAAGATAAAGAAGACAGAAGTATTAACATCAACTTCTTAAGATAAGTGGAAGTATAATTACTACATATTTTTATTTGAATAACATAGTACAGTGTCTATCAAAAGTTTAAGGACATGCCTAAATACCAGACTTTTCATTCTTGTCAATCTTTTATGAAATCTCAAGATGTTTATTAGTGCTGTAGATAGATAAAAAATTGTAATCGATTAACCATGTTACTTTAATCGATTAATCTATCGATTAATCAAGATATTATCTGTCCAAAAATTAGATACAAGGATTATATAAAGTACTTTAATACTCTGTATATTTAATTGTTTGAAACTTCTAAATATTTAGATTCAAAATTTGTTTTGGAACAAGTGCACATGCTTTATATATGTATTGAATTATATCTACAATATTTTTGTAAGTAATTATTTAGTAACGTATTATATAAATATCTACTAAGATTTGTGGGACTGACATGCAAATAATAGTTTACATGAAGACTCATTTAGTCACTGTTGTTTCATCCATGGTTTTAAACACGTAAGTGCATTCATATGCTTTCAATTATGCGATGTTCTTTGTTTGGTGACAATATTTCCTGCATCACTGAACACACATTCACAGGGAACTTATGTAGCTGGTATACAAAGTAACTTCCTCGCTATGAATGTTTCTTCCACCACTCAAGAGGATTTGTGAATTACATTTTTAAATTAAATTTAAAGGGAGTCGATTAATGACACTAAACAACACTTTTGTGAAGTCGTCATCTAGTTCACCCAAAGACTTGTAGACGTCAATTTCTGTAACAAATGGTGTTAATGGGGCAGTTTCCTCGACATCGTCATTGTCATTAAAAATCAGTTTTCTCTTCGTCAAATTTACTTCTGTCATAGTTTTCGCACTTACCACACATTTTTCTGAAAGTTTTTTTCATACTAATTCTCTTGTGCCTATTGGAAGACATTTCAAGGATTTGAATCTCGGATTGAGAGCTGTAATATCTTCGTACATTTCTAATTTAGGCTAGTTATTAATTCTGTTAAATCTTCGACAAGAGTAATTTTGAACCTGATCACATACAGAGGGTCTGAATCAGTGACTTTGAGACTTAACCTTAGATAAGTCATTGCAGGTAGCACAACACATGCTGTGACGTATTTACTTCCCCCAAGAAAACCACAAATATCCAGGCAGGATTCCACACATTCAAACATTCTTTGTGTCATTTCCCATTCAATTTCAGTTAATGGAATAGTATTTGAAGGTGAGGTATCTAATATATCAATAACTGTTCTCTTAGCTGTGAGGAGACTTTTAAACATAATACAAGTACTGTTCCATTGGGTTACTACATCCTGTTTTAATTTAATCTGTGGAATATTAAGATCGTTCAACTTTTTACACAGTTCATTTTCTAGGTACGGACTGTGCTTAAAGTGGTCCTCTATTTTTCTGCATTTACTAAGGAGGATAATCTATAGAAGCACTTTTAACACCTTATTGAAACTTAGTTGTAAAATATGAGCAGAACACCTAGCATTGTCATATTTTGATTTCTCAGTACCAAGTACAATATTCCTAGCATTGTCTGTACAAACTGCAATGTCTTTATTTTGCAAGTTCCAATCATTTACAACCTGTTCGAACTCATTAGTACAAGTGACTATGTTTTTCAGTTACGTTTTTCACTTGCAACGTTGCACTGCAGAACTTTCACTTAGAATGAATCCAGTGGGCATTTAATGGAAGATCATACAAACTGTTTCCAATGGCTTCTCTTAAAACTTCTTTTAGTCCTTCATCCGAAACAATACTGATAGGTTGGCTATCCTTTACAATCCATTTTACGATTTTATTTGTTAATTCAGCTTCCTTGATGGAAGAAATTGGTTTGGCTATGAAATTATTTAGACTGGACTGTGATGCCTGAGAAACAGTTGGAGATGACTCGTTAGCACTTTCAAATGGATGGGTGTGTTTCAAATATTAATTCAAACTACTAGCACTACCACTATAACTAAATGATTTCCCACAAATTTTACAAAATACTTTTTTTTTCTGTCAGACACTTTACCAGATTCTTTTAGCTTAGAGCCAAAATGTACACCCAGTTTCCCTCACAAATTTTCGTATGCCATAATTTTAATTCCACTCAGCAAAAAACGTTTTTATTTATTTTAACCTTTTTAACACAAAACTTTCCTCACTGTCACGAGCTCAGAAACGTTACTGGCTTACTGCAGTTTACAGCAAAGAGGGATCAGCTATTGTTTCCATAGCTGCGTAAGCGAAGTGCTCGATTCAAGGATGTACAGCTCAGTTTATGCTAGCAAGCAATAAATAATTAGTTGTATACGATGTCACACACAAGCTGTAAAGAAAGAAACCTCTCTGTCAGCAACTGCATGTAGTTATGGATCTCTTAGAATATTTTCCAACAGAAGGGTCATTTAGTCTCTCTCGGGGTTCAGAGTGATTTCTTTTAGCTATCAAGAGTTATAATATCTCAAAGCTCAAAGAACATTACATGTCTATTGAAAGCTTGATGCGTTGGAAAGGCTGTTTAGGTTGGAAGCAATACATCAAAACAAAGAGGGCCCAATTTGGCTAAAGAGTTTTGATTAATATTTATTGTAATCGATTAATTTTAATTGACTCAATTATTCGATTAAAATTCTTTAATGTTTAATCTAAAATAAAAAATTAATTGATTAATCATTTTGATTAATAGATTAAATCACCAGCACTAATGTTTATATATACATGAATCAAACATATGTCGAAAATGAAGTTTTCTACTGCAAATCAGAACTCACTATCTTTAAAACTGTGAATACTATAATGATTTGCAAATTAAGAAAACTGTTTAAAAATAATGTAGCTTTTTATGAAAAAAATTAATTTGCTCTTGAATAGTTGCACTTGGCGATATGAATTTTGTCATGATAGGAGACTTCTTTAAAGTGGTTCTTGGGCTGCTATCACTTTTTCATTTAAAAATATATGAAGCCTTTTTATTCACATTCAATGCCAGATGTTTTTCCCAATTTTATAAAGTTAGTCTTTTCCTAAAACACTATTGCACTTGAAGTTCACGGCAAATGGATGCTTTGCTGTCATGGCAACACACATTATGACCTCGGAACTTGGCAGCACTGATAAAACAGTTGTGGATTTCACATGAACATTGCTACGTGGATAGCTCTTTTAATTCCATAGAAATGAACACAGGGAAAAATAAAGTGGATATAATATGGCAAATTGTCAGATGTGGAAAAGTGAACTGAGTTATAGGAAGATAGCAGAAAAACTTGAAGTGTCAAAAAATGTGTTACATCTGTCATTCAAGGCAGAGGAGATGCAGTGATGATTTGTGGGTACATTGATGGTTGTGTTAACAGCCACAAATACATGAATGCCAGAAGACAATGCATCCTGTCACATAAGTTACTTCACAAGGTATTGATTCCAGGATCAGGACATGCTACCTTGACCAGCATGTTCACCTCATCTCAATCCAATACAGAATCTCTGAAATTCAACTGGAATCAAGATGGCCAAGAGAAAATCAAGCTGCATCTGGCTGCCATATGAAGGGGGCTCACTGTCCAGGGTTGCAGAGACCTAATTTAACTCCATGCCAGGCCGTGTCAAGACATGTTATATCACCAAAAAGCCACCCATAAAATACTAAGTGTGTAAAACAGGACCACTATAGAGTTTTTGCAAAATTTTTCAATAAACAACTTCCTAGAAAATCAATATATTGTGTTTTTTTCATGGTGTCCTTAAACTTTTCACAGACACTGTAAATCTCCAACCTGAAGTTGCACTTCACACAGAACATTCTTTGAATATGTTGATTTTAAGATATTTTCAACATTTTCAAAACAAGGACGGTGAAATAGAAAAATCAGCAGTCACTTGTGAGTTTTTAAATACCGGATACAATATTAACTTGGAGACCCTTTACTATTTTCTTTTTCTTTTTTTTTTTTTTTTTTGTAATTTACATCCTCCAACGTTAAGTCACATCCGACAATGAATGAAATTGGCGAAATGATGCTCAAATGAGTCCAAGGTCCATAAAGCTTAGAATTACCCAACATTCACCTTTAAGGATAAGGGAAAACCCTGGAAAAAAACCTTATCCAGGTAACTCACCCTGACCGAGATTCGAACTCGGGACCTCTTGCACGTGAGGCAGATACGCTACCATCTATGCTACCGAGGCGGGCAGGAGACCCTTTAATAAAACAGGTTAGTCATCCTATAGATCTTTCCGTATGGGAAAAGATCTTCATTAATAAAAATTGTTATAAAATCATAAATTTCGAAACTCCACCACCAAACATTTTTGACAAATACATCATGCCATCTACCGAAGACATGGAGGAGGAAAACACTACAATTTGCACCAGTCGAGACTCAGCTGATGATGAAAGCAATAGCTCTTGAAACATGTCCTGTGAAAAACAGTGTGACTGAAGCAATGTGTCAATTATCTTTTCAATTCATTTTTGTAAGGGATGTTCAAAAAGAAACGAGTCAGAGTCTGGTATGCACAAACCGGTGACAGGATGGTAATTTCGTGGCATGTGTAACAAAGTGTTGTTCCAAACAGAGTGTAGTAGATCACAGCCCGTCGCTAGAGGGCACCTGTGCATGTTACGTGACTATAAAAAGCTAGCAGCAGCATGCATCAATCTAATGCTGCAAGTCATATTGCAAACAGTGAAATGGAGGCATCAAAAGAAGAACAAAGAGGTGTTGTTTGTTTTCTGACAGTGGAAGCAGTAGGAAGAACAGACATTCATTGACGAATGTCACAAGTGTATGGTAAACACTGCATGTCCCTTGCAAGGATCAAAGTGTGGCACAAGCGCTTCAGGGAAGCACAGGTGTTGTTAGCCGATGATGCAAGGTCTGGAGCACCACGCTGCATTACCAATGACATCGGCCAGCTGAGTGATGCACTCATTACCCAGGACCGTCGAGTGACAGTGAAAGCCATAGTCGTCGAGGTGGGATTGAGCATCGGAAGTGTTCACACCATCATGAAGGAACGACTGCTCTTGCGCAGAGTGTGCGCCCAGTGGGTGCCCCACGGTCTTCAACCACACCAGGAAGCATGTCAAATGGCTCACTGTCTTGGTCATCTGCAGTGCTATACTAGGGAAGGGAATGAGTTCCTGGCAGAGTGGTGGCTGGAGATGAGTCATGGTGTCATCGCTTCGAACCAGAATCAAAACGACAAAGTCTCCAGTGGAAGCATCTAGGGTAAACACCATCAAAAAAAGCCAAGGCCATCCACACAAGTGCAGGAAAGGTTATGCTGATCATCTTTAACCAAGATGGCCCCCTTCTGTTACACTTCCTGTAGCACGGAACAGTGAATGCCCAGCATTACTCGCAATCCTAGACCAACCTTCGCCAAGTGATCAAATCAAAACAACCAGGCAATTTCACCCATGGGATCATTCTGCTCCATGAAAATGAAAAGCCTCATACAGCAAACACAGTCAAGGTACTCCTGCAGAAATTCAAATGGGAGGTTCTTGGCCACCCTCCATACAGTCCAGACCTCTCTCCCTGTGATTACGCCATTTTTGGCCCACTTAAAAAGGCTCTGAGGGGCAAATGATTCACCTCGAACGACATTCAGCTGTACGTGCGGAACTGGCTCATATTGCAGCCCCGGGACTTTTTATGACACCTTGTGTCACAATGAGATGTCTCAACAGCCAGGACCAATACTTCTAACATACAAGTACTGGTTTCTGTAATTATGTCTCCAGCTTGTTTCTTTTTGAATGCACCTTATATTTTACCAAGTTTGGTATTTAATTGTCTTTTTGTTTTTGGGTTATGGTCATATAGCATTCTCAAAATGCTTTTATTACATTCAGATGACTTAAAACGTGTATTTCAGTATCCAATGCCCTCTCTTACCTACTATGTACATGGCGATTGGACAGTGTAAACAGTGGAAACAATGGCTGACAGTAACTGGGTAATTCATAGAACCAAACCAAGAGTGCATGGAAATGATTGTATCATATACAGGCTGTGGGGCTGCATTTTGGCTTTTGACAGAGCATCCCCATTGAGTCATTCTATACTACAAAGCAAACTTCACCCAATCACTGAAAAACACACCAAGCATATTTCAATTAATTGATGAAAATTAATCATTTCCTCATACTAGCTGTATATAGGCTAAGGCTTTTCATAGATTGAGTCGACATGAAAAATTCAATGCCATGGCCGGGATATGAATCACGGATCTCCTGGTTTCCGTCCAGTCGCTCTAACCCAAGGAGCAACCATGGCCAACTTGCTGTCCTGACATTAAATTCTCCATTTGACTCACATATTTCTCCAGTAGACCACTAGGGGCTCTCGCATCCGAGATACACCGTTTGTGGTGACTTACTATCGTAAGTACTTGAGGCCCAGGCTTCATCATTTAACTCTTATTATTTTAGTTAATTGATGGAAATTAAATTGGCATTGAATTTTTCATGTCGACTCAATCTATCAAAAACCTTAACCTATATACGGCTAGTATGAGGAAATTATTAATTTCCACCAATTAACTAAAATAAAAAGAGTTAAATGATGAAGCCTGGGCCTCAAGTACTTACGATAGTAAGTCACCACAAATGGTGTATCTCGGATGCAAGAGCCCCTAGTGGTTTACTAGGGAAATATACGAGTCAAATGGGGAATTTAATGTCAGGACGGCACGTTGGCCATGGTAGTTCAATGGGTTAGAGCGACTGGACGGAAACCAGGAGATCCGTAGTTCAAATCCCGGCTATGACATTGAATTTTTCATGTCGACTTAATCTATACCAAGCATACTTTAAACTTGCTTCACTCTTCAGAATGCAATCTGCTACTTACTGAATATCAAGTTATACTGACATCATTGCACTTAACTTCAGTTAAATCCCGGCATTATAGTTATGCAATACAGGATACCTCTTTGGAGGTGTCTCTTTCTGCAGCAATGAAACAAACAAGCTGCTTTACTATAAGCTGTATGGGTCAACAATCACCTGAGCCAAATGCAACCCAGTATCTTTTCTACTGCTTGTGTAAAAGGTATAAAAAGTAAAAACTAAGGAGACCAAACATTTTAAATTAAACAATAATTGAATTAAAATGTTCAAACTAGCCAAGTATCATGTCAATATTCTCATCTTTCAGCCTTATTCAGTGCATCAACTAAGAAAACACATTTTTCCTCATTACAACAACATTCAAATTCACAATTTTATTAAGATCTCCTGAACTGCATATCTTCTCACCTTCTTGGAAGCGAAATTCGATTTGAAACATGTGTTTCTCTTCTGTGTTTGAACCTTGATGATCGTGAACTTCCGGCAACTGGTGGGAGAATTTACACAGTTGTGCATACCGGCACTTGCCCTTTGCGAAAAACCTGCATTTACAAACAAACATGTTAATTCACAAAGCTATGTAGCTGCAGATTTCAGAAACTAAGTATCTCTGGAATATTCACATGCTCTATAGCTTCTGAAAATTACCCTGCAATTTTTAAATTCTGTTTGGAGAAAACATAAGTTATTTTGACATTTATATGCAACAAATGACATATTTATTACTGTAACTCCATATGTTTATGCAGATGATAAATCTTTCTGTAATGTAAATAATAAAGTAGAAATGTGCACACACCGTGCAGAGTAGTTAGTCACTAATTGTCTTTCCTATAAGTGGTGATGGATTTTCGTCTATTTTTATACTTTAGAATATGATAGAGTGTACTTAAAAGAAGATAAACAGATATGAAAATGACAATTGCGAAATCTGCAAAGGGAGACACACCAGAACATGTCTAAAGTATCATGATGCGTTGAGAGGGTAGAGCTGAATTACCAGGAAAGAACATAATGCTTACTAAGGATGAAAGATATCGAAACTCTACATTCAATGGTAGATGAAGTCTCAGAGTGGGGCAGACTGGAGTACGCTGAAGCAAGAAGATTAGGGAGAATAAGAACAAATAGACTACGGCCATTGGAAGTACAACATCCTCTACATAGATCTGCAAGACTACAGGAGTTGGAGGAGTCACGTCTTCACGGTATGGATGATCAGGACGCTTCGGACGAAATTGATGAACAACGATGGACCAGGAGGTAACTGGGTCATGGAAGGCAGAACTGAGGAAGCATTAAGTGAAGAAACCTCCAGTGAAGAGGAATTAGACCAGAGCTATAGATAGTAGTTAGGTGTCAGAGTTATGTATGTATCATGATTGAGGGAAGTCTTGTAAGTATAGGTTAGTTTAGTAAGGTATAGGATAGCTAGCTTTAGATGTTATCTGCAGATATTCTTTTTCATAAATAATATAAATACCAATGAAAAAAAAAATGAAGATGAGAAGCTACGCTCTAGTTTAGATTCTAGATACTGGAGTGATAGTAACAGATTTTATTTTAGTCCAGACAGCGGTAGTGCCCAAGGTCATCTGGGAGGCCCTGGAAAACTGCTTTGGGAACCACTGCTTAGCCGCAGCATAAAACAGCCAGCTGAAATCTAGGTCACAGCAGCCAGGGGAGATGCCGCAGGAGTTTGCCCTTGCAATCGAACAGCTGGCCAGCAAAGCCTTGGTCAACCTCCCACCCGAGTTCGTATACCGGGAGGCCGCTTACATGTTCGTCGATGGGGTACTAGACATAGATTCATCAGCGCCTAATGCTCAGCGACTACAAGACAATTCACGAGGCACTAATGGCCGCATTCAGAATGGAGGCGGCCAAGGTGACAGCCACCCCTACGTCAAGGGTATCCACTACACCGGAGACCGAAGATCAGCCGAACGACGCCGGCAAAGAACAAGTGGCGTGTGTTGGGTGTATGGCCAGCCAGGACACCTGAAGAGAGACTGCCCACACCAGATAGAGTAGCCGGAAGAACGAGTAAGGGCCGGCGTGGCAGGGGCACGTCAGCGCCACAACTACCATCCCCTCGAGTGACATTGCACGCCGTCAGCCGACATATGGATGACAGTCTAATCGCGGACGGTTGGGTGAGAGGGAAGCCATGCTGTGTGCTTGTGGCCACCGGGGCAGCCGTGACCGTCATCAGACCTGACGTAGCCAGGGGTTTGCCGTCGAGAAAACCGAGCCGACCATATCAGCTTGTGAAGGCATCGCCCTCCTGAAGTTGACCTTGGGACGAAGTGCCGTGCATCAGTGTGTGTTCGTCACGAAGGTGGCTGAGGAATTGATATTGGGACTGGATACCTTCAGGAGCCATGAGGCGGCGGTCGACGTCGGCAGGAAGGTCCGGCGGCTCAATGGAGAAGAGGTGATACTCCGGCAATCCAAAGAGCGCCTTGAAATCTGCAGGGTCATCCTGAGGGAAGACGTGGTTGTCCCCACGAGAAGCGAGGTGGTGGTGACGGCGCGACTGTAAGGTCAGCGGACGAAAAACATGCTGGAGCAGAAGACGCCTGTGCACGGTCTCTGTGTAGCCAGGACATTGTTGCCGTGCCGAGCGGAGGTGCCGGTGAGGCTGCTCAACCTAACAGACACCGATCACGATGTCCAGGCCGGGACGGAGTTGGGGACGTGCGAGCCCGTGGTCAGCGTAATACCAATCGAAGAGACCGAGGAGCCGGTGCCGACGTAACACCTGGGGACCCGGCTGGAAGGCTTAGCGGAAAGGGTGGCCTATCACCTGACCGCAGAACAGCTCGAGAAGGTTTGACAGCTGTTGGGGGATCCGTCCTCTTCAGCTGCCGTGGTGCGGGCGCTGCGGACCCTTAGCACTCGTGGTACCTCTGACGTTACTAGAGGAACCTCGGGCCGAACATCTGAGCCCCTCCTTCGGGAGTTGTTCGGATTGGGATGGTCTCGAGGGGGCAGTGTTTCCCGATACCCGTGGGAATCGAGTACGTTTTCGGACGGGGTTGAGGGAAGCCATTAATTCTCCCGGGTACTAGCCTGCAAAGCTAGTAGAAGGTGTGCTAGATCGCCAGGCGGCCCCACCGAGGTCATATCGGTAGCCTTCACCTTTGGTGTTGGCGCGCGTAAGTGGCGTATCCATTTCCATCCCGTCTTGTGTCCTAGGACCAGATGGGGGGGCCTTGTTTGTAACCCAGGTCTTGTCCTATGGAAAGCCCCACGGAGGACGCCGAGCGCCCTTTGAGACAGCTCAGATAACTCCCTGGTTGTAAGAGGCCCGGGTCTTGGTCCTACGGGTCCAGGACTAATGGGAGTAGAACCTCTGGACTCAAACTGTTGGGAGGATACCAGTGCGTTTTCAGCCAACTCAACAATGACTACGGCCGTACAGACCGAGTGCTTCACCGTATCGACACCAGGCCTAATCGGCAACCTCCTACATGCGTTCCACTGGCGAAACAAGCGGTGGTACGAGACATACTGGAGGACATGAGATCCAGTGGAGTGATTGAAGAGTTCCCCTGTAGTCTTGGTGACGAGAACGGCGAGCTGCGCTTCTGTGTGGACTACAGGAAACTGAACGCTGTCACCCAGAAGGACTGTTTCCCTTACCCCGGATTGACGACACTCTGGACACGCTTGCTGAGGCGCAATGATTCTCGACCCTGGACCTGAAATCGGGTTACTGGTAGGTAGCTCTGGGTTCGAGAGACAAGGAGAACACCGCATTCTCGACTGGCCAAAGCCTTTGGCAGTTCACAGTTATGCTCTTTGGACTCTGCAATGCACTAGCTACCTTCCAACACCTCATGAAGTCAGTGATGAGAGGTTTGACTTATGACACTGCCTGCTATACCTGGACATCATCGTCGGCAAGACATTCGAGGACCACCTCGACAACCTGAGCAAGGTGTTACAGAGACTGCAGGCGACCAACCTGAAGGCGAAGTGCCAGCTCTTCCGAAAGGAACTCAACTACTTGGGCCACACAGTCTCACCAACCGGAGTGGCCACAGACCCGGAGAAGACACAGGCCGTAAGAGATTGGCCTCGCACGAAGGATAAGACAGAATTGCGCAGCTGCCTAGGGCTGTTTAGTTATTACCGCTTCATTAAGGGGTTCTCCAACATCGCCAAGCCCCTCACTGGCCTGACGGACAGACTCCGACCTCATGTGTGGACGGAGGATGCCGAAGGCGCTTTCCAGCACCTGAAGAAGACACTTTGCAGTGCTTCTCTTTTGGGATTTCCACAACCAGGTGACGCCTTCACTGTGGACACCGACGCCAACGACCATTGCATTGGAGGTGTCCTATCCCCAAGTCCAGGAGGGCCACGAGCGGGTGATAGCCTATTACAGCAAGACGCTGTCCAAGGCAGAGAAGAATTACTGCGTCACCCGGCGAGAGTTACTGGCGGTGGTAAAGACCTAGGAGCACTTCCACAAGTACCTGTACGGTCAGCCATTCCACCTGAGGACTGACCACTACGCCCAAACTTGGCGACTTAGTTTTAGAAACCTGGAAGGCCAGACAGCCCATTTGGTCTAGAGGCTACAGGAGTACGACTTCACCTCTGAACATCGTAGAGGAAAGAGCCACAGCAACGCAGATACCATGTCCCGAAGACCCTGCCAAGAAGAGTGCGGCCAATGCACAAGAGTGAAGGAGGAGGAGTGTGCCGTAGTTATCAGAATGTTCACGGCAGTGCCTACGGATGGCTGGGATAGCGCAGGCCTAAGAGGGAGCAGCTGGCGGACGCCGAGTTGGGACCACTCTTGAGAGAAGCGGAGGCAGGGACGAGACCAACTTAGGAGGACATCGCACCCAGAAGCGCAGCGTACAAGTCGTACTGGGCCAAATAGGACTTGCTGAAGATCAAAGAGAGCGTGCTGTTCCGGGTATGGGAATCACCCGATGGAAAGACGCAGAGGGAGCAGTTGGTACTTCCCCGAGGTAAGGTCCCGGAAGTCTTGGAGATGCACGCTAGTACTTCAGGACACCTGGGAGGAAACCGGACAGTCGACAAACTCCGACAGCGCTAGTACTGGCTGAGGCTCCGAGCAGACGCTGAGAGATGGTGCCGTCAATGCCACATGGGCGCGGCGAGTCGCGGGCCCCAAACTAGGAGCCGGGGTCGCATGCAGCATTACAACGTCAGAGCGCCATTCGAATACATCGCTGTCGACATAGCTGGACCATTCCAGTGTCCGACCGAGGCAATAAGTATCTGATGGTGGCCGCGGACTACTTCACCTAATGGATGGAGGTGTATGCATCCCGAACCAGGAGGTGAAAATAAACACAGCGCACCTCATGGAGCAAGTGTTCGGCCGTTTTAAGGTGCCGTTAGAGCTCCACAGTGATCAGGGTACCAATTTTGAGTCTAACCTGATGAAGGAGGCACTGGAAAGACTTGGGGTGAACAAGACCCGCACAACACCTCTACACCCACAGTCGGATGGCATAGTCAAGAGGTAGATCAAGACCCTAGAAGAACATCTGAGGAAGGTTGTGGCCAGCCATCAGCGAGACTGGGACGTCAAGGTGCTAATGTTCCTGCTGGCCTACCACTCGTCAACACAAGACACCACTGGGATGATGGCAGCAAGCTTAATGTTTGGCCATGCGACCTGGCTTTTGGGAGCCCCCCAGAAGTAAAACAGCCAGCAACAGAGTATGTGGAGAACCTGGTGGATCATCTCCACGACATGCATGAGATAAGATGGCGAGCGACCGCATTTCATTTTTGGAAAGAAAATCATGACATTGATCCAAATCCAAATTTATTAAAATAACAAAACAAAAGCACAACATGGAAGAACATATTCATATGGAAAAATGAGGACTGCATAATGAACTTCAAAATCCCACCAGGAGATAATTTGACAAAGAAGTTCATAGTTCCACCACCAGAGAGAGGATAGCAGACGATAACAGATGCTACTTGGAGAGAGGTTGAAAATGGAGGCAATGGACTTTGAAACTAGTCCCTCGATGATATAAAAAAGTAAGTGACAAGCGTCAATAAACCGACTACAAATAGTTTTTATGACTAACTATATATCTGGGATAATTATGTTTTGAAGAGCAATATGTACATTTTATATAAAGTAGACAAACATTGATGACAAAGTTTGATGTATTTATTTATTTACGTCCTCCAACGTTAAGTCATATCAGATGATGAATGAAATGATGTTCAAATGAGTACAGGGTACATAGAGCTTAGAGTTACCAGACATTCATCTTTCAGGATAAGAGAAAACCTCCAACGTTAAGTCATATCGGATGATGAATGAAATGATCAAGGCTTCGTGTGTGATCAGCCGTGTCAAGTTTATAAAGGTCGAGCTTTTGGCCATTGCAGACTCAGATCCTGAAGAAGGCCATGGAGTCTGCAATGGCCGAAAGCTCAACCTTTATAAACTTGACACGGCTGATCACCTGCGAAGCCTTGATTAGTAACGCTCTCCGTGAAACCTTCAAGTCTTACGAATGAAATTATGTTGAAATGAGTACATGGTACATAGAGCTTAGAGTTACCAGATCTTTCAGGATAAGAGAAAACCTCCAACATTAAGTCAAATCGGACGATGAATGAAATGGTGTTCAAATGAGTACAAGATACATAGAGCTTAGAGTTACCGGACATTCATCTTTGAGGATAAGAGAAAACCTTCAACAGTAAGTCATATCAGATGATGAATGAAATGATCTTCACATGAGTACAGGGTACATAAGAGCTTAGAGTTACCAGACAATCATCTTTCAGGATAAGAGAAAAGCAATGTTAAGTCATATCGGACGATGAATGAAATGATGCTCAAATGATTCCGGGGTCCATGGAGCTTAGAGTTACCAGACATTCACCTTTCAGAATAAGGGAAAACTTGGAAAAAACTTTATCCAGGTAACTCAACCTGACCGAGATTCGAACACGGGACCTCTTGAACGTGAGGCAGACATGCTACCATCCACACTGCTGAAGCGGGTAAGTTTGATGAACAGAGACCTAGTTGGTACACCAATGTGTTCTTTTATAATTGCAGAAGTATGATTTTCCAGAGGACTGTTCCATAACTAAGATGGCTTTGGGTTGGAGCACAGTATACTATCAACAAAGATTCATTATTAAGATTTTCTTTAAGGATTTTCAAACTAAATAAGCCTCTACTAATTTTGATATATATATTCAATATAACTTTGTCAACTGAAAAAGCGTATCTAAAAATTTTGCAAATGAAATTAACTCAGATACAGGACGACTGAGTTAAACTGTTTTGTCAGCATTTAGACTGAGCACTTACCATCAGCAAAGAGGTAATTATTAGGGCACAAATCCTTTATGTAATAAACATATCTGGACCCAGAACTGATAACTGCTTGTTATGATAGTATTCCTATACAATTCCTTAAGTCCACTATATTTACTTTTATATTCACATAAGCCTCTTGTTTAAGCAGATTATAATAAAATATACATTTAAGACCTGAAGCTTTCCTGGCGACAAATATGCTCACTTTCTTCTTGGGCAACAAGCCAAGTGAAAAGACAATTAGATATCAACGTTTCGGGAGTGTGCATCACTCCCATCATCAGGACAATGATAATAGAGTCCATTTTTGGGAGACAACCATCTTAGCAATATGCAACAGTTACTGGGAGCGGAGAATTAAGGAGGCTTTGGCCATTATGCTTAATCGTGATGCTGGAGTTCAACTCCTTTTGGAAACCGGCCTTAAAAATGGAAATCCGTCAAATTAAGAAGCAAAGATCAATACAGCTTGATAATCAAGTTAAGTAGTTATGTTTCTTTGACACAATTTTCTATACTCATGCCATCTCCTGACCTGGCATTTAATTTACTGAAAAGTCTTTTGTTCAGTAATGCAAATTTTGATAGTATTTTGTCTTTGTTTATGTTGGTGTTATATCCAGTGTTTCATTTGTGGTTATAACATTTTATAAATATCCTGATGATGGGAGCAATGCACACTCCCGAAACGTAGATATCTAATCGTCTTTTCACGTGGCTTGTTGCCCGAGAAGAAAGTGAGCAAAATATACATGCTTCATTCAAATGATGATCATTTGAGTACCAATAACAATTTGCAACCCTCTTTACTTATTTATACTTAAAATATTTTAATGGAACAGCAGAATTAACAGCCTGAATTAGAAGACATAAAAAAATGTTCTAACAAAAATAGGAGTTACTCTACATTTTAAACAAAGATTTTGAAAACAAATATGTGCAATAATATGCCTTTTCTTGAATGAGTAGAGCCAGACTGAAAAAATGCAATGCCATAGCCGGGATTTGTACCACAGATCTCCCAGTCCCCATCTGGTTGCCTTAAACCACTGAGCTACTATGACCAACATGCCAACATGACATTAAATTCTCCATATGTTTCCCGGTAAACCACTAGTTTTTTTTTTTTTTTTTTTTTTTTTTTTTTTTTTTTTTTTTTGTAATTTGTGTCGTCCAACATTAAGCCATATCGGACGATGAATGGAATGGGTAAAATGATGCTCAAATTAGCCCAGGGTCCATAGAGCTTAGAGTTACCCAATATTTGTCCTTCAGGATAAAGGAAAACCCCGGAAAAACCTTATCCAGGTAACTCACCCTGACCGAGATTCGAACTCGGCACCTCTTGAACGTGAGGCAGACATTGCTACCACCATACTACCGAGGCGGGCCCTAGGGGTTCTCATATACTATGAGACACGCACCTTTTGTGGTGACTTACTATGCTGTAAGTACTAAGTCCTAGGCTTCATAGTGGAGAATCTAATGTCATGTTGGCCATAGTAGCTCAGTGGTTTAGAGCAACTGGATGGAGACCAGGAGATCCGTGGTTCATATCCCGGCTATGGCATTGAATTTTTCAGTCTGGCTCTACTCATCCAAACCTTAGCGTACACACAGCTAGTGTGGAAAAAATTATTTTTTCCATGCCTTTTCTTCTTCTGAAGTTTTAAATATAGTTTAATTTCAGATTAACATCACTAAATTTAAATTAAACAAATAAATATTATCTGCTGAATTATCCATCATAGATGAAATGTGAAGTAACTAAAAAACAATGCTTCAAAATGAAATCATGAAAAATATGTAAAAACAAGCTAATAACGTAAAACAATACAAATATTACAATAACATAATAATTTGTTACAAACTTCACTTATCTTAAGATTAAAATATTCAGTGATTTTATTCATCTAAAATGAAATATGTAGTGTTTAACGCCTGCTTTTACTGCAGGCGATGACACTGATGATACATGAGATGAAGATGGAACACCGGTGGAATGAGAGAGCCCAGCAACATGTTGTTTACCACAAATCTCACTTTGAGGTGGCCTAGGGTCGAACCTGGGCCACCTTGGTGAGAGCTGAGCAATCTAACCACTCAGCAATAACATTTGTTGTACAGACAATCCAATTTATCTGGCATACATATTTGTTTATACAACTATCATTTAAACTTTTAGTATTATACCATGAATTACAAAATGTATAGCAACATGATCTGACATCAATGGCTGAGCACTTTTCAATGGGATTATTTGTTATATTATCTATACACAGAGACACCCAAAAACATCCAAACTGGCTGCATAGTGTTTTGCTTAACCACATCCTCAGCACTTGTTGCTATCTGCCACTATCATAGAAAGATAGGATGAAATCTTGCAACATTTTTAAAACTACATTTAACTACATTTTAATATATGAGTCAATTGGAGAATTTAATGTCATGACGGCAAATTGGCCATGGTAGCTCAATGGGTAAGAGTGACTGGATGGAAACCAGTTGATTCTATCAATACATTTAAAGGGTTTACTTACCTATGTATGTTATTAAAGGAGATGCCGACCGCCGCTGTTTATACATGTTTGGCATCTCTTTAGGAAACTATCCATTACTTGCCTTAGTTCATGTTGAGAAATGCTGGCATTTCTCAATTAGTGGAAAAAGAGTTATAGGCTCAATCTTTTTTTTCTTGAGTCAACAGCTGATGTCTGTACATGAATACAATTTTCAAACCCCCCTTTCTTTAGACAATTAACAGACAGGGAGCATGAATTTCTCTTTTCTCAACAAGGCCCTGCAATAGTTCATTTAACCAATCTTTCACTGACAACAATTGAAAATAAGTTTCAGGCAAAATTATTAGTAGTGAAGTGCAATCCCCTCGGTCCCCTGAACTAAACCCCTGTGATTTCTATCTCTGGGGTAAAGCATAAAGTGTACAAGACAAAACCACACCCCTGGAAGGATTATAACAAAATATCCACCAGGAAATTTTAAAAGTAGTTTTAAAAATGTTGTATGGTTTCATTCATGTCTTTCTGGCAGACAGGCAAGACACAGCACAGCCGGTTCCTATGTTTTTGGGTTTCTCGGTAAGTGCCAACACTGCCAACTGATATTTGTGATAATGGACGTTATATTGAGACAAGAGGAACAACTGGTTCTAGAAACAGCTCCCCATCCTGCATGTTTAAAAGCAATTGGTGTTCTCATTATTTACTAACCTGCAAAATTCTTGTCGTCGCTTTTCGCTCATCGGTTTGTTGTGATGGGATTCATGTTTCCTCTCATGAAAAAGTTCTAATAAATAATCTGCTTCAACAGTTATGACCCATAATTGGTTTGCTATTCTTTCATCAAAAGCACTGTCATAAATGGATTGAAGTGAACTCTTCTCTTCCATTCGCTGCACTAATAAATGCTCCGGTAGACTCCTTTCCTCTACTTCTTCAGATGGTTCACTGCCTTTAAGTAGAGGAAATGAAAGATCAAGTTTGAAGTACTGTGACAGCAGCATCTCCATTGCCTTGCCAACGTTTCCTTCAGTTAGTTCCAAGGCCTCTTTGCAGTGATTCTTGTGGAAGCCATAACTGGAGCAAATGATAGATACCACAAGAAATAAGTGTGATATATTCACATGTTGTTCTCTCTAATCACTAGTGTTATTTTTCTCTTTACTTCCTATTAATACCGAGGAAGGGAGGATTAGAATGAATGCCGGAGATAGTCAACACCTTCAGAATAGGAATTAGAGGAACGAACTCAAGGCCAGTAATTGTCAAATTGGCAACAGCAAAAATAAAATGGGAGATTTTGAGTAGGCCAAAAAGTTAAAAGGAACTCTGCTATTTGTAGTATGAGATTACAGGAAAAACGAGAGAGAATTAAGAAGTATATTATTAAGAAAGATGAAAAATGCAAGAGCGAGGGTGACAAAGCTTATGTACAAGGATTGGACCTTTGGATTAATGACAGGAAACAGGATATTCATCAGCTAAATTCGAGACATGCAGAGAGCTTATGGAATAGTAGGCAGGCTGATGAACCACAATAAAGATAAAAGTGTGATAGCAGTGCTGGCAGAGCAGATGATGTCACCAGAAGACCAGCTGAGAGATGACACACGCAAAACGACCTTAGAAACAGCTGTGGATCTAGACGTGAGTGAACAAGAGCACATCAGAGTGACATTGGGAACAGCAGTAGGAGAGCAGAGCCAGGTATTATAAGATTGCAAGACGGATGATGCTACAGCTGAAACTGCATGTGGTGTTGTATCTAAGTTACAAACAAGTGATGTCCGAGGAAGTGATGTTATGATACACAGTGGCATAGTATGTGATGAAGCGGCAAGTGATGTGTGCAAAGGTTCACAGCATAACCAGCAAGTTGTATGGATAAGTTGTGTTATTTCCCAGGGATATGATAAGGCGCAAAGGTTGATGAAAGAAAGTCATAGCAACAAGAGAAGGCAGTATTCTACAAATTAGTAGAAACCCTGGGCAGTCGACAAGTGATGGTGAGGGTGGGAGGTTAACAAGAGGAAGAAATGTAGAAATGATGAAGAAAGACAGTGAAAACTTAAGATAGGGAAAGGGGATATCTATTATGTTTTGGAATGTGGAAGGGCTAAAAGCAAAGTTAATAAGTGGGGAATTATACAGTGTGGCTAAAGAATGGTGTAAAGGTGAATGTTACTGGGCTAGTGAAAACATGATTAGATGATAGAGAACAAACTGAACTTAGGTATTATATTATGTATTATGAAAAGTGCAAGTGAAGTAATTAAGTAAAAAATGAAGCTACTTACAGCAAAGCAACAAATACTACACACATATATGATGAGATCTAATATATCCTAGTGACAAAAACGTAGTAACCTCTAGTGATTGTAACGTTGACGAGGTTGTGACTGAAGATGTGGATGATTATTCACAAAATTGCGATCTCATGAATTAATAAGAAAATTTACATTATTTTCTTTTAAGATAAGTGAAGTTTCTGATACAAATAATTATATTTGTGTGGCAAGCAAAGTATCTGGTAAAGGTAGTGCATCTGGAGGTATAATGATTGCAATCAGAAATCACACAGGTTTGAAAGTGGAAACAGAGAAAAGAGCAAAAGCAAATAAGTGGTGTGGGTCCAAATAAAAAAAAGCGGGGGGGGGGGGGGGGTAAAGTAAGCTACACCTTGGGATTAGTTTACAATCCTCCAGAAAGTAGTCACTTTTTTATGAAAGAATTTATATTAACTTAGGGGAAGATATTGAGAAAGTGAGGGAGTATTATCCAAAATAATAATTATGGGGGAATGGAATGCGAGAGTAGGAGAGGAAAAAATAAGAATAATTTGCAAGGGAACAGAAAGTGTAAGGGATATCGATGAAATGCGGTGAAGGAGAAGTAGTGTAAGATACATAATGAGGGAGCAAAACTTAAAGAGTTCTGTGAAAATAATAATTTCCTTATATGTAATGGCACTTTAGGAACATATGGAGAAGCTGACTATACATTCACAAATGCATGTTATAGATCTAATAATTTGCAGCAATGAACCAGATGGGAAGATCAAAATTTTGGAGTAGGAAATGAACCTGTAGGTAGCTGCCATTTCCCAATTTATTTTTTTCCTTTAGGGGAGGGAACACAAGAAAGTTAAAAATGGAAATAAAGCAAGAGACCAACCCGAGTATTAATAGCTGGTATGATGACAAATGTAGGAATATGAAACAAGTAGGGAAATTAATAGAAAAATGGCAAATTACAGAAAAAGATGAAGACAAGCAAATTTTATAGTATGCAGGTATAAAAAAATCTAATAGAGAGGAAAAAGAAAAGAGTGGTTAGAAGCAAAGAGTAAAAATGTGAAAGAAGCAATGTTGGATAACGACTCAAAAAGAGTATGGGAAGTAATTATGGAGATTAACAGATAGCACCCACCGAGTGGGTTGAATACTTTACAAAATTGATCGGATAGGAACCCCAAAAAATGGATTTGGGATGGAGAGGTTGCCCAAGATAGTAGAATAGATGGGGAAATTACAGTAGATGAAGTGAGTCTACAATTAAAGAGGTTAAAAAGGAACAAGTCCAGGGGCTTCGATGATCTATAGGAGAATTTTGGAAACAATATGGCAAAACAAATAATGATGAATGAGTTATGATGAAATTTCGAGAAAAAGTAAGGCAAACGAATAGATTTCTAGAAAATTGGAAAGTGTTATTGCACCAATTTATAAAGAGGAGAAATCTGCAAACACAAAATTATAGGAGGATCAGTTTACTGGCAATACTAGGAAAAATTTACAAAGGAAAAATGGCAGAAAGATTGTAAGGATGGGCAAAGGTAGAAAAAAAAATATCGGAATTATTAAAATACTGGTATAGCCGTATAAAAAAGGATGATGCTATATTAAAGATCAAGAACTCAACATATAAGTGCAGTTGGTGATCGGAGATAGAGAGAATGAAGAATAGAATAGGGATGGGGTATATCTGGTAGGAGGGAGAAAGAAATATAAAGGGTTCTTGGACAATAATTAAGAATAGAGTAGAAGACACTGACAAACAAATAATATGTCGAAACCTGATAGGTAGGAAATCACTAAATGTATAGGAAAATGAAGAGAGAATGGGGAAGGGAAACATATACAGACCTAAATATTAAAAGCAGAAGCAATATTAACAGTGAAGTATTCTCCATTTTTGAGTTTGATTTATGAGTCACTATGTTTACACTCAAACTTCACTTACTTGCTGTTGTATAATTGAAACGTTTTCAAGATCATTCGATCTCATCCTCAGCTGTTTGGTGACTAAATGAACATTCCTCTTCTTCCACTACTACGGAGTTCCGATCACTCTGCCATCTGGTGTTAGGGGCACTAAGTTTTAATACTTCATTTAATGCCGGGATTTCAAAATTTATAACTTTATCATGGTATTTGGTTATGAATATTTTTTCCCAAATATCCAATTCTATGGGTGTACTTAAAGATTTTAACAGTTTAATGTTGTGGCCAATGTTGTGGTTTTCTGTCCAAAAATGGTGTGAAACTGCAAATTTTTCTGTTTGTTTCAACTTAATGTTCCTCTGGTGTTCTTTTTGCCTGGTTAACAAGTTTCTCTTATATCGAGATTTAACTGTATTGGAACACCACAGTGAAGCGAAATAATTATTAATTTTTAGATGAGTTGTATTTATTACACATCTGCTTCACTTTCGTACCTATTTTGAGGACATGTTTCGCAAATCATTGTTTGCATCTTTGGCTCTTATGCGACTAAAGCTTGATCCAGTGGTATGGGTAATTCTGGAGTTGTTGCTGCCATCTGTTGATTTAGTGATGAGCTTAAATGTGGGATTCTCTTCTGGCGGGATTTCAAAGTTCATTAGTTGGTTTTTATGATTTTCTATGTATATTCTCTCCCATATGACGAGTTCACTATGTTTTTGTACGTATTTTAGTAATTCTGTGCTATCTTCAATTTCATGATTTTCAGACCAGAAATGAGCTGCTATTGCGGACTTATCAATATTTTTGTATCTTAAGTGCCTGAAGTGTTCTTTCTTTCTAGTGCCTATGTTTCTTTTTGTCCTCCCTATGTAAATTTTTTCACAGTCTTTACACTTAATCTTGTAAATGCCTGACTTTTCCTCTGGTTTTATCTTATCAGTATTATTACTGTGAAGTAGGTTTTTAATGTTGTAATTGTTTTTTGGTGCCAATGTTATATTGTATTTCTTGAATATTTTTTGGAACTTTTTTGTGGCCCAGGGGTGGTAAGTAAATTTAGCAAATCTAATTTCTTGTTCTATTGGTGTGAGAGCTGTGATCTGTTTTAATCTCTTTTGAAGTTTGAATGATTTTAGTTTTTTATCTACAAGGTTTTTCCATATCCATTTTTAATTGCAGTTTTTAAGATTTGATGGTATTCGTTTTGATATTCTTGCTGGCTGAGGGGTAGATTTACTAATCTGTGTGTGAGACTGTTGATGGTGGCATGTTTGTGTGGAATTGGGTTCAAACTATTTGCTTTGATGTAATTATCTGTGTGTGTTGCTCTTCTATGGATACCAAATTCTAGTTTTTCATTGCTTTTTGTGATTTTAAGGTCCAAAAAAGATAGAGTACAGTCCTCTTCAGTTTCCACTGTGAATTGTATGCTGGGTTCTTGCAGGTTGAGTAGTTTCAAAGCATCATCTATTTGTTTGTAGGGCACTATTGCAAAGATGTCGTCTACGTATCTGTACCATGTTTTGAAAATATGAGAGAAGGCCTTAGTTATATGGGTTTCGAAAAAGCTCATGTATAGATTGGCCAAAAATGGTGATTTTCGATGGAAAATATTATAAACAAATTTCAGGACTAGCTATGGGAAGCCCGCTATCACCATTTTTGGCCAATCTATACATGAGCTTTTTCGAAACACATATAACTAAAGCCTTCCCTCATATTTTCAAAACATGGTACAGATACGTAGACGACATCTTTGCAATAGTGCCCTACAAACAAATAGATGATGCTTTGAAACTACTCAACCTGCAAGAACCCAGCATACAATTCACAGTGGAAACTGAAGAGGACTGTACTCTACCTTTTTTGGACCTTAAAATCACAAAAAGCAATGAAAAACTAGAATTTGGTATCCATAGAAGAGCAACACACACAGATAATTACATCAAAGCAAATAGTTTGAACCCAATTCCACACAAACATGCCACCATCAACAGTCTCACACACAGATTAGTAAATCTATCCCTCAGCCAGCAAGAATATCAAAACGAATACCATCAAATCTTAAAAACTGCAATTAAAAATGGATATGGAAAAAACCTTGTAGATAAAAAACTAAAATCATTCAAACTTCAAAAGAGATTAAAACAGATCACAGCTCTCACACCAATAGAACAAGAAATTAGATTTGCTAAATTTACTTACCACCCCTGGGCCACAAAAAAGTTCCAAAAAATATTCAAGAAATACAATATAACATTGGCACCAAAAACAATTACAACATTAAAAACCTTCTTCACAGTAATAATACTGATAAGATAAAACCAGAGGAAAAGTCAGGCATTTACAAGATTAAGTGTAAAGACTGTGAAAAAATTTACATAAGGAGGACAAAAAGAAACATAGGCACTAGAAAGAAAGAACACTTCAGGCACTTAAGATACAAAAATATTGATAAGTCCGCAATAGCAGCTCATTTCTGGTCTGAAAATCATGAAATTGAAGATAACACCGAATTACTAAAATACGTACAAAAACATAGTGAACTCGTCATATGGGAGAAAACATACATAGAAAAACATAAAAACCAACTAATGAACTTTGAAATCCCGCCAGAAGAGAATCCCACATTTAAGTTCATCACTAAATCAACAGATGGCAGCAACAACTCCAGAATTACCCACACCACTGGATCAAGCTTTAGTCGCATAAGAGCCGAAGATGCAAACGATGATTTGCAAAACATGTCCTCAAAATAGGTACGAAAGTGAAGCAGATGTGTAATAAATACGACTCATCTAAAAATTAATATTCTCTTAGTTTTTCCTATGTAGCTTTTTTCACAGGTTTCACAATTTATCTGATAAATTTCTGATTTCAAATTGTTGGGGATTTAATTTTTTAGTGGTTTATTTAGCAGGTTCCTCAGACTGAATTTTTGTGGTGCTAGTTTTAAGTTTAGTCTTTTGAAGATTCGTTCAAATTTTCTAAAAGCCCATGGATGGTAGGTGTATTTTCTATATTGCCAATTTGTGTTTTTAAGTGGTGTGAGAGTGGTACTTTTTTATATTATCTTCAGTTTTTCCTTTCTCTTCATCATGTTCCTTATGATGGCTGGGTTGAATCCATTTAATACCACTGTCTTATGTGTTGTTGTTCTTTCAAAAATTCCTCCTTACTCAGTGGGATATTGTATAGCCGGTGAATTAGACTTCTAAAGGCAGCTAGTTGATGTGGAACTGGGTTGTATTCATTTTTCTTTATGTAATTACCTATGTGTGTGGGCTTCCTGTATATTCCAAAATCTACACCATGACGATTTCTAGTTATCTTGAGGTCCAAAAAGGGTAGGGTGTTGTCTATTTCTACTTCCATTGTAAACTGGATGTGATTATCTTGCAGGTTTAGTAATTTTAGAGAATCTTCTCTAAGTTTTTCCGGAATGATAGCAAAAACATCAACATATCTCTGCCAAAATTTATAAATCTGTGAGAAGACCTTTACTATGTGTGTTTCAAAATAGCTCATGTATAGGTCTGCTAAAATAGGCGAAAGTGGGCTCCCCATAGCTAATCCTTTTGATTGTCTGTAGAATTTTTTGATAAACATGAAGTAATTATTCCTTATGCATAAATCTGTAAGATTGATGTCATCTATTTCTCTGGGGTCCGTTGTAGTCTGGGTTGGCCATTTTTTGAGGAGTGTAGGTATATTTTCTACTGGAATGCTTGTAAAAAGTGCCTTAATGTCAAAAGAAACTAGTATGTGATTTTCCAGGATGTTGTACTTCTGTAGATGATTTATCAATACTAAGGAGTTCTTTACTCCCAAACTATGAAATTTGTCATATGATTTTAATTTTTTTACTAACCACTTTGCTATGTGGTACGTAGGTGCATTGATGCTGTTGATGATGGGTCTCATGCTATTGTCTTGTTTGTGGATTTTTGGCAGACAGTATAACCTTGGTAGTGTGGGGTTGGAAGATTTTAAGTTGTATTTTTCAGATGTACTTAATATTTTTGTAATTGATAAAGCTTTATTGACAGAAGTGATACTTGAGGTTAATGGATTTTTTGGAATTATTTCATATTCTGGACTGTCTAACATAAGATTTACTCTCTGAATATAGTCTTCTGTCTCCATAATTACTAGAGAATTACCTTTGTCGGCTTTTAGGTATACCACTGGCTTCCTATTTAAATTTCTTATTGTTTTGTTATAAGTTTTATTGTATATTGGGGATAACTGCTTTATTATATCCAGACATTCCATTTTGGCTTTGGTTAAGTTTTCATTTTTTTAGGTTATGTGTGGCTATTTCTATATCGGCAATAAAATCGTCTTTATTATTTGAGACGTTAACACATGTATTGAAACCTTTCTGGAGTAATCTGATTTCTTCGGTTGTAAACTTTTGTTGCGATAGTTTTATTACGTTAACTTGTTCTTTAAAATCTTAAGTCTTTCGTTTTTCTTAATCATTAATATGTTTAATTTATCGTGAACCTGCATTTTGAAATTTTGCAAGATGTGTATTACTAATTGTTTGGTTAGTTTTAGATGTAGGTTTTATAATTCCAGGTCTATTTTATTTATGTGGCTGTAATGTTTCGCAATTTCCAGTTTTATCACGTATTTTTCCACCAGTTTTTGTTTTCTGTGATTACTATTGTGTTTAACCGTTTGCTTTACAAAAGTAGACAGGATATTGTGTCTGAGGCAAAGTTTTAGGAATTTAATATCCGCCGATGCATATCTTCTTTTTGTGTGCAATTTTAAGTCTTTCTTTTTGTAGCATAATTCCTTATTAAAACTCGTAAACATGCATCCTACCTCGTCTCCATTTTCTTCAGTCGCCAAGTTGCTTCTTTGGTTTGTGATACCAAACGTCATAAATATTAAAAGCAGAAGCATTATTAACAGTGAAGTATTCTTCATTTTTGAGTTTGATTTATGAGTCACTATGTTTACACTCAAACTTCACTTACTTGCTGTTGTATAATTGAAACGTTTTCAAGATCATTCGATCTCATCCTCAGCTGTTTGGTGACTAAATGAACATTCCTCTTCTTCCACTACTACGGAGCTCCGATCACTCTGCCATCTGGTGTTAGGGGCACTAAGTTTTAATACTTCATTTAATGCCGGGATTTCAAAATGTATAACTTTATCATGGTTTTTGGTTATGAATATTTTTTTCCCAAATATCCAATTTTATGGATGTACTTAAAGATTTTAACAGTTTAATGTTGTGGCCAATGTTGTGGTTTTCTGTCCAAAAATGGTGTGAAACTGCAGCTTTTTCTGATTGTTTCAACTTAATGTTCCTCTGGTGTTCTTTTTGCCTGGTTAACAAGTTTCTCTTATTTTTTCCTATGTAGCTTTTTTCACAGGTTTCACAATTTATCTGATAAATTCCTGATTTCAAATTGTTGGGGATTGAATTTTTTAGTGGTTTATTTAGCAGGTTCCTCAGACTGAATTTGTTTTGGGGTGCTAGTTTTAAGTTTAGTCTTTTGAAGATTCATTCAAATTTCCTAAAAGCCCATGGATGGTAGGTGAATTTTCTATATTGCCAACTTGTGTTTTTAGGTGGCGTGAGAGTGGTATTTTTTGATATTATCTTCAGTTTTTCCTTTCTCTTCATCATGTACCTTATGATGGCTGGGTTGAATCCATTTAATACCGCTATGTCTTTTATGTGTTGTTGTTCTTTCAAAAATTCCTCCTTACTCAGTGGGATGTTTTATAGCCGGTAAATTAGACTTCTAAAGGCAGCTAGTTGATGTGGAACTGGGTTGTATTCATTTTTCTTTATGTAATTATCTAGGGTAGGGTGTTGTCTATTTCTACTTCCATTGTAAACTGGAGGCAGGCAGTTGGTCGTGCTACCCTTTTTGGACCTCAAGATAACTAGAAATTGTCATGGTGTAGATTTTGGAATATACAGGAAGCCCACACACATAGATAATTACATTAAGAAAAATGAATACAACCCAGTTCCACATCAACTAGCTGCCTTTAGAAGTCTAATTCACCGGGTATACAACATCCCACTGAGTAAGGAAGAATTTCTGAAAGAACAACAACACGTAAAAGACATAGCGGTATTAAATGGATTCAACCCAGCCATCATAAGGAACATGATGAATAGAAAGGAAAAACTGAAGATAAGATCAAAAAATACCACTCTCACGCCACTTAAAAACACAAATTGGCAATATACAAAATACACCTACCATCCATGTGCTTTTAGAAAATTTGAACGAATCTTCAAAATACTAAACTTAAAACTAGCACCACAAAACAAATTCAGTCTGAGGAACCTGCTAAATAAACCACTAAAAAATTCAATCCCCAACAATTTGAAATTAGGAATTTATCAGATAAATTGTGAAAAAAGCTACATAGGAAAAAATAAGAGAAACTTGTTAACCAGGCAAAAAGAACACCAGAGGAACATTAAGTTGAAACAATCAGAAAAATCTGCAGTTTCACACCATTTTTGGACAGAAAACCACAACACTGGCCACAACATTAAACTGTTAAAATCTTTAAGTACACCCATAGAATTGGATATTTGGGAAAAAATATTCATAAACAAAAACCGTGATAAAGTTATAAATTTTGAAATCCCGGCATTAAATGAAGTATTAAAACTTAGTGCCCCTAACACCAGATGGCAGAGTGATCGGAGCTCCGCAGTAGTGGAAGAAGAGGAATGTTCATTTAGTCACCAAACAGCTGAGGATGAGATCGAATAATCTTGAAAACGTTTCAATTATACAACAAGTAAGTGAAGTTTGAGTGTAAAAATAGCGACTCATAAATCAAACTCAAAAATATACAGATCTACATGATAGATATGAGAGGGAGAGGTTAGCTTGGTTACAGACAGGAGCTATATTGAGAGGGGGTTCACCAAAGGAGTGCATTTTATGTGGAAAGAAAATAAACACAGAGCATTATGTAGCAGAAAGCAAAGAAATAGAGAATTGAAGGAAAGTAATATGGGATAAGAACTGGGATAACAAAGTAGCTTACATAGTAGCAATAAAAATGCACATGCTGAAAGGAAAGAAAAGAATAAGGAAGGTTTGGAAGTATGCAGACAAAATCAAAGAGAAGTGGATGAGAAGGGTAAGAAAGTTAAGAGAAAGAGAAATGGAGGATATAACAGAATATTAGGTCTAGGTCGCATAAAGGCTGGAACAGAGGTAAATGACTCGGGAGCCAATATCTCAATTAGCCTGTACATGTAAGTAGCTGACAAGTATGTACTTAGAATAGAATTGTAACATTAGTGATTGCAATTGTAAGAAAGTATTTATGTTTGAGTACAAATAAATTAACTAACTTTTTAAGAGAAAAATGTTCATTACACATCAAATACTCAAGTTTAACTGTTGCTAAATTTCAACTAAAACCACGATGAGTCAATAACACAGAAAACACTTTAAATTTTCCAGAACATGTTTTGAAACATACATTAAAAAACAAAAAGTTTAAAAAGAGAAAGCAAAAGAAGAATCTATAAAGCTGAAGTTAGGCCAATAATGATATACATATGGAGCAGAGACAGAACCAGATAAAAGACGAGACAGTTAATAAAATCAACAGAAATGAATATATTAAGTATAAGAGGTGCTCAAAAGAAATGAGCCAGAGTCTGGTATGCGCAAACCATTGACAGGTTGGTAATATCGTAGCGTGTGTAACAAAGTGATGTTCTGCCCAGAGTGTGGAAGTTCACCACCTGTCCCTAGAGGGTACATGTGCATGTCACATGACTACAAAGCTAGCAGCAGCATGCATCAATCATCCAACCTACCAGTTGCATTGCAAACAGTGAAATGGAGGTGTCAAAAGAAGAACAAAGAGATGTTCGTTTTCTGACAGTGGAAGGAGTAGGGGGTACGGACATTCATCAATGAATGTCACAAATGTACAGCAAACACTGCATATCCCTTGCAAGGGTCAAGACATGGCACAAGTGCCTCAGGAGAGGACAGGTGTCGTTAGCCAATGATGCATGGTCTGGAGAACCACATTGCATTACTAATGACATCATCCAGCTGGTTGATGCATTCATTACCCAGGACTGCCGAGTGACAGTGAAAGCCATAGTCGCCGAGGTTGGATAGAGCGTCGGAAGTGTTCACATCATCATGAAGGAACAACTGCCCTTGCACAAAGTGTGTGCCCAATGGTTGCCCCATAGTCTTCAACCACACCAGGAAGTATGTCGAATGGCCAACTGTCTTAGTCATCTGCGGTGCTATGCTAGGGAAGGGAATGAGTTCCAAGCATGAGTGGTGGCTGGAGATGAGTCATGATGTCATCACTTCAAACCAGAATCAAAATGACAATGTCTCCAGTGGAAGCACCCAGGATCAGCACCACCAAAATAAGCCACGGCCATCCACACAAGTGCAGGAAAGGTTATGCTGACATTCTTCTTTGACCAAGATAGCCCCCTTCTGATACACTTCCTGCAGCACTGGACAACAGTGAATGCCCAGCGTTACTTGCAATCCTTGACCAACCTTCACTAAGTGATCAATTTAAAACGACCAGGCAATCTCACCCGTGGGGTCATTCTGCTCTACGACACTGTAAAGCCTCATACGGCAAACATAGTCACGGCACTCCTGCAGAAATTCAAATGGGAGGTTCTTGGCCACCCTCCATACAGTCCAGACCTCCCTCCCTGTGATTACGCCATTTTCGGTGCACTTAAAAAGGCCCTGAGGGGTAAACGATTCCCCTCAGACGACGATGTCCAGCTGTACCCGTGGAACTGGCTCACTTACAGCTCCGGGACTTTTATGAGACAGACATTCACCGCCTTGTATCACAGTGGGACAAGTGTCTCAACAGTCACGGCCAATACTTCTAACATACAGGTACTGGTTTCTGTAATTATGCCTTCAGCTCGTTTGTTTTTGAACACAACTTATACAATCATAGGAAAAACTACGTTAGATGAAGTCAAGAATGAAGATGTAACAGAAGAATGTGATATAAAAGATGTCAAATTTGTGAAAATGTGAAAAAGATTGGAATTACGTGCTCCAACGTTTAGTCATATCGGATGATGAATGGAATGGGTGAAATGATGCTCAAATGAGCCCAGGGTCCATAGAGCTTAGAGTTACCCAACATTTGTCTTTCAGGATAAGGGAAAACTCTGGAAAAAACCTTATCCAGGTAACTCACCCTGACCAAGATTCAAACTCGGGACCTCTTGAACGTGAGGCAGACATTCTACCACCACGCTACCAAGGCGGGCTAGATTAATTAAAATAGCCGGAGATCAAAAGCCTGAAGGGAGAAGAGATATACAATGCCCAAAAACAAATCAGAATCTCTATGAAGTAAAACTGACATTAATCTGCATAAAAATACTGACATGGGCTATTATTGGCCAGATCTTGGAATCAGTAGACTAGCGCTTAACCAACATGTTTCAAAGCCCATCAATTGGTCGATATTGAAGCAAATAGATCTTCCAAACATGTTCTGAAAAATATGTAAAAACTGAAGTTATTCACAGTGAAGCAACAAAAATTTCACAATAAAATATAATTTGAGACCATCTTCACTTATCTTTTAAAAAAATTATAGTTACATTATTATTACTACATACAGGAGTATGTTTCACAACACATCCATTGCATCTTCAACTCTGTTTATTGTTTATTTTTCTGTGGTTCTGATTGTTCTCTGTCATACTGCTGTTTACTGGAAGCGAAACAAATTTATGTATAAAATCAATAGGCAATATTTGAAAATTCATTACAAAATTTCTATTTTTAAGAAAATATTTTCTCCCAAAACATTAAATCTACTGGACCATTTAATTGCTCTAATAATTTAACTTAGTGATTTATTTATGTCGTGACTAAATGATCAAAATCATCTGCCAGAGCTAACTTAATCTATTTATGCTTAATATTTCTAAAATATTCCTTCGTTCTGGTTTCCAAATTAAGTTTGGTCCAATGTAAACTAGATCACAATCTACAGAGTTAAATTGATAAATGTCCAAATTTTTACTATCTGAAATTGTATCTTTTTTAGACAAATTTAATACATTTTTTATATAATATTTTTTTGAGGAAACAAGATTATACAAAATTGTTAAAAGATTTTTTATAAATTTTCAATAGCTTAAGCAATTAAATGGTCCAACAGATTTAATGTTTGGGAGAAAATATTTATCTTAAAAGCAGAAATTGCACAATGAATGTCGGAATATCATAGACTGATTCCATAGATAAATTTGTTTTGCTTCCAGCAGATGGTAGTAAGATAGCGAAAATTGGCCACCTAGCAGTAACCACAGAAAATTAAAGAGTTGAAGATATAATAAATGTGTTGCCAAACTACTCCAGGAAGAAACTACAATTTAACTACAATTTTTTAAAAAGATAAGTGAAGTTGTCACAAATTCTATTTTATTGTGATGGTCTGAAAAGTTTAGAAACCTAAGGCTGCTTCTTGCTTTTAATCAACTCAATTTCAACCTTTAATTACACATTTCACTATACATGTAAGAACAATATGGAGAGTAAAGAAATAAAGAGTTTCAAAAAGCTATAACTATGCAATGGCTTTGATAGCAGATGCTCTTTCCTAGCAGAGGCATAAGGAATGGTTAATTTTTTTTTCTTCTTTTTTTGTAATTTACATCCTCCAACGTTAATTCATATCAGACTATGAATAAATGATGTTCAAATGACTACAGGGTATATAGAGCTTAGAGTTACCTGACATTCGTCTTTCAGGATAAGGGAAAACTCTGGAAAAAACCTTATCCAGGTAACTCAACCTGACCGAGATTTGAACTCGGGACCTCTTGAACGTGAAGCAGACATGCTACCATCTGCGCTACTAAGGCGGGCAGGAATGGTCAGTGTAACAGAAAATGGTAACATACATTGTATCCTTTAACAACTATATGGTTTTTGTAAATCTCTCACAGTTTATTATGCAAAAATCATTCAGAATGAAAACTTCTGACAACATTCCCAAAAAATTTCAGATGATATTTCATTTGTCATAAAATTATGTTAAACACATGCTTTTATCTAAGCTTTTAAGAGTTATCTATGAAAAATTGAAGGAACTTTCTTGAAAAAAGAATTCATTCTTGGAAGATGCTCGAGTTTGTAAGCAAGGAGGCAAACTCAGGTACTTTTACCTTTCCAGTTTTGACAGTGCAAACATATTGACACGCTCCTGTGCAACGTTGGACTTCTTCTTACAGTTGGCAGAATAATCTATACCTCCCTGCACAACAAGGCGTCCCCGATCAACCCAATAGTGATTACTGAGGTTCTCCCCTTTATCCTTGTAAGACGAGCGATCCTTGAGCGAGAAATTCTGTAACAAAATAAAAACGAATTATTAAGAGGACTGAGGAGAGATCTCTACTCTTGTATCTAATTGATGGATTATCTGTGTATTAGAAACTTACAGAACCATGCAGCTGTTTCAATGCTTCCAGTATGGCTTTCTCCGACTTTCTGCTTAAGGAGAGTGTTTGCATCTCCACCTTCAGCTGAGCAGGACGTCCAGTTCCTACAGAACTACAATATGGGAATTAATTAACCTAGGGTAGTAAGAGATCCAGGTGTTTTTTTTTTTTTTAAATAAGTCCGAAAACGAATTCCTGGTTTTGCGAGATAATTTCGAGGTCCAAGAAAACTAAGTAGGAAATGCAACACAGATGTTTAGTAGTACATATACAATAACTGAGCCACTCTTAGAGTAGACTTTTTGATGTCTTATCTAGCGAATGGCAGCTCTTATGTATACACTGAGTTTTTAAAAATTTGTATGCTTAACACTACGTAAATAACTGTACAAATATACGAATATTTACAGTACCTCTGGTTCACCCGTTCCTCTTTGAACTTCAGGATATCCTCTCCATTTCCGCTTTCATTTGGCTTGCGTCTTCTGCTGTTAAAAATCTTTGTTCGGTGCATGGTTAAGAATGTGACACCCAAATCCGAAATTTACCCTGCTATACTCTTACACTAAACATTTGAGAAATATGCCGTGCTACACCTCATTCTTATAGCCTGACGATTTGTTTCCCCAGGATTTTGATACTGGTACAGGATAACTGCATGAAGAGATATAAGCATGCATAATTCCAGCAGCGGAAAGTATTACAGAAAATTACAGAACACTCGACAGGTATGTTATTTAGCACACCAAATTAAAAGGGGCTTATGGACCCACAGAAACCAGGTACAGATCATAGAGTATCAACTTCCTCAACTTGGTAGGCTCACCGAAGCAATGCTACCAACGTTTAAACAGCTTTACAATTCAATTTTTTTTTTTTTTTTTTTTTTTTTTTTTTTTTTTTTTTTCCATTTACGTCCGCCCGTTAAGTTATATCGGACGGTAATTCTATATTGTTAAGAGTTCTTTGGATATGCATCATCCGTAAGGAATATATATTTTATTTCAATTATGAACAGTATTTGTATGTACACAAAAGAAAAACTTTGTTGCAAACCAACATTAAAGTATAATTAATCTTAATATTAAGTAATCTGATTCCAGCAAAATATGAAGTAAAACTAATATTTACTGTTAAACTACAATTTAACCTATAAGAGGTCACGTGAGACAATAACGCATTTTTATTGGTTTAATGTCACCGTAGCGCTAATGTAAGAATAACAATGTCCTGTGCTATGCGAAATGGAGACAATGATCTTATTTCCTTTTATTTTAGTGTATGGTGTGGCTGAGTGTTGCTTCTCATGTAAGTTAAATATTCTCTAACATGTTTTTAGGTTTTTGTTCTTATTGTTTTAGTTTTTCCAAGTTAAAAGCTATACATTTACCGCCTTACGCGTGCCGAATAACCTCTAAAAACTACTGAGTTAACTTTTCAGCTGACTTTCATACGTATTTAACTAAAGATTTTAATGAATGCAATATCACTCGTAGATACTTAAACGTTATTTTACCAAAGCAGACCCTACACCGTCAATACTGTGATTATGGATTAATCGTAGCAGTAATACTGATTATGTGTGTACTGGAATTGGTTGTAGAAGATGCTGTTTTGATATTTTAGCATAAGTATTATTGATGCACTAATGTTGCATATCAGTATATCAGTAGTGGAACATTTAGGAGGAAGATGGGCCGCGCCGTAGCTCAGTGGTTAGACCGCTTGGCTCTCACCAAGGCGTCCCGGGTTCGATTAGTAATGCGTAACACCAACTCTGGACATGATAACTGCCTGAATTTGGTTAGAAAGTGAGTTCAGAAGTTCCCGCAAGTATGGCACATCCATCTGACCCAACTCATATATGAGTTGCTGGCGTAAATCCACCAAATTGTGAGGATGCTGATTTCGGCGTTTCACTTGCAGTTCCAACATATCCCACAAATTTCCGATTGGTTTCAAGTCGGGTGAATTTGTATGCCAATCGAGATGTGATAAAGTGTGTGTATATTCCTCAAACCAGTCCAACACTCTTCTAGCCCGATGACCCCTGCAGTTGTCATCTTGAAATATAGGGGAGGCAACAGCACAATCATCATGGAGATATTGACTAAATGGCAACAGAATGTTCAAATAAATATGCTGGTTCATCCTATTGGTTACCTGATTGAGCGAGCCCAATCCGTAGTAAGAAAAACACCAACAAAACATTACTGACGAGTCTCCGGCTTGAACCTGATCCTGTATACAACCTGGATGAAATCTTCATGTGGCCGGCGGTTCACGTCATTCGAATAGAGGCAAAAACATGATTCATCGAACCACATAACATTCCGCCAGTCACCTACTGTCCACGTTTCTGTATTTTTAGCCCACTGAAGTCGCGTACCTATGTCTCTTTGTGAGCAGAGGCCTCCTTGGAGGTCTTAACTTCGAATATTCATTAATGTACTTTTCGGCGTTATGTCCTCTCGCTAACAGGTCGGGAAGGACCTGCTATTACAGACTGGAGCAATTCCTGTCGGGTTTGGAAGCGATTTGCGTTTATTAGCCGCGAAACTCGTCTCCCGTCCCTGTCAGTCAGGATCCTTTTCCGACGTCATGTTTCGTGGCCATGTGTATTGCACCACTGCATGTAGACCTGTTGGACAGTCCGCTTCGACACACCAACAAATCCGGACAATTCATCTACTGTATAGCCATGGGCATAGACAAACACGATTGCCCCTTTTTGCCACTCTGTCACGTCTTAACATTCCCCCATATTGCATTACTCTGAATGCTTGACACACCATGGCTCATAGCCTGCTACGACCCTCTCATCATTTAGCCACAATGGGCTAGCAGTTAACCACATAACGTGACCACTGCACATTTGTCGAGTCCTAAAGATTCATTGCTGATTTCTACAGGAGTGACTAATTTTTGTGCGGTGAGCTTATCGTAGGTAAAAGTTTGTATTTATGAGAAAAGGAGCAAAATTTCACTTCAGTTAATATGTGCGGATTATTAAATTTTTCTCTTGGTTTTAATGTTTTAGACAGTTTTCAAAATTGAATATGATTCTTAAGAAATTTTGAGATTATTGAAGTGAAATTTTGAAAATAGTTTCCTCAGTACACTTGCACACTTTATCTTCAGTTCTTAGATGGCGCTTTTGTGGACGGGCCAATTTTTACGCAGTCGTACTTTAAATTATATGACAGAACGCCACATGTTGCAGTTGTACGACTATGGCTCCTTCTACTATTTACGGGAATTGCCGATTTCTGCTGCTGGAGTTGATTAGACACAATACTAAACTAGTACACAATCATTGAAACTTGTAACACAATCTCTGTTCATATTATGATTTTCACAGACATCTTAGCGTACGATCTGTCAGTCAGATGACAATTTCATTTTATCAATTAAAGCATCCTTAAAACGGTGCACTATGCTTATTTTCATTCATTTATGACTTACGGTATAACATTGTGCAGAAATTCAGCAGATGCTACAAAAACTATTGTCTTAATAAGAAAGTAATACAAACAATGACTTGTATAAAGCACTATTCAAAACAATTTAAATATCACCATAAACCTGTGATTACTTTTAATTGTAGTCCAAACATCTGTTAATTCACACATACACAATAAATCAAAATATTTTGCAGATATTCCAGAAGAAAGTCTACTACAATGGCTTAATATTATTTATTTCGCTTCCATCAAATGTAAATGAACTGAAAACCAATACAAATAATTTGTGATGTATTAGGTTGTCTCATAAGTAATGTTGGGTTTTGAGTTTGGTGTTTTGGAAAATTTATTGTGTTTCTTTGGTTTGTCAATGCTATTCACAGGATGCCAAGGTCAGTGTTGCGTACATTGCGAGCACGTATCAGTCTTCAGTTGTTAATAAACAATCACAAAATGGAGATAACAAAGTTTGAACTTAGAGTACTTCTAAAACACTACTAGAAACAAGATTATAAAGTCGCTGTCGCAGCTCGAAGAATATGTGAATTGGAAGGAGAAGATGTCGTTAGTGAGCGTGTGGTACAACGATGGTTCCAACGTTTCAACAATGGAGACAAAACACTAAAGATTTACCACGTTCTGGAAGACCTAAAGTATGGAATATTGAGGATATACGCCAAGTTTTGTGAGAAAATCTGCAAAAAATAAGGTACCCGTAGCCTTTCAGAATAACTGTGCATCAAAAGATGCCATACATAGCCGCAATAAGACACCAGAAGCTGTCCTACTCGACAGACGTTGAGGTGTATTGACCTTCAGGTGATCCACGTTGCAATCGTCTCTTATCTAGTCGATTAGAAGAGTGAAATATTAGCTGACGTGCAGTAAGTTACGACATACAAATAGAGCTATTGGAAGCTGCGTGTGTCTATATGATGTGATTTCTCACACCTGACGATGTATGACACGTTGCTGTGAGTATATCTGAACAGAGTATACATACACTGAACTCGCCGTGTATGTGCGATAAGCTGAGGTAAGCATCTCTGTATTGCAATTTTTTCCGATACGCCTTCTCGCTTTGCCATGTAGTAGATATGTACCTCACGAACTGACACCTCAACAGTCTGAACGTATAGTCGGTTTATCCGTAATCCAATGGATGATAGATTTGTTAGATGAATTGTTATTTGTGATGAAAAATGGGTTCATAGCCTCGAAACAGTGGCTTGATCCCTGTCAACTTGCCTCGAGTAGTCGCGTGATGGTTTGTGACGTGAGTGGTCGCGCGGGCTACTATGTAACTCTTATAAAATTTACTTTATGCATAGTTTATAATTGTTTTAATTACCTTCTGGGACATTCCTTTACTTCTTTATAGTGTTTATAAGATAAAATATTAACCGGACTAGTGTTTACTTACATTCAAATTGAGTTTTATGAACTGTTTGAAGATAATTTCATATTAAATTAAAGTATACTGTGTGTCGTGTAAATTCGTGTATAGTACCCTTTTCATTCCTGAATCATATTAATCAACTTAATAGTAATGAAAACAACAATATCTGTTACAGAATGTATTAAATGTTTACATTGCTCCAACAATCAGCATATGAATGTGTAGTAATAGTCTCAAAATATGACAAGCATAAAATTACTACCATCCTTCACAGGAGAGAAAGTCTCCGAGGCGTGAGATGCAGGGGGGTTGTAGAAGGTTCCCACAACCTCCCTGGACAGGTTTATGACTCCCCATGTCAGTACAGTTACAGAAACATTCTGACGGCTTCTACTTTTGTGAATGAATCTTCTCGGTTTTAGTGTACAGAGTGAATAGGTCGCATGTTTTTTAACGGGCTGCTCCTTGTGTAGCATGCGTTCTCTGCCACACACATTCGCTGTCCTTGTCCACTGTGTAAGGCAGCACATACCTTTCAGGGACCTTCTTTTCGTTGCTGGACTATATTCGTTTACCATTCTTCTTGTAGACATACTTTATACACCGCAGTGAAATGATTATTGTAAATCTTTCTTTGACACATGCTGCAACTCTTCCTGGTAGATTTATCCTTGTTTTTCTTCCACATAAGTAGCACCTGCCTACCTTGTTGTCAGGCTATGTGACTTGTGTTCTGCGAACGTCTTCAATTCCGAGAAGATACTTAGTAAGATAAATATAGTCTTCAGTTCTGCACTTCTTGCTATTTGAGGCTTTATGAGCTCCCATAACATTGTCTCAAGAAACAAGCATCGTTTGATTTTCTTATTCTTCTGATTCGCAGAAAAAATACACATTGCATTTATCGCACTAATGTGACCTTTCTCTTAGTAGCCATTTCAACAACTGTTACATTAGTTGTCGCGCGGGCTACGTATGTAGCCCAGCTGTGCGCAACTGAGTTTAATCACAAATCACATTGCGTCAAGAAGCTACCAAAACTCCCAGCATCATAAAAGCAGAAGGAGAGGCGCACTTGCAAAGCAAAATTGCTGGGCTACATATGTAGCCCTCGCGACTACTCGATGGTTAAAACAAGTCAGTTCGGTCCCAAGGTAATGTGTATCTGGGGGAATTCTGAAGATGTGATTCACTGAGAGTTTGTTCCAAACGGGTGGACAATTGATTCGGATCTTTATTCTCAACAACTGGAACGAGTTCATGAAATTTTGAGACGGAGATACCCAACATTAGTTAGTTAACCGAAGTAGAGTTCTACTACAACAGGACAATGCAACACCTCATACTGCACGAACAACCATGGACAAAATTCAGGAATTGGGAGGATTCGAACTGCTATCACACCCAGCACACAGCCCTGATCTCGCACCATCATATTGTCATCTTTTTTCTTTTTTTTTTTTTTATCAAAGGCTCATTGGTACTTGGAAGAACTTTTGACAACGCTGAAGTAGTGAAGTGGATGTCACCGAATTCTTCGCAACAAAAACCATCGTGCGATAATAAACCTTGCTGAATGATAGCTCAAGACCATAGAATCTAATTATCTGTACTTTGTTAATGAGTTAGTTGCTTGTCAGAACACATTTCAAATAATTGGTTTTTAAGCACATTACTTATGAGACACTATCTATAACACTAAAAGCACCTTCTATGAACAGCAGGAATTCATTCATTCAGAACAATAACTATTAGTAAATCGCGAACAAAATGCAATTGGAGGCGTGATTTACCAAAACTGAAGCTCTCCAGCTTTCCCCCTCTACCGTCATTTTAGGCTGCCTCTCCTCTCCTCCCTAGCCCCCGTGAGGGAGGGGATCCGTCACCTTCAGCTGCCGTGGTGCGGAGGCTACGAACCCTTAGCACTCGTGGTACCTCTGACGTTACTAAAGGGATCTCGGGCCCAATATTCGAGCCCCTCCCTGATAGGGAGTTGTTCGGATTGGGTTGGACTCGAGGGGGCAGTGGTTCCCGATACCCGTGGCAGATCGGGTACGTCTCCAGACGGCGTTGAGGGAAGCCATTAATATTCCCGCGTACTAGCCTGCATAGCTAGTAGGTGTGCTAGATCACCAGGCGGCCCTACCAAGGTCATATCGGTAGCCTTCCCATTTTGGAGTTGGCGCGCGTAAGTGGTGTATCCACTTCCATCCCGTCTTGAGTCCACAGGACTAAATGGGGGGGCTTGTTAGTCTCTAGGTCTTGCCCTATGGAAAGCCCCATGGAGGCGCCGGGCGCCCTTTAGGGACAGCTCGGTAACTCCCTGGTTGAAGCAGGCCCGGGCCCTTGGTCCTATGGGTCCAGGACTAATGGGGCTAGATCCTCCCTAGCGCAAGCTGCACTGCACTGGTCAACGTATGGAGGGGAGGGAGTCATGTAATGCTTGAATGCTGAGGAGAGACTGTGCTCGCGCATGTGCACACCGACCGCACTTTGTTCGCGGTCTATCTGTATACAATTAATTTTACTCCAAAATTTTATTTAGTTTTGTAGTACTAAATATAAATATTCTTAGTAACCATTATAAATATTTTTGTAAATATTTTAAACGCTAAATATCATTCATATCTAAAGTACATAAGAGTTACAATTTATTTTTACAAATGTACACATATAATCCCAGTTTATACTGGCTTTCCTAAACTGGTTTGTCTCACTACAACCACAGATCAATATGTTTTGATTAAGGCCTGGAAGTTCATTTACTTACATATAGTTTCTTTGGAAAAGACTTTTGATTCTACGAACACAACAAAGTCACATTTGGTGTCAGAAGTGAGGTCAAAAGTCTTGTTTGCAGAAATTTAAAATGCTCAATGCTCCTTATTGCACTAAACAATAATTTGTACACCCCTTGCAGTCGTAAGAAAGACGTGACATACACAGCAACAGTCTTCAAGGTCGTCTCGTTATTCCCGCCACACGTAAACAAACAAAAGAAATTACTGTGGTACACTTCAAATGTCCACGCACTCATAATTACTGCACAGCTGTAACTCCATTAACAACTGACTAGCAACTCACTATGCTCTAACACTTTGCAAGGTTTTTATACCTCCAGTCATTGTTATAGAATACAGTCGATCGTTCCATAACAATCGCGACGTAGCAAGAAAAAGGCGAAACTATCTCTGTCTCTTTCTCTCTCTCTCTCTCGGCATGCGTCCAGCTCAGCGCCCACACGCCGGCTGCGGCTTGCGGCAGTGTCACAACAATGTCTCGGTGACACTATAGACTACACCCATTTTTGAACATACAGCTAAGGAATTTACTTTTGTGGATCGGTATGTAGGTAAAAGAAGTTGTTAACTCCTTAGACCCCATTCTTACAGTTCAACATTTACTGGAATATAATCTCGTTTTTCTGTGTGCGCAGTTTTAAGGCGTAGCACTCAAACTGATTCAAGAAGCAACATCCCGCTTTAATGCTGTTTCGGATGTGTAGGGGAAATACTAAAAAACAAAGTAAAGAGTGTAAATATCAAACTGCTGGTTATGAACGTCTATATAAAAGGAAGCATTGCAATTAATTTAAATAAATTGTCTTTTACTGTGAATTAGTTTCAATTGTATAAATGTACCCCAGTATCATTCCTGTGATATACAGAGGTGTTTCTCAAGTTATAAAACAATCTTCAAAAGAGGCATTCTTTCAAGATTGAAAATCCCCATCACGTGGCTGATGGTAGTACATTCGTCACTTCTGTTGTGCAGTAAATCAGAAGCTTCTATTTTTCAAAGGTATATGTATCTTAAATTTTATTTCTTGGTTTTATAGTGAATAATATCACAGTCATGCATATTTCATAGCCTTTTGGGACATGTACTTCTGTGCATGACAGCCTCAGCAGAAATGGCAAACTGAAGGAGAACAGATTCCTGGGCTCAATATAAAGTGTGCGAGTAACTTACGGACTTTACCAAAGTGCCTTGAAATGTAAAGTAATCTTTTTATTAAAATTGTTAGCAGTTTTTTCTTTTATTTTAAAATATTTAGTTTATATGAGTCACACAGTGTACTGGTCTTGTCAAAATATTTCTGAAGTATATTTTGGAAGGATACTTCAGTATTGCACAAATGATTTGTTGAAATGCTTTATGTCATTGTTACGTTAAGGACAGTTAGATGTTTTATTATAAGGACGATACTCTTTTATATAATAATAATTTGTATACTTAATTATGTTTTAAAGAGATGGCAGAAGAGTTTGGAGTAGCAGCTGCGCAAGAGACACGATTTAAAGAAGGAGATGGTGGGTCCAACAACAGAAATTCGTCACGGGATTATGGGACGTCTAGCAGTCACAAGTGCCAACGTCGAAGTAGGTCAAGTGAGAGGCGGCGCAGCAGAAGTAGATCTCATCATCGCGAAAGGGACCGCCATCGTAGACGAAGCAGGAGTCGATCTCATCACAGATACAAGCAACGTAGCCGTAGCAGAGACAGGCACAGAGGAAGAGAACTGGATAGGGAACGTAGAAAGAGGTCCCTCTCCCCAGTGGTCATATCTCGTGCCCGTGATAGGAAGGCAGCTCTATCATTAGGAGCAAAGTCTATCAATGACCTTTCTCCAGAAGAACGTGATGCAAGAACTGTTTTCTGCATGCAGTTGTCTCAGAGAATAAGAGCACGGGATTTGGAAAAATTCTTCTCTTCAGTAGGAAAGGTACGAGATGTAAGGTTAATAACCTGCAATAAAACTCGCAGATTCAAAGGAATTGCCTATGTTGAATTTCAGGATCCAGAATCAGTTCCTTTGGCACTAGGCTTGGCAGGTCAAAAATTACTGGGTATTCCCATCATAGTACAACAAACACAGGCAGAAAAAAATCGATTTGGGAACACAATGCCAAATATGGTAATCTCTAAGGGGAATGGCGGACCAATGAGACTTTATGTTGGATCCTTACATTTTAACGTAACAGAAGATATGTTAAGAGCAATATTTGAACCATTTGGCAAAATAGATAACATACAACTTATCATGGATTCAGAAACTGGCAGGTCAAAGGGCTATGGCTTTCTTACATTCTACAATGCAGAAGATGCCAAGAAAGCTCTGGAACAGTTGAATGGATTTGAATTAGCAGGAAGACCTATGAAAGTTGGTAACGTGAACGACCACTCAGATTGCGCCCAGGATCAATCTATATTGGATAGTGATGAGCTAGATAGAACAGGCATAGGACTAGGTGCCACAGCACGTTTGCAGCTCATGTTCAAATTGGCAGAAGGTGCTGGTCTGCAAATACCAGAGGCTGCTGCAACCGCCTTAAATCTCAACCCAACAGCTGGTAGTTGGTCTGCGTCACCGCCAATAGCCACACAGTGCTTCATGCTGGCAAATATGTTTGACCCAGCAACAGAAACAAGTCCAAAATGGGATACTGAAGTACAAGATGATGTGATAGAAGAGTGCAACAAACATGGTGGAGTGCTACACGTGTACGTCGACACAACCTCACCACAAGGCAATGTTTATGTTAAGTGTCCTTCAATAGCAACGGCAGTCGCTGCTGTCAATTCCATTCATGGTCGTTGGTTTGCAGGTCGACTGATCACAGCAGCATATGTGCCTCTCATCAACTACCATAGTTTATTTCCTGATGCAATGACTGCATCACAATTACTGATGCCATCAAGTGTAAGAAGATGGCTGTCAGCAGCAAAATAGTGTTTAACAGTCATCTACACTGTATAAAATGGTACATAGTGATATTAATGCATTACTAACTTTGGTATATATATATTTCACAAATGTCAACTACATTCAGTCCCTTGAGGCTGTCCTACAGATATCGTCTATAAAACATGACTACATGTAATTAAAAGCTAGTGAATTAGACTCCACCTTACTTACAAAGGTTGTACAAACTTGTTTCTTCATAATGAATAGACTAAATAGAAAACGTACATTCTAATAAGTTATACAATTGTAAAGGCAATGTAAATGCTGTTTTTGTAATAAATTCACTCTTCTCTTTTGAATTGTGAGAGTTATTTTCTTTTTTTAACTCTTGTTGAATTACGTTCCATACTTAAGAAAAGGCAACCACAAAATATTTTCACGTTTTGTGTGAAAAAATGTTTGTGAATGTACATTAATTTGAATAAATATATGTATTTAAATTTAAGAGAAAAACTGCGTTCTGCTCACCCAAAGTTGATAATTTCTGTGCTGTAAGCCATGTGCAATGTATCAAGCACATAATGTTTTATAAAGTTCTGTATGGGAGACAAAAGTGTTCATTAAATATTTAATAATATGCTCAATTTTAATGGTTTACTTCTTTTCAAACTTATTTTCTAGCCGAAAAGGAGATGTACAACATGAAAGTTGAATCCCTATAGCAGCAACAGCATAGAGGAATGAATTCAACCTCTCCTATCTGATTACATAGGTTGTTTAACAAATAGTTTGTTATTAAATTTTAGATGAGTCGTATTTCTTACACATCTGCTTCACTTTCGTACCTATTTTGAGGACATGTTTCGCAAATCTTCGTTTGCATCTACGGCTCTTGTGCGACTGACGCTAGATCCAGCGGTGTGGGTAATTCTGGGGTTGTTGCTGCCATCTGTTGATTTAGTGATGAACTGAAATGTGGGATTCTCTTCTAGCGGGATTTCAAAGTTCATTAGTTGGTTTTTATGTTTTTCTATGTATATCCTCTCCCATATGACGAGTTCACTATGTTTTTGTACGTATTTTAGTAATTCTGTGCTATCTTCAATTTCATGATTTTCAGACCAGAAATGAGCTGCTATTGCGGACTTATCAATATTTTTGTATCTTAAGTGCCTGAAGTGTTCTTTCTTTCTAGTGCCTATGTTTCTTTTTGTCCTCCCTATGTAAATTTTTTCACAGTCTTTACACTTAATTTTGTAAATGCCTGACTTTTCCTCTGGTTTTATCTTATCAGTATTATTACTGTGAAGTAGGTTTTTAAAGTTGTAATTGTTTTTTGGTGCCAATGTTATATTGTATTTCTTGAATATTTTTTGGAACTTTTTTGTGGCCCAGGGGTGGTAAGTAAATTTAGCAAATCTAGTTTCTTGTTTTATTGGTGTAAGAGCTGTGATCTGTTTTAATTTCTTTTGAAGTTTGAATAATTTCAGTTTTTTATCTACAAGGTTTTTTCCATATCCATTTTTAATTGCAGTTTTTAAGATTTGATGGTATTCGTTTTGATATTCTTGCTGGCTGAGAGGTAGATTTACTAATCTGTGTGTCAGACTGTTGATGGTTGCATGTTTGTGTGGAATTGGGTTGAAACTATTTGCTTTGATGTAATTATCTGTGTGTGTTGCTTTTCTATGAATGCCAAATTCTAGTTTTTCATTGCCTTTTTTGATTTTAAGGTCTAAAAAAGGTAGAGTACAGTCCTCTTCAGTTTCTACTGTGAATTGTATGCTGGGTTCTTGCAGGTTGAGTAGTTTCAAAGCATCATCTATTAGTTTGTAGGGCACTATTGCAAAGATGTCGTCTATGTATCTGTACCATGTTTTAAACATATGAGGGAAGGCTTTAGTAATATGTGTTTCGAAAAAGCTCATGTATAGATTGGCCAAAAATGGTGATAGCGGGCTTCCCATAGCTAGTCCTGAAATTTGTTTATAATATTTTCCATCGAAGACAAAATAATTTTGATGTATACATAATTCAGTCATTGCCAAATATTCTTCTATTGCATTGGCATCCAGGTTTATAGAATTTAGCCATTTTTTCAGTTGAATCAAAAGTTTGTCTAATGGAATGCTAGGGAAGAGGGAGCGGACATCAAAGGATACTAAAGTGTCATGAGGTTTTAGTTTAAGATTTTGAATTTTTTCTAAACTAAAACCTCATGACACTTTAGTATCCTTTGATGTCCGCTCCCTCTTCCCTAGCATTCCATTAGACAAACTTTTGATTCAACTGAAAAAATGGCTAAATTCTATAAACCTGGATGCCAATGCAATAGAAGAATATTTGGCAATGACTGAATTATGTATACATCAAAATTATTTTGTCTTCGATGGAAAATATTATAAACAAATTTCAGGACTAGCTATGGGAAGCCCGCTATCACCATTTTTGGCCAATCTATACATGAGCTTTTTCGAAACACATATTACTAAAGCCTTCCCTCATATGTTTAAAACATGGTACAGATACATAGACGACATCTTTGCAATAGTGCCCTACAAACTAATAGATGATGCTTTGAAACTACTCAACCTGCAAGAACCCAGCATACAATTCACAGTAGAAACTGAAGAGGACTGTACTCTACCTTTTTTAGACCTTAAAATCAAAAAAGGCAATGAAAAACTAGAATTTGGCATTCATAGAAAAGCAACACACACAGATAATTACATCAAAGCAAATAGTTTCAACCCAATTCCACACAAACATGCAACCATCAACAGTCTGACACACAGATTAGTAAATCTACCTCTCAGCCAGCAAGAATATCAAAACGAATACCACCAAATCTTAAAAACTGCAATTAAAAATGGATATGGAAAAAACCTTGTAGATAAAAAACTGAAATTATTCAAACTTCAAAAGAAATTAAAACAGATCACAGCTCTTACACCAATAAAACAAGAAACTAGATTTGCTAAATTTACTTACCACCCCTGGGCCACAAAAAAGTTCCAAAAAATATTCAAGAAATACAATATAACATTGGCACCAAAAAACAATTACAACATTAAAAACCTACTTCACAGTAATAATACTGATAAGATAAAACCAGAGGAAAAGTCAGGCATTTACAAAATTAAGTGTAAAGACTGTGAAAAAATTTACATAGGGAGGACAAAAAGAAACATAGGCACTAGAAAGAAAGAACACTTCAGGCACTTAAGATACAAAAATATTGATAAGTCCGCAATAGCAGCTCATTTCTGGTCTGAAAATCATGAAATTGAAGATAGCACAGAATTACTAAAATACGTACAAAAACATAGTGAACTCGTCATATGGGAGAGGATATACATAGAAAAACATAAAAACCAACTAATGAACTTTGAAATCCCGCTAGAAGAGAATCCCATATTTCAGTTCATCACTAAATCAACAGATGGCAGCAACAACCCCAGAATTACCCACACCGCTGGATCTAGCGTCAGTCGCACAAGAGCCGTAGATGCAAACGAAGATTTGCGAAACATGTCCTCAAAATAGGTACGAAAGTGAAGCAGATGTGTAAGAAATACGACTCATCTAAAATTTAATAATTTTTCGCTTCACTGTGGTGTTCCAATACAGTTAAATCTCGAAATAGTTTGTTGTTTATGCAAGCTCTTTGAAGCTAGCCAATAACAATGCATAAGTAATGTTCAACTTTGACTCTTGGTAATGCATGTAGTGATATTAAGCGAGGCAATGGAATGATCACATCAGTACTGCAGCAAGGGATGGAATAGAGGAAATTTGTGGCAAGTAACTGTAACAGATAAGGCAATATTCTAAACCGTGTTTTTTATATTACATTCATTATTTCCCCTTGTATGTACTTAAAATTAATCTTTGTTTCTAATGTAGCAGTACAGCAGAGATTAAAGCAGAAGTCTGCCTATGCTAGGAAAACTAAAAACTGTTGAGTGCACGAATATTTGATGTCACATTTTCTTTATATAAGTAACACGGAAAAAGTAGTTTTTTTAATAAGTAGCTCATTGTCAGAAGTGAAGGTGAAACTGAAATACATTTAAAAATGAATGTCGCAATAAAAGCTTAGAAGCAACTTGCAGCTTTGTAAAGAAGCAAGCTCCAAGTAGCATTAGCTCGGTTGACCAAGTACAGCTGATATGATTTGGTAATAGAAGTCATATTGACTGGTCAATGAACACTATCTCAACAGCTGATCTTATTTTTTATGTTTTTTTTTTAATATTTTTTTATAATATTGTGATACATATTGTAGAAACACGGTCCCACAGCATAGTGACTTCCACTATGAGATCTCTCCGCCCATGAACTCTACATGCCTCATACCTCCCTCATGGAAGTAAGAAGGACATTAGACCTCTTTACTTTTTATTGTTTTTTTTTTAATTTGAGTCACATATCAATTATCTTATTCTTTATTTCTGGAGATATATCATCTTCCCTGTTGTTGTTTCTTCAAAGTTTTAATTGTTCATGAATGCAATGCAAGCCATACACAAAGGGCTCACAGGTTGTAATAACTCACTTTTTTATTATTATTTTTTATTTAGTGTAGTTAGGTGTCCTTTTAATTGGGTGGTAAGGATGGCAGCTTGACCCTATGGTGTGTCAAAACAATAGTTTATTTTTAATTTTAATTACCAGTATGAGGAACCACAAATCGTGTGATATAAGGCTACATGGACCTGATGAAGCCCAACATTCCTGTTCTTAGGAAGCCAAACCAGTCCTCCTTTTGTATCACATTTCCAGACTTCTTCTTAATTATCCAACGTAACATTCCTTGTACCAACCAAAGTTCACAGTTTTGGATGGAGAGGTTCTTGAAGCAAAATTCCAGGCATTTGGCATCTACGCTCAAATTTATCACTTTGAGAACCGGATACACATAGGTTAGATTGTGTGCTGTTGGTATGCTCTCATACACCTCCTCTTACCAATCTGTTGGAGAGATTCCTCCATATAATTTTCCATTCCCCAGTCTCTTTATTTCATAACATAAACTTTACAAACAGATCACCAAGCAAGAAGTACTCGCATACATCTTTTATCTAGTCAGTGGTTATCGCCGCCAAACAAAATACATGAAAGGGCAGAGTAAAGATTTTCTTTATCACTGCACTCCACATTTATTTTTGTATAAATATCCTAAGCCTTACATTGTTTGGTTCTATATTTATGTACACGTCTTCCAGTTCATTTTAGTATCTACTTATATTACTCAACTGTTTTTAATCTTTGTATTTTGGACTACTAGCAATGCACTCAATAATTTAAAAATGAATAACAAATGTAGTGTAACAAAACATGGACCACATTGCCAATTAGTGATTAGTGATCTGCTGTAACTCCTACTTGTGTTGTAAACTAACACCTTGAACTTTAGCTCCTCTGGTTTTCTTGAAGAACAAATTAGCATGACTGACTGGAATATGTACTGGTTTCCTTTTACTTTCTCTACCACGAACACAGCAGGTAGAGGAGACATTGCTCTCCACCCAAACACTCAGTAGTGAAATTATACTGTATTGAGATATCAAATATAACATATTTTATTTGTTTATGAAGCCGTCAATTTCTTGGATGATATCAGCACTCCGGAGTAGTTCTACTTGCCAGTAAATGTACTGTTACAGGGCTGTCACAAAAGCCATTCGATATAGTCTGGCTCTGAACCTCCAACCTTGGGATCAGTAACCAATTGAGTACCTATTTAAGTCCCCTGAATAAACGAATTAGTAAAAAAGTATTTTTATAAACAGATCCCTGGGTATGAATGTGAGAGGGAGAAGAGTGTACTCAAAAACAACAATATGGCTATATCTTAAACTTGATATAGACAATGACAGACAGACAAGGATGTCCTACAAAATCCATACGACCACAATAACTCTTTATATGCAAAAGTAAAATGTATTGTTTTGAGTTTCTTGAAGCTACTTCAAACAGCAAGTTTAAGATATTTTCACAAAATGTGTAGGTCTTCAACTTTCTGGACAAAGGAAAACAGAATTACGGACATCACCAAAACATTTGACTATCACTTAAGTCTACTGTATTTCCTTGTACCTACAATGGTTGGTTGGTTGCTAATGCTCATGGAGTTGGAGAATTTCCATTTTCCTTCTGGCCTCCCAATAACGTGTGACTAGTTGTGCTGTCAGTTCTCCATCTGTTTTTGTCAGGGCACTACACTGGAGCAAATGATCTCCGTCCATCAATGAGGTCGGGTCCCTACACAGTGTGCAGGTCGGGGATTCAAAAATATTAATCCTGTGTAGATGAGCGGCCAAACAGTCGTGGCCAGTAATCAGGCGGAAGATGGCAACAGTACTGCTTCTTGGGTAGTCTGGGATGGGATTTTTACTTGTAGAATTTTCCATTGCTTGTTGGTACTTTTTTCTTTGCATTCTTCTTTCCAGAATAAGTTAATTCTATTGTTTTTATATAGTTTTGATGTGCAGAATGAGGATTTTTGTTGGCAGCTTTGTTTTATTTGTGTTCCTTTTTTTGCCAAGGAATCTGCTATTTCATTGCCAGTAATTCCACAGTGGGATGGAATCCACTGGAAGTGTATTTCTTTTTTTAGACCTTGTAGTATTCATAATGAACTGTAAATTTCAAGTATTCTATTGTTTTCAGAAACTATTTGTAGTTGGTTTATTAATACTCGTCATTTACTTTATTTATATTTATGAGAGACTAGTTTCAAAGACATTCGCCTCCATTTTCAATCTCTTTCCAATTGGCATCTGTTGTTGTCTGCTCTCTCTCTCTCTGGTGGTGGAACTATGAACTTCTTTGTCAAATTATCTACTGGTGGGATTTCAAAGTTCATTACGCGATCCTTATTTTTCATATTCATATTCATATGGGAGCCGTCTGTGTATGTAGCCATGAGTCTTGTGCATAATAAGTTTCAATTGTTTCTAGAGCTAGCATTTTAATTGTTTCTGCACTTACATCGCTTTTTGACTCTATATTTTGCAGAAGGTTTACTCTGCTATTTATTTTAGGTTGTGATAGAGGGCAGATTGTAAGTGGGAGATGTTCAATTTTGTTTGTGTCTTCAAGGTTGTATTTTCTCTGTAGGTTATAGGCTTTCTGCATAAATCCTTCTTGTGTTTAAAGGTCCTTTCTCAGCTTTTGTAGTTCTTCCAGTGAGTATTAAAGGGGAGCGTTTGTAGTTTTTCATATAGGAGGAGATTCTGTTTCATTCATTCTGTTTTCATATTTAATTGGCCATTTGCATTGCAGTAATTGGTGTTGATTTGATTGCTCCAATTATTAGTCTGAGTGCTTGGTTCTGTAATGTTTCAAGTTGTGCTAGTTTGCTTTGACTTGCTGTATCACCCTGCTTCCATAGAGGAGTGCTGGTTTGATATAGCTTTTATATGTGGTGTTGAGTGTATTAACAGAGGACCCCTATTTGCTGCCAGCTAGTCTTTTGAGTGTTGTTAATCTCTGAGTGGTCTTTTTTATGGTTTCATTAATGTGGGTTTTCAAAGATAATTTAAAATCGAGTGTTATGCCTAGATATTTATAATTTTCTGTTTCTGTTAGTTGCTCACCATTTAGTGTTATTTTGATAAGCGGTTTTGTGTGGCAAAGTGTGAACACTTGGTATTTTGTTTTGGATAAGTTCACAGTCATTTCGTTATCTGAACACCAGTTCTTCCAATGCCTTGTTCATCTGTTGTGGTAGCTTATTCAGTTCTTTGTTACTAACTGATGTCCAGATTACTATGTCGTCTGCATACATGGCACATTTAATATTCTCTATTTTGTTTAGTTTTTCTGGTAAGTCATTTATCATAATATTAAATAAAGTAGTACTTGACACAGATCCTTGGGGTACTCCTCTAAGTGTTTGTTTTGATTTTGATGTAGAATTATCAAAGTTAGTTGTGCAGAATTTTTGAATAAGAAAATTATAAAACCATTTTAACATTTTGTTTTCTACTCCAATTTTTATAATTTTCTATAATAGTTTTAATCGAGGTAGAGTGTCATATGCATTTTTCAAGTCAACATAAACAGCAACTACTGATCTCCATTTATCCAAATTATCTTTGATGTCTTGGCTTAATGTAGCTATCTGTTGAATTGTGGACCGGTCAAAGTATAAACTTGAAAGAGTGAAGCAATGTGTCAATATATTCTCGATTCAATTTTGTACTGTGGACCGGTGTTTTCTAAAAGCTGCTTGTGACGGTGAAAGGAGATTTTGTGTCACCAGGTACCAATTTAAGCGACCACAAACCATTCTCTCCATTAATTTAGATTAAATTTAATTTAAACCTATTGTACCTACAATAGGATAATGTTTATCCTGAAGTAGATAGAGCAATAAGTGTTTGTACAAGAGCAGAGAAAGTCATGTATACATCACATAATGACCAAAACATTTGACTGTCACTTAAAGTCTACTGTATTCCCTTGTAACTACAATAAGATAATGTTTATCATGAAGTAGATAGAGCAATAGGTGTTTGTACAAGAATAGAGAGAGTCATGTGTTATATAATGAAATTGGTGAAGTTGTGGACAAAAATACAGTAATCAGAAATAACAAACAGTGCTTCTGTAAGACATTCATTCCATTAGCTTAGGTTTTGCAAGATTTAATATAATTTGAGTCCAACTAATACTCAATGCTCCACTTATTGCTAGTATTTACCTGGAATGTGTTTTGTTAGGATCTTCCTAACATCAGCTGTTGTCGAATAATAGATGTTGGTTTGGGGAACTCATTGGAGGCGACAGGTGTGTCTCTGTTGGTATCTTGATGAAATTGAAGTTTGGGTTTTCTTCAAAGGTAGTGTCAAAATTAAACAATTTTCTTTCATATTTCTTTATGAAGATTTTTTCACATGTGGTTAATGCAGCTGGACCTTGGACACTTTTTAATAAGTGGATTTCTCTTTCTATATCGTGATTCTCCTTCCAAAAATGATAGGCTACTGCCAATTTATCTATTTCTTTGTTCCTGATGTGCCTAAAATGCTATTTAAGCTTAATGTTCAAGTTCATTTTTGTTTTTCCAATGTAAAAGTTGTCACAGCCTTTGCAGTTTATCCGGTACACACCTGATTTTTTGTCTGTGGGTATCTTCTGTGTATTATGTGATTTCAAAAGGTGTTGTACACTAAGCTTGTTCTGTGGGGCCAAAGTAATATTATGCTATTAAATTATAGATGAGTCGTATTTTTTACACATCTGCTTCACTTTCATACCTATTTTGAGGACATGTTTCGCAAATCATCGCTTGCATCTTCAGCTCTTGTGTGACTGAAGCTAGATCCAGCGGTGTGGGTAATTCTGGGGTTGCTGTTGCCATCTGTTGATTTAGTGATGAACTTAAATGTGGGATTCTCTTCTAGCGGTATTTCAAAGTTCATTAGTTGGTTTTTATGTTTTTCTATGTATATCCTCTCCCATATGACGAGTTCACTATGTTTTTGTACATATTTTAGTAATTCTGTGTTATCTTCAATTTCATGATTTTCAGACCAGAAATGAGCTGCTATTGCAGACTTATCAATATTTTTGTATCTTAAGTGCCTGAAGTGTTCTTTCTTTCTAGTGCCTATGTTTCTTTTTGTCCTCCCTATGTAAATTTTTTCACAGTCTTTACACTTAATCTTGTAAATGCCTGACTTTTCCTCTGGTTTTATCTTATCAGTATTATTACTGTGAAGTAGGTTTTTAAAGTTGTAATTGTTTTTTGGTGCCAATGTTATATTGTATTTCTTGAATATTTTTGGAACTTTTTTGTGGCCCAGGGGTGGTAAGTAAATTTAGCAAATCTAATTTCTTGTTTTATTGGTGTGAGAGCTGTGATCTGTTTTAATCTCTTTTGAAGTTTGAATAATTTTAGTTTTTTATCTACAAGGTTTTTTCCATATCCCTTTTTAATTGCAGTTTTTAAGATTTGATGGTATTCGTTTTGATATTCTTGCTGGCTGAGAGGTAGATTTACTAATCTGTGTGTCAGGCTGTTGATGGTTGCATGTTTGTGTGGAATTGGGTTGAAACTATTTGCTTTGATGTAATTATCTGTGTGTGTTGCTTTTCTATGAATGTCAAATTCTAGTTTTTCATTGCTTTTTTTTTTATTTTAAGATCTAAAAAAGGTAGAGTACAGTCCTCTTCAGTTTCAAAATAGGTACGAAAGTGAAGCAGATGTGTAAAAAATACGACTCATCTATAATTTAATAATTTTTCGCTTCACTGTGGTGTTCCAATACAGTTAAATCTTAATATTATGCTCTTTGAAAACTTTTTAGAAAAGTATTGGTTAATGTACCTTTAAACAAGATGGAATATATCAAAGGGTACAATAATATCATTCACATATCAGAATACAATGGATTCAGTGCTGAATTGGTCAAAAAGAAAATTGACTAATTCTAAAGACAACAAAGATACAAACAAGTAACTACTCTTTCCCCAATCAGCAATGAGACTTCATACAGAAAATTTACATATCATCCCAGGGCCACACATCTTTTCCAAAAAGTCTTCAAAGAGAACAATATTACTTTGGCCCCACAGAACAAATTTAGTGTACAACACCTTTTGAAATCACATAATACAAAGGAGATACCCACAGACAAAAAATCAGGTGTGTACCGGATAAACGTCAAAGGCTGTGACAACTTTTACATTGGAAAAACTAAAAGGAACTTGAACATTAGGCTTAAAGAGCAGTTTAAGAACATCAGGAACAAAGAAATAGATAAATCGGCGGTAGCGTACTACTTTTGGAAGGAGATTCATGATATAGAATGAGAAATCCACTTATTAAAAAGTGTCCAAGATCCAGCTGCATTAACCAGGTGGGAAAAATTCTTCATAAAGAAATATGTAAGAAAATTGTGTAATTTCGACACTATCTTTGAAGAAAACCCAAACTTCAAGTTCATCAAGATACCGACAGAGACGCACCTATTGCCTCCAATGAGTTCTCCAAACCAACGGCCATTAGTCAACAACAGCTGATGATGTTAGGAATATCCTAACGAAATGTGTTCTAGGTAAATACTAGCAATAAGTGGAGCATTGAGCATTAGTTCAACTGAAAATGTTGTGCTTCATTGTATCATAGTCCTTGCAAGTTTTCTTTAAACTTATGTAGATATTTGCAAAGTACATTTTGGAATAATGCTAATTTTTTTTCTTTTTGTTTTATTTTAATTGTATATAAAATAAAATACAATAACACAAGAACAACATGCATTATAATACATAATATCCTATTTGTAACAGTCTAAACTATTCCTTCAAGTTAATGTCATCCTTCATCACAGATAGCTTATCACATTGGGTCGACCTCAAAGGCCTTATTGTCGATACCAGGGCCTCCATTCTTGGTTTCTGTCATCTGTAAGGCTACCCCATTCTCGGTCTTTGTTGCGGCAGAATCCAAGGCTTCCGCTGTTGCAGCCTCCACATTGGCGGCTTCGAGAGCATTGGCAGCAGCTTCCTTCTTATGTTCTTTGTACATCCACCTGAACAAACACAATTTATTGTCTATTAGACAAAGCAAGTAATTATTAACTTAGTCTATATAATATGTCAGTTTTCAACATAATCTCCATTTCGTTCTGTAGATCATGTGCCATTCAATTTTCTGGTTTGTAATGATAAAACCAGCTTTTGTTGCCTGTCATCATTTTGAAATCTGAGAAGAAGGTTTTTCAGTCAGTAAACGTGAGGCACAAGTTTCTCAATAACTTAACCTTTCAATATATAGTGTGAGGCTTTCAGACATCAAACATACTATCCGGGCTTTTAGTGAATTTGTAGATTCCTGATGTTTCACCAAGAGTATCCCATATTATTAAACTGGTGGGAAAGGAAAAAAATAAGGTACCCTGAAAATTTCCCAGTGATTCTGTGTAATTTGGTTCTGCTAATTCTGAAAAGGTCTTCCATTTCATTCTAGCAGCTCTAGTTTATGAGATGTTGATGGTCTCATTATAAATAGCTCTTACGACTTCTTTTCTCATTTTGATTATATTAATTGCATAATACTATTTTATTTTACCCAAGGTTTTTCTTATTGTAACTACTCTGACATTTCTTTTTCTTTTTTTAGATGGTGATGGGCTAAACAGGTTGTGATATGGCTTCATTACAAAGAAAATGTGTGAATAAACCTAATGTGTTTTGTATCATTTGTGGGGAATACACATTCATCCAACAAACAAAACCCATAATCTAGTTTGTAAAAAGAGCTTATTTGGCTATTTCAAAGTAAAATTGGGAGACCAAGACAAGGCTTGGGCACCTCACATCGTCTGTAAAGGAGTAAAGATGTCATTGGAATTGTTAGCCTCTAGGCTGGCAGAAAATCAATGTCTGATACCTGGAACAAAAGTGAAGGTGTATCACAAAAAGATTTCCTGCTGTTCTTCACAACAGAAAACCAATTTGTTATTTGCAACAATGTAGAAGGACTTTTAATGAAACTGTATATAGGACATTACATACCAACAGATTGGCAATTATTCATTGCTAGCTCCAAACACATCCTAAAATGTGTTCTTTCGTATAATGGAAACAAATACAGGTCAATACAATTGGTCACTCTATTACTATGCATGAAAATCAAGCTACCATAGCTACAGCTCTAGAGAAGATCTTATACCATGATCCCCAATGGGTGATCTGTGTGGATATGTTCTTCTAGGACAACAGGGTGGGTACACCATGCTTTATAAGCCTATAGGACTCTGGAGGTAAAGATCAACATTGGGTGACAAAACAGTGGCGTCTTAGAGAAAGCCATTTGAGGAGGAAACGAATAGTCATTGGAGGAAGAAAAATCATTGCAGATGATGTTGCCACTACTGCATATTGTCACAAACCCATTATTTACGATAGTGTGCTGCAGAGAGATAAAGGACAGATAGGCCGGCTGGAGATAAACAGCTTGCCTAAGTAAATAAAGATAGCGCGGAGATAAAAGGCATAACAAAACAGATAAAGTCAGAAAATTCTAGTAACATCTTGATTGTCTTACAGAACATTCAAATTCTTGTTTGTTCCAGAAATATCTAGTAACATGAGTCGTGGTATATTTAAGGAAGCTGTGACTCGCCAGGGTACAGTTGTAAAGACAGCCTTAAACAGGAATTGTAACAAGAGTTGTTGTAAACAGTGGAAGTTGAGTACGCTCTTTGTTGTGGTCAACGACCGACGGAAGCGGCAAATAACAACATGGCCGCAAAGATGGAAACGACTAATAGCAACTTGGCCGTGACGATGACCACGAAAATGAAAGCGGTGAACGATAGCCTAACAACCGAAATGAAGGCTGCGAACGAAGCCCTAGCCGCCAAATTTGAGGAACAGTTGCCCGGCGTGAAGGAGGACGTCACGGAGCTGGGCAAGCGGATGGGTCAAGTAGACAAGAGCGTCGAAGACCTGGAAAAACGCGTTAACGAGCTGGAGGGAAAGGCCGAGAGCAACAAAGTCCCTGAACGCCATGGTAGAGGACATCGTCGGCAGGAGGTTGAAAGACTTGAAGGTCGACGCGCCGCGACGCAACACATCTGCGCGCGTCTAACCTCCTAAATAGGAAGGCCCGACAACTTTCGAAGTCTTCCGCCGCCAGTTCGACACAGTGTCCAAGCACAAGTGGTCACCGGAGGAAGAGGCCGCACAGCTAATAGCCAACCACCAGGGATGGGCCGTAGAAATCCTAAACGCGGTCCAGACAGCGGCGGTGCCCAAGAACATCTGAAAAGCCCTGGAAACTCTTTTCGGGAACTACCGCCTAGCCTCAGCCTACCGAAGCCAGCTGAAATCAAGATCACAGCAGCCAGGGAAGACGCTGCAGGAGTTGGCCCTGGCAATTGATCAGCTGGCCAGTGCCCGCCTCGGTAGCGCAGATGGTAGCATGTCTGATTCACGTTCAAGAGGTCCCGAGTTCGAATCTCGGTCAGGGTGAGTTACCTGGATAAGGTTTTTCCGGGTTTTTCCCTTACCTCACAGACGAATGTCGGGTAGCTCTAAGCTCCATGGACCCTGGACACATTTGAGCATCATTTCACCCATTTCATTCACCGCCCGATATGACTTAACGTTGGAGGACGTAAATTTACAACAACAAAAAACTGGCCAGCAAAGCCTTAGTTCACCTCCCACCCGAGTTCGTATCCCGAAAGGCTGCCTACACATTCATTGACGGGGTATGAAACATCGAGATACGTCAGCGCCTAATGCTCGGCGACTACAAAGCTATCCACGAGGCGCTAACGGCAGCATTGAGGATGAAGGCGGCCATGGTTACGGCTACTCCGACGTTGCGAACCAGGAGTATCCGCTATAATGGAGGCCGAAGACCAAGTGGCGTGTGCTGGGGATGTGGAGAGCCGGGACACTTGGAGAGAGATTGCCCAAACCAGGGAGAACAGCCGAAAAACGAGTACGGGCCGTCGTGGCGAGGGGCACGTCGGCGCCATCACCACCATCCCCTCGAGTGACACTGCGCACCGTCAGTCGACGGTTGGATGACAGCCTCATCGCGGACGGTTGGATGAAAGGGTGGCCGTGCCGCGTACTGGTAGACACCGGGGCAGCCGTGACCATCATCAGACCTGACGTGGCCAAGGGTTTGCCGTCGAGAAAACCGAGCCGACCATACCAGTTAGTGACGGCATTGGGTGACAACTTGCCTGTGGAGAAGGAGGCCCTACTGAAGTTGACCTTGGGACGGAGTGCCGTGCGTCTGTGGGTGTTCGTCGCGAAGGTGGCTGAGGAGGTCATACTGGGATTGGATGACCTCAGGAGCCACGAGGCGACGGTCGACGTCGGCAAGAAGGTCCTGCGGCTCAATGGAGAAGAGGTGATACTCCGACAATCCGAAGAACGCCGGGGAATCTGCAGGGTCATCTTGAAGGAAGACGTGGTGGTCCCCGCGAGAAGCGAGGTGGTGGTGACGGCGCGACTGGAAGGCCAGCGGACGCCTGTGCACGGACTCTGTGTAGCCAGGACATTGGTGCCGTGCCGTGAGGAGGTGCCAGTGAGGCTGCTCAAACTGACGGACACCGATAACGACATCCAGGCCGGGACGGAGTTGGGGGCATGCGAGCCCGTAGTCAGCGTGACAACAATCGAAAAGACACAGGAGCCGGTGCCGACGCAACACCTGGGGCCCCGGATAGAAGGCTTACTGGAGACGGCGGCCGACCACCTGACCGCAGAACAGCTGGAGAAAGTTCGACAACTGATGAGACGATACCAGAGCGTCTGCAGCCAAGGCGACAGCGACTACGGCCGCACGGACCGAGTGCTCCACCGTATCGACACCGGAGACGCCAGGCCTATTTGACAACCACCTAGACGCGTTCCGCTGGCCAAACAAGCGGCGGTACGGGATATGCTGGAGGACATGAAATCCAGGGGAGTGATTGATCGGCGAGCTACGCTTCTGCGTGGACTACAGGAAGCTGAACGCTATCACCCGGAAGGACTGTTTCCCCTTACCCCGGATTAACGACACCCTGGACACGCTAGCTGGTGCACAGTGGTTCTCGGCCCTGGAACTGAAGTCGGGTTACTGGCAGATAGCTCTGGACCCAAGAGACAAGGAAAAGACCGCATTCTCGACATGCCAAGGGCTTTGGCAGTTCACGGTTATGCCCTTTGGCCTCTGCATCGCACCAACCACATTCCAACGCCTCATGGAATCAGTAAGGAGAGGATTAACATATGACGCCTGCCTGCTATACCTAGACGACATCATCGTCGTCGGTAAGACCTTCGAAGGCCATCTGGTAAACCTGCGCAAGGTGCTACAGAGACTGCAGGCGATCAACCTGAAGCTAAACGCAAAGAAGTGCCAGCTCTTCCACAAAGAAGTCAACTACTTGGACCACATAGTCTCACCAACCGGAGTGGCCACGGACCCGTAGAAGACAGGCCGTGAGAGATTGGCCTTGGCCGAAGGATAGGAGAGAATTGCGCAGCTTCCTGGGCTGTGGAGTTACCACTGCCGTTTTATCAAGGGATTCTCCAACATCGTCAAACCCCTGAAACGATTTAAATGATTATTACTGGTTTCGATTTATATTTAGAAATTGTGGGAAAAATTTATAAATTTAAAATGTGTAAATATATATATATATATATATATATATATATATATAAAGTGTGTGATTGGCCGTAGTAATAACTGTATGACGTAATGTGGTGACGTAGCATTAAATCGGCCAATCACAAAATTAATATAGGAGTAACGACAGTAACGGAAAATCAATAATCTTGGTAGATATGTTCCGTAATCGTGAGAGTGATGGATAGTCGTGCAGGATCAAGAAGTTTTATGTAATAATTGGAACTGTTTTTTATTTTAAAAAATTAAGAATTTATCGATATGTTGGAGGTAACCTGCAATTGAGTAGGAAAGGAAGTTCAAGTAAAATGTAATCCAGATAATACAATTAAATTATCTGTTACAAAGTTTGACTTCTCCGAAACTTTATTCCGAACCACGCCTGAAAACCAGAAGTCTCATGACTCTTGTTCAAAATAAGATGATACAATTTGTGACCAGAGGAAACAGATAGCCGCAAAAACTTATACGAGAAGAGACGGAATTGTGCGTCCAACATAGAAATCCCGTTCCGACCCTCACCCGTCTGACAGAAGAACATCGGCCTTATGTGTGGACGGAGGACACCGAAGGCGCTTTCCAGCAGCTGAGGAAGCCACTTTGCAGTGCTCCTATTCTAGGATTCCCACAAACAGGTGGCGCTTTCATCGTAGACACCGATGCCAGCGACCATTGCATCGGAGGTGTCCTATCGCAAGTCCAGGACGGCCACGACCGGGTGATAGCCTACTACAGCAAGACGTTCTCTAAGGCAGAGAAAAACTACTGCGTCACCTGGCGAGAGTTATTGGCGGTAGTGAAGACCTTGGAGCACTTCCAGAAGTACCTGTACGGTCAGCCATTCCACCTGAGGACTGACCATTTCGCTTTAACCTGGCTGCTCAGCTTTAGGAACCTGGAAGTCCAGACAGCACGTTGGGTACAGAGGCTGCAGGAGTACGACTTCACCCCTGAACTTCGTAGAGGGAAGAGCCATGGCAATGCAGACTCCACCTCCCGAAGATCCTGTCCAGAAGAGTGCTGCCAATGCACAAGAGTGGAAGAGACGGAGCGTTCCGCAGCTGTCAGGGTGGTCACGGCAGTTCCTGCGGATGGCTGGGATAGCGCAGGCCTGAGGTGGGAGCAGCTGACCGACGCAGACTTCGGACCACTCCTGAGAGAAGTGGAGTCAGCGACAAGACCGACCTGGGAGGACATCGTACCAAGGAGCGCCACATACTAGTCGTTCTCGGCCCAATGGGACTCGCTGAGAATCAGAGAGAGCGTGCTGTCCCGGGTATGGGAATCGTCTAAAGGGAAGATGCAGAGAGAACAGTTGGTACTTCCCCGAAGTAAGGTCCCGGAGGTCTATGAGGAAGTGCACGCCGGTACTTCAGGAGGACACCTGGGAGGAAACCGGACAATCGACACACTCCCACAGCGCTACTACTGGCTGAGGCTCCGAGCAGACGCTGAGAGATGTTCCCAGTGTCCGACCGAGACGGTAAGTACCTGATGGGGGTCGTGGAGTACTTCACCAAGTGGCCGGAGGTGTATGCCATCCCGAACTAAGAGGCAAAGACAATCACAGACTGCCTCGTGGATAAATGTTCTGCCGATTTGGGGTACCGTTAGAGCTGCACAGTGACCAGGGTACCAATTTTGAGTCCAACCTGATGAAGGAGGCACTAGAAAGACTTGGGGTTAACAAGAGCCGAACAACACCTCTACATTCCCAGTCGGAGGGCATGGTCGAAAGGTACTTCAAGACCTTAGAAGAACATCTAAGGAAGGTCGCGGCCAACCATCAGCGAGACTGGAACGTCAAGGTGCCACTGTTGTTGCTGGCCTACCACTCGTCAACATACACACCACTGGGATGACGCCAGCCAGCTTGATGTTTGGCCGAGAGTTACGCCTCCCTTGTGACCTGGCTTTTGGAAGCCCCCGGACGCAAAACAGCCAGCAACCGAGTTTTGTAGAAAACCTGGTGGACATGAGATGACTCGTCAGAATATCCAGAAGGCGAGTGACCCGATACGACAGGCAAGCCAATAGCCAATGGTTCCAGCAGGGTGACCTGGTCTGGTTGTACCGCTCTACCGGGACGAAGGGACGCTGGCCGAAACTTCAGCAACCGTGGCAAGGACCGTACCAGGTGGTAAAGAGGATCAACGGCGTGGTACACTTGGATCGTCTGGCCCGCGGAGGGAGTAGTGTCGCGTACCCATTATTTACGATAGTGTGCTGCAGAGAGATAAACAGCTTGCCTAAGCAAATAAAGATAAAAGGCATGACAAAACAGATAAAGTCAGAACATTCTGGTAACATCTTGATTGTCTTACAGAACATTCGATTTCTTGTTTGTTCCAGAAATTTCTAGTAACATGAGTCGTGGTATATTTAAGGAAGCTGCGGCTCGTCAGGGGACAGTTCTAAAGTCAGTCGTAAACAGGAATTGTAACAAGAGTTGTTGTAAACAGTGGAAGTTGAGTAACCTCTTTGTTGTGATCAAAGACCTTGTATATGACGTCATCCTGGTACTGTACGTGTATTTCTACGTAAATAAAGAACGGTTTCAATTTCTGCAACTTGGACTTTTAATTCTACGAACTCACAGAGTCACAATATCAATCTTGGGTTACTGAAACAGTTCATCAGGGCGCTGAAAAGATATGGAACATGTTTTGGCTATATATTATACAAAATGTCCTATATTGAGTATGGGGAAAATAAAAGCAGGTATATTTGATGGATCCCAAATCTAACTACTCATAATTGATAACATTGTGTCAGTGTATGTAACGTGACTGACAAGGAGAATGCACAGGGAATCAAAATCTCTTTGTGTCAAGCTGTCACATTTGTCTATAGTAATTAATTTACTAACCTTTCATATCAGACACTACTAGAACGGCTTCCCTGCCTTGAAATTGTTGTTTGTGTGTTCAAAATATATTAGTATTACAGAACAATGTAAATCTACATGCAATAAGAATTCCAAAAATAAGATTCTCTATCATAATATTACATTATTGTGTAATGCAGGCTTGTTTACTTTGTTTGAATGGCAAACAGGTGTAAGAAAGAAGTTATTCCTCACATATGTTTGCACAGAGAGATTGTTGAAAGTTGTATTAATATGAAATGCTCTGATAACACTGAAATCTAGACACTTCACTGATGTATAGTTGTTGGCATTTAATTAAAAAACTTTTCCATATTACAACACACATATTGTGACTTATTGTGAGTGATGCACAAGGTGTACTTACAGAAATATGATGACAGCCGGCGCAGTCAGACCACCACCTAGTAGAAAGAAGGCTCCAGGCACTGTATGCATAGTTGCAGCATAGACCGCGCTGTACATTGGTCCGTATACCAATGGCATCAGTGCTTCACAAACACCAAACAAGGAATTCACTTTACCTGAAAACATATACACCTCATTTACTTCACTTTACTATCAGTATATTACTTATTTAAATATAATTCATATTACATGTGACTTTATGCAATTCTATCCATATTATTGTCATATTTCATATCCATCAAAGTAATACCAATTATATCACAAATAAAAAACTAACATGGCAATCGGTCACTTTCTCTATCACAGCCGACAGGTAGAGGATATTGTGACTTTGTGGGTTCGTCCAGTTTGCAGAAATTCCAAAATACTCTTTATTTCCATAGAAACAATTTGGTCAACCCTTACAGAAGCAGAATTACGTAACACACAAATACACTCTTCAAGGTCGTCGACAACAAACAAAAGAGTTCACTTTCAAAACAAAGCTCCACGGGTCCTATTATCAAGTTCCATTACGACTGTTCCACACTGGTGAGCCACGGCTTCTTTTTATAGCTGCACTCATTGTTAGAGAAATTACCGGAATTTTCCGTAACAATCAAGAAAGCGAACCTTCCAGTCAGCTATCTGTCTCTTTCTTTCTCTGTTTCGGCAAGCTGTAATCTCCACGCTGCAATGTCTGTCCCTTTGTGCGCGCCGGCCGCGCGTCCCCGCAACAATGGCTCGCGACAATATGTTTTACTGCATCCATATGGAGATTATAATGCAAATATACGTTTGTCTATAAACATCATAAATGTAAAATCTGATATATCCTCTCACATGGCTTTCCATACCCTTGAATAAACACGTATTGCTCCAATTATGTAGAAAATGAAGCCAGCTACAGTGAAGCAATAAGTATTACACAAATATAACTATTTATAACAAAAAACCTCACTTATCTTATAAAAATGATGTCAGTTTTTCTTATTAATTGAAAATTAAGAAAAATAAATAAATAGATGAATAAGAAGAAAAATTCACATCCTTTTCTTAGGATGAGTGAACCCTTTTCTTAAAAATACTTATATTTGCGTAATACTTATTGCTCTATCTACTTCAAGATAAACATTATCTTATTGTAGTTACAAGGGAATACAGTAGACTTTAAGTGATAGTCAAATGTTTTGGTCGTTATGTGATGTATACATGACTTTCTCTACTCTTGTACAAACACTTATTGCTCTATCTACTTCAAGATAAACATTATCCTATTGTAGTTACAAGGGAATACAGTAGACTTTAAGTGATAGTCAAATGTTTTGGTCGTTATGTGATGTATACATGACTTTCTCTACTCTTGTACAAACACTTATTGCTCTATCTACTTCAAGATAAACATTATCTTATTGTAGTTACAAGGGAATACAGTAGACTTTAAGTGATAGTCAAATGTTTTGGTCGTTATGTGATGTATACATGACTTTCTCTACTCTTGTACAAACACTTATTGCTCTATCTACTTCAAGATAAACATTATCTTATTGTAGTTACAAGGCAATACTGTAGACTTTAAGTGATAGTCAAATGTTTTGGTCGTTATGTGATGTATACATGACTTTCTCTACTCTTGTACAAACACTTATTGCTCTATCTACTTCAAGATAAACATTATCTTATTGTAGTTACAAGGGAATACAGTAGACTTTAAGTGATAGTCAAATGTTTTGGTCGTTATGTGGTGTATACATGACTTTCTCTACTCTTGTACAAACACTTATTGCTCTATCTACTTCAAGATAAACATTATCTTATTGTAGTTACAAGGGAATACAGTAGACTTTAAGTGATAGTCAAATGTTTTGGTCGTTATATGATGTATACATGACTTTCTCTACTCTTGTACAAACACTTATTGCTCTATCTACTTCAAGATAAACATTATCTTATTGTAGTTACAAGGGAATACAGTAGACTTTAAGTGATAGTAAAATGTTTTGCTCGTTATGCATTTTCATGAGATAGACAATGAAAAAGATTTCCTATTGGAGAAAATTGTAGCACAGGAATATGCAAACCAATAACAAGGAATATTTCTGAAATGAATAAATCCACAAAAATTACTTAGTACAAAATATATATTTTAACAGGTTGTACATTTGTTGTGTTGTAATATTTTGTCTATGAGTGAGTGAGTGTGTGGTGTTTTAGGGCCCGTCGACAACAAGGTCATTTGGCCCCGATATTTTGTCTATGTGTTAGAGTATACCAGTTACACAAAGGTCTTCAGAATGAAGAGAACTTTTGAGGTCATTCTTAGAAAACTCATTTGTCACCACAATATCTTAAAAATATGATATTTAAATAAAAATCTTGATCGTCTTTTTTAAGAAAAAAGAATATATTTTCCAAAATAGTCCTACCAAGGATAGTGTGAAGTGGGATAATTTTCTTGTCACATCACTGAACTGTAACACCAACTTTTTATGTTGGAATTCTTCTGTAGACAGCCAACCGCACGAAACCAAAATATCTTCTGTATTGGTGTGTTCAGGGGTCTCAAAACATGTTTTTGAATGCTATTGGACATGATAGAGAAGGCAATATAGGAAAGCCAGCTGGAATAAGTATAATTTGTTGGAGAAGAAAACTTCGTTAGGCTAATGAGATGATGTAGCAGTTCTCCTCGACCTCTGTACAACAGGTTTGAATGACGAGTTGAGAACCTGTTGCTGTTTGTTAACCTGACTGCGACCCCATTGTGACTACTACCCCCCGAGGCACAGAGGCCAGCAACAACCTTTCTGTAGGTGTCTAAAAACAGACGGCTCCCACAAAATAACGACTAACTACTGGAATTAATTGAGTTCCAATTCCATATCAAATACAAACGACATCCATTTGGATTCATGAGCTTCGATTAAGTATATGTGATGAAATTTATTGGTTTATTCTTCTGTATGTTTTCCAGGTTAGATTAGATACGACAACTAGACACGTAGGGTGAGAGCAAAGCCCCCCTCCCCTCTGTGGCCCAACACATTCAATGAAAGGTCGGAAAGAAAAGCATTTGCACATATCACGTGGAACTCTCAAACAGAGAAGCACAATGAATGATGAAGTAAAACGAGCCCACAAGCTTCGACATACGAGTCGCACACATTAACATGGCGCCATATTGTAAGGTGCTGTGAACAATAACTGTCCCGCCAAGAAAACGTAGTATATGTATTCCCTTGTACCTACAGTATAATAGTAGATTGAGCAATAAGTGTTTGTACAAGAGAGGAGAATGCCATATGTACATCATATAACAACCAAAACATTTGACTATCACTTAAGGTCTACGGTATTCCCTTGTAACTACAATAAGATAATGTTTATCTTGAAGTAGATAGAGTAATAAGTGTTTGTACAAGAGTAGAGAAAGTCATGTATACATCACATAACGACCAAAACATTTGACTATCACTTAAGGTCTACTGTATTCTCTTGTAACTACGATAAGATAATGTTTATCTTGAAGTAGATAGAGCAATAAGTGTTTGTACAAGAGTAGAGAAAGTCATGTATACATCACATAACGACCAAAACATTTGACTATCACTTAAGGTCTACGGTATTCCCTTGTAACTACAATAAGATAATGTTTATCTTGAAGTAGATAGAGTAGTAAGTGTTTGTACAAGAGTAGAGAAAGTCATGTATACATCACATAACGACCAAAACATTTGACTATCACTTAAGGTCTACGGTATTCCCTTGTAACTACAATAAGATAATGTTTATCTTGAAGTAGATAGAGTAGTAAGTGTTTGTACAAGAGTAGAGAAAGTCATGTATACGTCACATAACGACCAAAACATTTGACTATCACTTAAGGTCTACTGTATTCTCTTGTAACTACAATAAGATAACGTTTATCTTGAAGTAGATAAAGCAATAAGTGTTTGTACAAGAGTAGAGAAAGTCATGTATACATCACATAACGACCAAAACATTTGACTGTCACTTAAGGTCTACTGTATTCCCTTGTAACTACAATAAGATAATGTTTATATTGAAGTAGATAGAGCAATAAGTGTTTGTACAAGAGTAGAGGAAGTCATGTATACATCACATAACGACCAAAACATTTGACTATCACTTAAGGTCTACTGTATTCCCTTGTAACTACAATAAGATAATGTTTATATTGAAGTAGTTATAGCAGTAAATGTTTGTACAATATTAGAGAATGACATGTAAAACAAAATATATTTTATAAAGGTTCCTAATCTGTTTTAATATTTGTTTGTGGTAAGCAATCGTGTAATTAACCACCTGACAACCACGACAACCACTATGTTTACATCTAATTTTAATAAAATCATATAATATCGTAAACTCACCAAGTTCATCCGTAGGAACTAGCTTCGAAGCAATGGAACGCATGGCGATGAAGGACGTTCCATTCAAAATTTCGACAAGAGGTGCTAGAAACATAAAAAATTACCATTACTTATATATCACATTGCATGCGTTCCTGGTAATTTTTTTTTTTTTTTTTTTTTTTTTTTTTTTTGTTCAGAATATTACCCTTTAACATCAACATATACACTGCTCAAAACAATCAGAGGCATTTGTTAACTAAGCTATGTGTTTCGGTGCCGCAACTGCTTTGGTTTACTCCCAGAGAAGGTAAACAGGTGTTTTCGTCAACTGTGCACATACACCACACGACAGAGGGCACTGTCCATACTGTTGCTGTGGTCAGAGCCATTCCATTCCCGTCAGTTAGTGAATGGCATGACTTACGTACAGCAATGCCTTGACAACATATTTGCCTTAATTAGCCTCGGAGGGCTATAGGACATAAGGAAGTTGGACAGTCACAACAAGAGGCGGCTTGAGCCATTGGAGTGCCTGAAAGTGTGATCTCAAGACTTATGAATCGTTTTCAAACAACAGGTACTGTTCATAGAAGGTAGGACAACGTAGCCCACGGGCAACAAGAGCAAGGTATGACCGTTACCTATTGTTAACAGAATAGAATACAACTCAACTGAAAAGTACTCTTCTATCAACAGCAGGACACAGAGTATCAACCCAAATTGTTCGTGACCGACTTCATGCACGTAGCCTGTATACCTTGGGTTCATGGTGTGTACTACGTTAACTCCACAATAGAGTGGAGGAGCAGAAACTGGGTGGAGGAGCATCGTGGGTATAGGCATGTCGATTTGAGCTCAGTTCTGTGTTCTGGTGAGTCGGATTCAACGTGGAATCTGGTAGTCGACGTGTTCTCATCTGGAGGGAACGAGGAACACGAAAAACCCCAGATCCCCATATAGTGATGGTGGGTTGATGATATGGCGGACCTCTACATCATCCCAGGTGGTACTGTCCGCTGTAAGGTATAGAGACGAGATTGTCCAACCTTTTGTCATGCCGTATGCTGGTGTTTACTGACGATAATGCACGTCTCCACAGATATGGGTTGGTGGACAACATGCAGAAGAGGAGGGTATCCAGCATATGTAGTGGCCAGCTTCATCGTCGGACTTAAATCCGATTGAACATGTGTGGGATGCATTAGGCAGGCACATTGCAGGCAGACCAGCCCACAGCTTCAGATTTCTCTTATGGAAGAGTGGTCACATATCCTCAAGAACTCCTTGATCATCTCATTGCATCAATGTCACAGCGTGTGAGGCAGTGCTAGTCGTTCGAGGAGACCCTTCAACAAACTTAAGAACAATTTTTACTCATGGCCAACGATTATTGTGGTGTTAGTGTTAATGTTGCTTTGTGTTTTGCCATATTCTCTCTTAATTCATGTCATTTGATCCAAATACTAATCAGGGGCTCTCTGGTGTCATGGCCTGCTTTAACTGTCAGTATAGCCTTATGTAAATAATATGTGGTTGACAAAATAAAGGATTTCGTATATTGTTGCACCATTTTTAGATGAGTTTACAATATCCTGTAATGTTTGTGAGCAGTGTGTTTTGAAAGCACTTCTTAAAGTAATGATGTCACTATTCCTGAGACACTTGAGAAAGCAAATTTTTATAATCTTTAACTGCTTTATCTGATGATGGAAACTAAACAAGTCACAAGAACCGTATCCATGGGCAAAGAGTTGTTCTTCTTCTTTTTTTTTTTTTTTTTTTTTTTTTTTTTTTTTGTCAATTTACGCCCTTAAATGTTAAGTCATATCGGACGATGAATGAAATCGGTGAAATGATGCTCAAATGAGTCCGGAGTCCATGGAGCTTAGAGTTACTTGTTATTCGTCTGTCAGATTAAGGGAAACCCCCGGAAAATGCCTTATCCAGGTAACTCACCCTCACCTAGATTCGAACTCGGAACCTCTTGAACGTGAGGCAGACAGGCTATCTACGGTACCGAGGAGGGCTACAGTTGTCATGGAACATTTGGGCGCCTTTCACTGATCGATGTAACAATATGACAGCCATCACTGGCGGACTTTCTGTCCAGTCAGGGTCATAACAATAACTTCAAGACTGATCACTGCCCTCCTTGATGCTTTTGGTGGGGAGTCAATCGACAACAAAGTTTCCTCACGTCTGTTAATGTAACTGGCTCATACCAATACCCAAAAATCCGTCAAATAAGATCGAATAGCGTCAATAGTAACAGTCATTTAGTACTTCACTAAGAAAAACTGATCTGTTTTGAATTATAAATGATTGTCTTAAGTTGGGTTTGTAAGCTTATGTACACATTGTTTAGGCATTGATGACAACTAAACAAGTGGAGAAACACAACCACTTACCCATGTAGATCTGCCAAGTGGTAGTACTGAAGGCGTACACGAAACACGACAATATCTTGCTCATGCAGGACATGACTCCAATGAGAGCATCGTCAATCTTCAGGATGTGACTGAATAAACAAACTGACACCATCGTTCCTGAAACACACCAACATGTTTTGAGATTCCTTAAATATAAAAAAAAACATTTTATGTGAGGCTTCCATTTGAGATACCATTCCTTAGTTCTCATTATTATGAAATTTCTGGGAGAAATCTTGAGGTTACGTGTGGAAAGCTTTGTTCTCAAAATTTCATTTCATGAATCAGCTCACCGTTTGTGGCGTACCAGTATCGAACCCTGTGTGTGCACTCATATGACTTTCTTTACACTCTTGTATAAACGTTATTTCCTTTACTTACTACCTATTTCTTAGTTTGCTGGAGGAACTCCAGACTATTGTGTTTCAAATAGGCTGATGTTTGTATTTGGATGCTACTAAAGGAGCAACCAATCGGTGTTGTCCTATTGCATTGCCTGTAAGTGCCAGCTGAATCCATCTCTAATAAATATTATTTTCTCCAAGATAAAACTTCAGATTTTATACAACGTGATCCATGAGAAAGTTTGGGAGTAATGTGTCTAAAATAACCGTAAAACCCCATATTTTTAGCTCAAAGAGTTTTCATAATATAAATAAATGAAGTACCATATATTATAAAAAGCATCGCGACGTAAGCAGTGTAATAAACATAATTCATTATTTGTTGGCATGTCTGTGTGTACGTATATTTGTAATTGTTCAGAACTCAAATGTAAACTATTGACATGACGTGATAAAAGAATTACTTTGAATAAGCCAAGGTGTTCGTTAAATTCGAGCGAGAGGAAACAATACACTTCCTGCTGGCTTGTAGAATGCGGCATCGGTAAAACTTGAGTCGTCACATTATATGTTTGTTTATGAATGGTACGTAATCTCTATTTACTGTAGAGAGTTCAAAGCAGTAGTATTCAGTTGTTCATCCATTTAAAAACCACGGAACTTGTATAAGCTGGACCAATTTGTAATTGAACTGTGACATGAGGAAATCTGCCGTCCCATTTACCACTGCCAGTACAATCGAATGGAGTTAACGTGAGTTTTAATTATGTTGCAAATAGAAATAATACTTTTAAACTGACGTTGAACCACTTATTCACTTAGATATTGAGAAGTTAACAGAATACTGGGAAAACTGCGTGAGACATGCAGATAAACTACAAGAAGACGACTTTTGGATATAAATAGGACATGACTTTTGAAACCTATCATCAATTTGCAAACCTTGAACGATGAAGACAGTAAAATGATGAATTGCCTCTTAACCTAAATAACATTCACAGTTATAAGGATGAACCACTGGTAGTTCTGTTGGATTAGAAAAATGTGAAACATTTTTGAGAAACTATATTTCACTTTTCACGAGAAATTCTTCACTTTCATTTTTCATTATTCAGAAATTATAACTGTAATTATATCATTTAAAACATCTGCATAATATGTGAATATCCCATCTTGCAATTGTGATTTCAACAACTGAATTATAAAAAGATTTGGAAAATTCAGTTTGCGTTAGTGAGACGTTTAGCAGCAAGAGACCAGCACGGTCTAGAATAGTGAGAGAGAGAGAGAGAGAGAGAGAGAGAGAGAGAGAGAGAGAGAGAGAGAGAGAGAGAGAGAGAGAGAGAGAGAGAGAGAGAGAGAGAGAGAGAGAGAGAGAGAGAAATCTCCCATAAAAAGAGTTGGGGTAACGAGCTGGCAACGTTGAGCACGCTAGCGCATATGATTCGCGGCAGTCCAGAACTCTTCCTATTTGAAACACATAACAGAGCATCATTCACCGTTTTAATTTAAAAAAGTGATTTTTCTCTGAGTGACATTTTCACGTATATTTGGACTGTAAAGATATTCAGAGATGATGTAGATTTGGTTAGGCACAACTGCGGATGAATGAAAATCATAATTTGATATTGTCCTGGAGAGGACAGATAAGTTTACAAGGGTTTCTACTTACCAAACAGGTTTGTGATCATGCTGTAGGTAGAGAAGACGCTGAAATCTACTTCATTCCAGTTAAAACGGTATCTGGTGAATAAGTACAGTACAGCCATCTCTCCTGCAAACAACAACATTGTATTGCACCAGAAATACATGCCTGATGTGTCTATAACACCAAACCGAAACACCGCCATCTTCAAGGACGCGATCAAATTGCTTCATTTTTTTATAATCTAAAAAATAGTTACCAACAAGCTTGATTAAAATGACATACAAATAAGATATTTTAATGACAAATAAAATGGGCACCTTAAATTTTCTTTTAAATGTCTCACAAGTTGCCCTTATTCTGAAAAACATTTGTATAACTGATAAACAGTAAGACAGAGACAAAATATTACTACAAAAATATATTTTATTTCAAAATGAACCATTTTCCGAAATATTCTCTCTTATTTAATTGGATTTAACAAAGTTATAATTTTCTTAAGCAGTAAGTTGTTATTCATTACTATTTCTTGAACATAAAACGACATGACAATGACCAAAACAATTGGCTATCACCTAAAATCTACTGTATTCTCTTGTAACTACAATATGATAATGTTCATCTTGAAGTATATAGAGCATTAAGTGTTTGTATAATAGTAGAGAAATCATCCATACATCACATAACGATCAAAACATTTGACTATCACTTAAAATCTATTGCATTCTATTGTAACTACAATAAGATAATGTTTATCTTGAAGTAGATAGAGCAATAAGTGTTTGTACAAGAGTAGAGAAAGTCATGTATACATCACATAACGACCAAAACATTTGACTATCACTTAAAGTCTACTGTATTCCCTTGTAACTACAATAAGATAATGTTTATCTTGAAGTAGATAGAGCAATAAGTGTTTGTACAAGAGTAGAGAAAGTCTTCTATACATCACGTAACGACCAAAACATTTGACTTGAAGTAGATAGAGCAATAAGTGTTTGTACAAGAGTAGAGAAAGTCATGTATACATCACATAACGACCTAAACATTTCACTATCACTTAAAGTCTACTGTATTCCCTTGTAACTACAATAAGATAATGTTTATCTTGAAGTAGATAGAGCAATAAGTGTTTGTACAAGAGTACAGAAAGTCATGTATACATCACATAACGACCAAAACATTTGACTATCACTTAAAGTCTACTGTATTCCCTTGTAACTACAATAAGATAATGTTTATCTTGAAGTAGATAGAGCAATAAGTGTTTGTACAAGAGTAGAGAAAGTCATGTGTGCATCACATAACGATCAAAACATTTGACTATCACTTAAAGTCTACTGTATTCCCTTGTAACTTCAATAAGACAATGTTTATCTTGAAGTAGATAGAGCAATAAGTGTTTGTACAAGAGTAGAATTAGTCACGTGAATAGAACAACTCATTCATATTCTGTAACTATTATGATACTTTTATTTAATTTTCACGATCCAATGAGTACTAATATTATTTTCTGTTTTTTTTTCTTTGTGTGTAATTTACACCCTCCATCGTTTAGTCATATCGGACAATGAATGAAATTGGTGAAATGATGCTCAAATGCGTCCGAGGTCCATGGAGCTTAGAGCTACCTGACATTCGTCTCTCAGGATAAGGGAAAACCGCTGACAAGATATATCCCTTATGAATAATTCTGGAGCTATAAGAAGAAACTGATTATTTGAAGTGGAAATTGGGAGGATGCGATAATAACCGTCGTGTGCAGCATACAGTGAGTGAGTGAGTGAGTGAGAGAGAGAGAGAGAGAGAGAGAGAGAGAGAGAGAGAGAGAGAGAGAGAGAGAGAGAGAGAGAGAGAGAGAGAGTATTGGCAATGTTACAGGCGAGCAACTGGAGCGTTACAAATTAGACCCAGATATTACGCAAGTACAACGTATTTCAATCATGCCAACTGTGTTCCTTCCCTATAACGTATTGATGGATTGCTCTTACAAGGGAATACAGTAGACTTAAGTGATAATGAAATGTTTTGGTCGTTATGTGGTGTACGCATGAGTTTCTCTACTCTTGTACAAACACTTATTGCTCTATCTACTTCAAGATAAACATTATCTTATTGTAGTTACTAGGGAATACAGTAGACTTTAAGTGATAGTGAAATGTTTTGGTCGTTATGTGATGTATACATGACTTTCTCTACTCTTGTACAAACACTTATTGCTCTATCTACTTCAAGATAAACATTATCTTATTGTAGTTACTAGGGAATACAGTAGACTTTAAGTGATAGTGAAATGTTTTGGTCGTTATGTGATGTATACATGACTTTCTCTACTCTTGTACAAACACTTATTGCTCTATCTACTTCAAGATAAACATTATCTTATTGTAGTTACAGGGGAATACAGTAGACTTTAAGTGATAGTGAAATGTTTTGGTCGTTATGTGATGTATACATGACTTTCTCTACTCTTGTACAAACACTTATTGCTCTATCTACTTCAAGATAAACATTATCTTATTGTAGTTACAAGGGAATACAGTAGACTTTAAGTGATAGTCAAATGTTTTGGTCGTTATGTGATGTATACATGACTTTCTGTACTCTTGTACAAACACTTATTGCTCTATCTACTTCAAGATAAACATTATCTTATTGTAGTTACAAGGGAATACAGTAGACTTTAAGTGATAGTCAAATGTTTTGGTCGTTATGTGATGTATACATGACTTTCTGTACTCTTGTACAAACACTTATTGCTCTATCTACTTCAAGATAAACATTATCTTATTGTAGTTACAAGGGAATACAGTAGACTTTAAGTGATAGTCAAATGTAGAATTTGAATTCAATTTGTATAAGTCTAACGGTGCGATATTCTTCTATAAGTCGTCGAGGTATTCTCCCTTCAAAGCTTGTGATAAGACAGCATTTCACTAAAATACTAAATGAAATATTAAAATAGAGAATGAAATGTTTATGTGGAGTTAACCTTTTCCGAGGTATTTGTTGTTATTTATTTAAGTGTGTGAAATGGCAAAGAGCAAAACTTTTGTCTATCACTGTACCTATAACGAAGTACATCAAACACAACCTGTGTGTTGATACTCTCAGCGGAAGTAGTTCTAATTATCCGGAAGTTATGTAACTAGCTTCTCATTTCCTCTTTCAATTAATGTACATAAACTACCACTGGGTGGGATGGGGTATAATACTTTGTTCTTTTGTTTTATGTTCTCTACTACTTCACTCAAAATGTTACCACGAACACTTGTGCTTTGTTTTCCAAGGATCAGTATTTGAAGAGCACAGCTATAATCGTACAACCAAACCTGGTATTAAGTTTCAGCATTTCCAAGTGTCGAGGCAATCCTCACTACCCTCTAAGTGAAACATTTTGAGAATATTTTCATTTTTTCAAAATAGTACTAACGATCATTTTTGTTATTAAAGTGTCATATATGTCAGCATACCCTCACGATTTATTTATTATTTATTAATTTCCATACTTGATTATTTATCATGAAGGACAGTGTTTGTACAAAAGCAGAGAAGTACCATGTTATTTTAATTTGCTAGATGTGTAGTGGTAGTTCTGTGGGTATTGTGCAGTAATTGCCATCAACCAAATGAAGATGCAAGGTCGCAGCACATTTCGATTAGCGAATGTCAGTTCCGCCAAATTGGCTCGTTATGTTGCCATGCCGGAAGTACTCGTTTTGACTTCCCTTCAAGTACGTAGAGTCCCATCCCAAATGGTAAATACAGTCGATATCAGAGAACAGGTAGCAAAGAAAGGTGACTTACGTAATATGCACATAAATATAATTCTGTAAATTACAAAATAAATGAAGTTCTTAGAATTGTCCCAGGTGGGAGTGAAAGTCGTGAGTTTAGGATTGCACAATGAGTAAGGTAGTAATATTAGTAGTAATGAAGTAGACAAGATATATAATGATCGTGTGTTTACTGACCACGGATTTAGAGGTAACGTTAATATTATTATTACTAAAGAAACAGTTGCAACATATTTAATTTTCATAACTATATTGTCACTGCATGAGGAGACTGCAGTGATGTACCTGAATAAAGACGCGGTCTCCCTTCAACTTTTTTTGTGTCATTAGATCACGGATAGTCTTAGAGCGGTCATTAGCGCTAGATTCAACCTAATTTACGTAATCCTGTTATATAAACAACAGGTCCACTCTAAATCTGTTTAACCAACGTCTGTATTGTTCAGTAGTAACATTTTGTATATCTTTTACAATAAATTGAAACTGATGTTTTATTTATGGACGCTCAGATGACTTTATCAGGCTTAATGTTCTTTTACGTACCGTAAATCCCGATGTGATACTATCAGCTTTACTTCCCTTCCGAAGAAATCCGCGCTAACGGTTTTTACGCCCGACAGAAGTCCATCGCCTTCCGCCAAATTTGAAACGGAGACAGAGAGTAGCACGTAATGTCTAGACCACAGAAGACATCTATTATTACTTACACAAAAGTGATTCAGAATTAAAAGAACTTCTGAGGACATTCCAAGAAAATCTGAAATGTGCATTTTATTTGTCCTGAAAGCATGTTAAACTTATGACCTTTAGATCCGTTTTTATAAAATAAAAATAATCGACAAATGTTTCGTCTAAAGTTTATTCTGTGGTAGGATTATTTTCTTGAAAAAATTTTCTTGGAAGATTCTGCAGTTAAATAGGAAGTTTGTTCACACGCACAACACACAAGTATATTATTTTCAAATAATTATTTTTCTGTTTTAGATTCAGGAAGTCTGAAGACATGTATTGTTAGTAACATCTGGATTTGCAATTTTTGTATGGAGTGAAGTTTTTTAAACAGTGTGTATACAGGAAAAACATGTCAACTAACAATGCTGCGTACAATTAAAATATTTAGATTCCTAAATCTCTTGATAAAGTAAGTACAATAGAGATTTTCTGTGACTTATCAAAAGTGTTCGATTGTGTTAACCATAAAATACTTGAACAAACGTTATTCCATTATGGTATTAGGGACAAAGGATATAAATGGATATTTAAGAAACAGAAAGCAAAAGTGATGATAAATTCTTCAGATAATAGCAATATTTGCTCTTAATGGTCTGAAATAAAGCATGGTGTTCCACAAGGGTCCACTCTGGGTCCCGTATTATTCTTAAATGATCTCCCCTCAACAATAAGAAATGCTGCTAAGACAGTTCTCTTTGCACATGATAGAAATATTCTGTTTAAGGATCACAAAAAAATCAGCACCAAAGTTTATCAAATGAAACCTTTCATGCACTAAATAACTAGTTTGAAAGCGATACACATAATATGAGAAGATAAAGAATTTATATGCAAAAGAGCAAAGCTCTGGCTCAAATGCTTTCTCATATACAGTTAAACATTTCTGATGAGCGAGAGAGAGAGAAGTATTTTAGTGCAGTTTCTGATGATTCACTAACGTGAAAATTAATTAATGTTATTCTGATATTGCCCGCCTCGGTAGCGTAGATGGTAGTGTTGTCTGTCTGTAGAGGTACCGAGTTCGAATCTCGGTCAGGGCGAGTTACCTGAATAAGGGTTTTCTGGGGGTTTCCCTTATCCTGAAAGACGAATGTCGGGTAACTCTGGTGTTTTATGAGTCAACGAATAAAACAAGCATATAATGCAATATTTGAATCTTAAGATAGCACTTTCGAGATTATTTATGCAAATTACATATGTTTGTTTGTTTGTTTTGGTTTAGGTCCCGAGAGTTAAAAAATGCTTTAAGAATCGATATGGACATGTTAAAACAAGTAAGAAAGGAAATTGTTAAAATTCAGTAGGTCGTGTAAGTGATATGATGTCAATGTTTTATAATTGGTAGTTTTAAAAATTAGATTAGGTAAAGAGTGACGTGGACCAGTAAAAGTTAAGTTTGATTGGTAGTGATGGCAACGATAGGATGAAAAAATCAATAATTTTGGCAAAACAGTGAGGAAAGAAAGCGTCTTTTGATGGAAGAACGTTATGGTGAACAGTGCCGTGACGAAACCTTGTAAAAAGTTAATATCAGTTTTCTGTTAATTGTAATCAACGTATATAACATTATTATCGAGTTCTATACGAAGAATTGTATACATAATGCAAATTAAACTGAACATCTCGATATTTTTAAAGTAAAAGGAATTTATTGGTTTGGAAGTTTATTTAGAAATTTTATCTCTTCCACTCGCGACCAGGTCTGAGTTCTCATATCTCAGTCTGAAGTATACATCAGATCTGTACCAAAGATTCCAATCGGGAAGAAGTAGCAGCTGGTGGCTTCATCGTCACCATCCAGGAGGGCACCAGGCAACCGCGGGGCGACCGTGACCCCGAGAACACCAAAAATCACATTTGTAGCAAAATAATCAGAGCCAAACTGAAAGGTCAAACTTGGAAAAGAAGCACATTCAGAAAGGTAGTTTTGGGCGTGTCCAGCAGAGTGCAGGCGGATCGAGTAAGTGCCTACAGACGTTTTTATCATGTTCACTAACAAAGAACAACGAACAACGTGTCCGGTAAAATGCAGTATTTACAACCAAGTGTGATAATTGTCTTAGCCTCATTTACAGTTTCTGAACGCTATAATCAAGGAGATTAATTGAATCATAAGACTGTGATTCAACTGAAACATCCGCGGTACATTCGGTCAAATTAATCACCTAGATTAAAAGGCTATAAGGCTGAATCACTCACAACTGAAAGTATATGTACACTACTAAACATTAAACATAAATGGCTATTCCGAACTTTATCTAAAGGACATATCAACATTTAGTGCATTACAAATGACAACTTTAATTACATTTAATTGTTGTATGAAAACAACAATTGTGTATAAACAGAATGACATTGATTTCCACATTCAGTAGGACTACAGATGCTGTGTTCCTTCACAGATGTTCCACTCACCTCTCGGTCGTTTGTGGCGATATCACGGAGTTACCGCTTAACGTGCAGATCAGACAAATGAATGACAAAAGTGTTCAATGTCACACAGCCACTGTTTTAATGTCCTCCTATTTGGTATACCAATAGTTTTGGTATTTGGCAAATTCACAGTTTTACCATATTTTTATATAAATTACATTTCCTGTATAACTTATTTCCGTCTTCTTATAATAAATTCAATTTATAGAAGCTATTATGTGTTTAACCAATATTTCGCTGTTCACTTTAAATATTACTTCAATTATAGGTTCAGTAGTGTACGAATACTTTTCATTCTGATTGTACATTAGTAGGTATATTCTAGCTAAATATTCACTGCAACAAATGTTTTGAGGGCAACAAAATTCGAAAAGGCTTTTGAAGATAAAACAAGCAGCATAAAACAAAAATGAAAAGTTCAGGGTCCCTTAACGATACGACACTAGGATTTGCAAGAAACTACCGCACACCAACTACATCTTTACAGGGAGAGCTACGAAAAATATACTTCTATCAAAATGGCTCTAACAATCTTAATTACAACAATATATATTTAAGAATATTTGATTACAAATGAATGGTATAATTTGAATTTCTATAACCCATCTATATTTATATAACTTTGAATTTTCTAGGAACTCCTCAGAAGTACTCAGGAGTCATGTATACATCACAAAACGACCAAATCATTTGATTATCACTTAAAGTCTACTGTATTCTCTTGTAAATGCAATAAGATAATGTTTATCTTGGAGTAGATAGAGCAATAAGTGTTTATACAAGAATAGAGAAAGTCATGTAGACATCAAAAAACAACCAAAACATTTGACTATCACTTAAAGTCTATATAATGTTTATCTTGAAGAAGATAGAGCAATAAGTGTTTGTACAAGAGTAGAGAAAGTCTTGTATACATCACATAACGACCAAAACATTTGACTATGTCTTAAAGTCTACTGTATTCCCTTGTAACTACAATAAGATAATGTTTATCTTGAAGTAGATAGAGCAATAAGTGTTTGTACAAGAGTAGAGAAAGTCATGTATACATTACATAACGACCAAAACATTTGACTATCACTTAAAGTATACTGTATTCCCTTGTAACTACAATAAGATGTTTATCTTGAAGTAGACAAAGCACAAGGGTAGATAATGTGAGTGAAACATATCGGATATTTAATGCAATACTTATGCTGAATTTTAAGGTATGTCTGCTCCAGTTACATAAAGGTCAGACATAAGTACCACGTTAATGTAGGTCAGTTTTTAAGTTCAAAGTCAAGGCTTTGCAAACCGGACCAAACCAGCTATACTTTCACTTTTTATCCGGTTAATAAGCTTTTGAAATATACGAGACACTTGGATTTATTCATTACTTAACAGATAATGAGAACAGGGGTAGGCGCGTTCTGCCTTGTGTAGGTACGTAGCCTTCTTCAGCATGTTCACGTGGAGTGCACAGTGACCTAAAGCTCCAGCTTTATTAATTTGACAGTGAAGCTTTAATCAGTAACCCTCGCCACAAATGATTCAAGTCTCACACCATATATATATGTTCTCCCCGATAGGTAGGATGAGAGTAGAACAGACAGAGGGTTGCCGTCCCAACGACCAACGTTAGTGCAAGGGTCGGAGTCCTTACACTTTGCCAGTTACGAACGCCCCGGTAGGGCAGTGCAGCCGACAACCCACCTACTGTGGTCCAGAAACCACACACCTGGTCGACCCTCAGATCGGAGACCGGCCTACCGGAAGAGGAAGTGTTTGCCAGGAGTATATCATCCTGCCATGCAGCGCCGAGACTCCGCCGACACTTATTCCGTGAAAGAGATCACCAGATGAGAGATGTTATTAAATGATAATAGAGATAAACTGGAGGCTCAGAAATTCGGAGGAAATAATTAGCCTACCCAGCATTCCCTAGCCACCAGGGAAAACCCCCGGAAAATCTCACTGCTCCGCCAGTTCGAGCGAATGCGGGCCACCTTAATCAAAAAGGCTGCGGACTAAACGTGTCCGAACAAATGTGAAGTATCAGACGGCACGTGAGAGTATGCAGTCACATAATTATCAACAGAAATACCAACTTAACATGCCAACACACAGTGCTTAGAGTTACCAGACATTCATCTTTCAGGATAAGAGAAAACCTCCAACGTTAAGTCACATCGGACGATGAATGAAATGATGTTCAAATGAGTACAGGGTACATAGAGCTTAGAGTTACCAGACATTCATCTTTCAGGATTAGAGAAAACCTCCAACGTTAAGTCATATCGGACGATGAATGAAATGATGTTCAAATGAGTACAGGGTACATAGAGCTTAGAGTTACCAGACTTTCATCTTTCAGGATTAGAGAAAACCTCCAACGTTAAGTCATATCGGACGATGAATGAAATGATGTTCAAATAAGTACAGCGTACATAGAGCTTAGAGTTACCAGACATTCATCTTTCAGGATTAGAGAAAACCTCCAACGTTAAGTCATATCGGACGATGAATGAAATGATGTTCAAATGAGTACAGCGTACACAGAGCTTAGAGTTACCAGACTTTCATCTTTCAGGATTAGAGAAAACCTCCAACGTTAAGTCATATCGGACGATGAATGAAATGATGTTCAAATAAGTACAGCGTACATAGAGCTTAGAGTTACCAGACATTCATCTTTCAGGATTAGAGAAAACCTCCAACGTTAAGTCATATCGGACGATGAATGAAATGATGTTCAAATGAGTACAGGGTACATAGAGCTTAGAGTTACCAGACATTCATCTTTCAGGATAAGAGAAAACATCCAACGTTAAGTCATATCGGACAATGAATGAAATGTTGTTCAAATAAGTACAGGGTACATAGAGCTTAGAGTTACCAGACATTCATCTTTCAGGATAAGAGAAAACCTCCAACGTTAAGTCATATCGGACGATGAATGAAATGATGTTTAAATAAGTACAGGGTACATAGAGCTTAGAGTTACGAGACATTCATCTTTCAGGATAAGAGAAAACCTCCAACGTTAAGTCATATCGGACGATGAATGAAATGATGTTCAAATAAGTACAGGGTACATAGAGCTTAGAGTTACCAGACATTCAACTTTCAGGATAAGAGAAAACCTTCAACGTTAAGTCATATCGGACGATGAATGAAATGATGTTCAAATGAGTACAGGGTACATAGAGCTTAGAGTTATCAGACATTCATCTTTCAGGATAAGAGAAAATCTCCAACGTTAAGTCATATCGGACGATGAATGAAATGATGTTCAAATAAGTACAGGGTACATAGAGCTTAGAGTTACCAGACATTCAACTTTCAGGATAAGAGGAAACCTTCAACGTTAAGTCATATCGGACGATGAATGAAATGATGTTCAAATGAGTACAGGGTACATAGAGCTTAGAGTTATCAGACATTCATCTTTCAGGATAAGAGAAAATCTCCAACGTTAAGTCATATCGGACGATGAATGAAATGATGTTCAAATAAGTACAGGGTACATAGAGCTTAGAGTTATCAGACATTCATCTTTCAGGATAAGAGAAAACCTCCAACGTTAAGTCATATCGGACGATGAAAGAAATGATGTTCAAATGAGTACAGGGTACATAGAGCTTAGAGTTACCAGACATTCAACTTTCAGGATAAGAGAAAACATCCAACGTTAAGTCATATCGGACGATGAATGAAATGATGTTCAAATGAGTACAGGGTACATAGAGCTTAGAGTTATCAGACATTCATCTTTCAGGATAAGAGAAAACCTCCAACGTTAAGTCATATCGGACGATGAAAGAAATTATGTTCAAATGAGTACAGGGTACATAGAGCTTAGAGTTACCAGACATTCAACTTTCAGGATAAGAGAAAACCTTCAACGTTAAGTCATATCGGACGATGAATGAAATGATGTTCAAATGAGTACAGGGTACATAGAGCTTAGAGTTATCAGACATTCATCTTCCAGGATAAGAGAAAATCTCCAACGTTAAGTCATATCGGACGATGAATGAAATGATGTTCAAATGAGTACAGGGTACATAGAGCTTAGAGTTACCAGACATTCATCTTTCAGGATAAGAGAAAACCTCCAACGTTAAGTCATATCGGACGATGAATGAAATAATGTTCAAATGAGTACAGGGTACACAGAGCTTAGAGTTACCAGACATTCATCTTCCAGGATAAGAGAAAACCTCCAACGTTAAGCCATATCGGACGATGAATGAAATGATGTTCAAATGAGTACAGGGTACATAGAGCTTAGAGTTACCGGACATTCATCTTCCAGGATAAGAGAAAACCTCCAACGTTAAGTCATATCGGACGATGAATGAAATGATGTTCAAATGGGTACAGGGTACATAGAGCTTAGAGTTACCAGACATTCATCTTCCAGGATAAGAGAAAACCTCCAACGTTAAGTCATGTCGGACGATGAATGAAATGATGTTCAAATAAGTACAGGGTACATAGAGCTTAGAGTTACCAGACATTCATCTTTCAGGATAAGAGAAAACGGAGGATGAATGAAATGATGTTCAAATGGGTACAGGGTACATAGAACTTTGTATGAGTTGAATGAGTAGAGCCAGACTGAAAAATGCAATGCCATAGCCGGGATTTGAACCGCGGATCTCCCGCTCTCCATGCGGTTGTTCTAAACCACTGAGCTACTATGACCAACATGCCGACATGACAGTAATTTCTCCAAACTGACTCGAATGCTTTCCGGTAGACCACTAGGGGTTCTCTTATGCTATGAGACACCGATTCATTCAAACCTTTGCCTACACATTTCCATCAACTGTCCTGAATAACATATTGGTTTAACTATGAAGCCTGGGACTTAAGTACTCACAGCTTATTAAGTCGCCACAAAATGTGAATATCTTCACTTGAAACATGTAGGAAGGATTTGTCAGTTGGAATTAGATGTCGTGAGTGCTGCTCCGTGTATACCAATCAGGACTGAGTGGAGAGTACAACTTTCTCTGTCAATAAAGTGTAAACATGTTAGTTGATCATTAAATGCATTCCTATGCGGAAGTGAAATCGAGAGGTGTTATTTATTTGTTCATTTCTCAGCTCGTTACATTACAAACAACCTGTCTTCAACATAATTTATGATGATATTTGTATTAATTATCGCACTGTATTTACAAGGTCATTTCTTCTTACTACGTGCGCAGTGCATTCGATAACGAGATTTTCTTCTCCTTAACATTGGCATAAACAAACGACTATCTGTATGTCTCTGAACAATAACCAATGGCATCTGCTGAAACAGAACACTCTCCAGAGTAAATTTCATTGGTGAAAGTTAGATCCATTACACTTAGATGTATAACAAACCAATCAATCCCTTAATATGAAATGAAAGCATATGTTTGCCAAGAAACAGAAGAATGCGTCTCCGAACTAGCGTGAGTTTCTATTGTTTATACGTATAATGCCGTTAGAAAGTACAAATTACAAAGTCAAAAAAAGTTCTGACGAATGTAACAATGAATAGCATATCTTGTTTCCTTAGATACTAAAAAGCTGATAATATTACTTTCTGTATGTGAGTAGTTTATCAAAAGCGAAGTCTGAGACGGGATATAGGTGATGATGGTCAAGGACGTGACGCAAACCACACGCACACTAGAGTAATTTTACAGTAGTTAAATAATAAGTTGTTATGTAAGTTGGCAGCCGTGACAACAGTGCAATGTGTAAAATATACTTCCGGTTTGTATTTGAGGTCAAGCTTGAGCTAAGTATTTAAATAATAATTTTTCAAATTCAGTCCTTGGTACAAAAAGATGACCTCCTAGGTCGTTTCACAAGGAAATGATAGCGATGTACAACTCCAATAAAGGACGCATACATTAAACTTTCTCCTTCAGAATATTTGATATTTTACATTTTAAATGCAGATAGGTAAGACATTAGCCAAGGTAATGTTATCGCATTACCGTGTCACTTATTAGGTCCTTAATGCTACGTAGTTACTAGTTAAAGAGAGAGATGAGACCCAGCATAATGTACAGACAACAAAATAGAGTATTTTATTTGTCCGTTTTGTCTTAGCTATGGTTTTATTTAAAGGCGTTTTTATAGAATTTTAGTTGAATAAGACCTGAAGCTTTGCTGGTGACGGACATGTTCGAGATACTATCGGGAAGCAAGTCAGGTGAAAAGACGATTACAAATCGAAGAAGCACATATCTGTACAGTTTGCCATCTCCTGACCTGGCATATAATTTACTGAAAACAGTCTTTTGTTCAGTGATGCGAGTATTGATAGTGTTTTGTCTTTGTTGATATTGTGTTATATCCAGTTATACATGTGTGGTTAAAATATCTTGATGATGGGAGAGATGTACGCTCCCAAAACGTCAATTTCCAATCGTCTTTTCACCTGAATTGTTTCCCAAGAAGATCTCGAGCATTTTTGTTTTTGGCAACTTTGACTTTTTTTACTTTCTTTCACCTTTTCAACACAGTGTATCGTAAATTCAAATTTATTTTAACTAATAGTTACTCCAAAGACGGGCTACAAGAGGTAACAGGTGACAGGCCCCTAGTAAAATCTCTCTAAATATCCCGTAACACTTCAATCGTGTCAAGTATGCACCAAGGACATTCCGGCCACACCGTGGCTCAGTGGTTAGACCGCTTGGCTCTCACCAAGGCGGCCCGGGTTCGATCCCAAGCGACCGCAAAGTGAGATTTGTACTGGACAACACGGCGCTGGGGCGGGTTTTCTCCGGGATCTCCGGTTTCCCCTGCCATCTCATTCCACCGGTGCACCATCTTCATCTCATGCATCATCAGTGGCACCGCATGCGGTGTCGTATGTAGTAAAAGCGGGCGTCAAACACTACACATTTCCAAGGACATCCCTCGATGTGGAGAGAAATTTTACAATGTTTCCGCTCTCAGTCGTTCCTTACAGCTAAGAACTTAGAGATGACTGTTGTAACGCCAAATGATGTAAGCTTTCTGAAGTAACCCTAGGGTGGTTTAAGTCAGGTATGCACCAAGGACATGCCTCGATGTGGAGAGAAGTTTTACAATGTTTCCGCTCTCAGAAAACAGACGTTCCTTACAGCTAAGAACTTAGAGATGACTGTTGTAACGCCAAATGATGTAAGCTTTCTGAAGTAACCCTAGGGTGGTTTAAGTCAAGTATGCACCAAGGACATGCCTCGATGTGGAGAGAAGTTTTACAATGTTTCCGCTCTCAGAAAACAGACGTTCCTTACAGCTAAGAACTTAGAGATGACTGTTGTAACGCCAAATGATGTAAGCTTTCTGAAGTAACCCTAGGGTGGTTTAAGTCAAGTATGCACCAAGGACATGCCTCGATGTGGAGAGAAGTTTTACAATGTTTCCGCTCTCAGAAAACAGACGTTCCTTACAGCTAAGAACTTAGAGATGACTGTTGTAACGCCAAATGATGTAAGCTTTCTGAAGTAACCCTAGGGTGGTTTAAGTCAAGTATGCACCAAGGACATGCCTCGATGTGGAGAGAAGTTTTACAATGTTTCCGCTCTCAGAAAACAGACGTTCCTTACAGCTAAGAACTTAGAGATGACTGTTGTAACGCCAAATGATGTAAGCTTTCTGAAGTAACCCTAGGGTGGTTTAAGTCAAGTATGCACCAAGGACATGCCTCGATGTGGAGAGAAGTTTTACAATGTTTCCGCTCTCAGAAAACAGACGTTCCTTACAGCTAAGAACTTAGAGATGACTGTTGTAACGCCAAATGATGTAAGCTTTCTGAAGTAACCCTAGGGTGGTTTAAGTCAGGTATGCACCAAGGACATGCCTCGATGTGGAGAGAAGTTTTACAATGTTTCCGCTCTCAGAAAACAGACGTTCCTTACAGCTAAGAACTTAGAGATGACTGTTGTAACGCCAAATGATGTAAGCTTTCTGAAGTAACCCTAGGGTGGTTTAAGTCAAGTATGCACCAAGGACATGCCTCGATGTGGAGAGAAGTTTTACAATGTTTCCGCTCTCAGAAAACAGACGTTCCTTACAGCTAAGAACTTAGAGATGACTGTTGTAACGCCAAATGATGTAAGCTTTCTGAAGTAACCCTAGGGTGGTTTAAGTCAAGTATGCACCAAGGACATGCCTCGATGTGGAGAGAAGTTTTACAATGTTTCCGCTCTCAGAAAACAGACGTTCCTTACAGCTAAGAACTTAGAGATGACTGTTGTAACGCCAAATGATGTAAGCTTTCTGAAGTAACCCTAGGGTGGTTTAAGTCAAGTATGCACCAAGGACATGCCTCGATGTGGAGAGAAGTTTTACAATGTTTCCGCTCTCAGAAAACAGACGTTCCTTACAGCTAAGAACTTAGAGATGACTGTTGTAACGCCAAATGATGTAAGCTTTCTGAAGTAACCCTAGGGTGGTTTAAGTCAAGTATGCACCAAGGACATGCCTCGATGTGGAGAGAAGTTTTACAATGTTTCCGCTCTCAGAAAACAGACGTTCCTTACAGCTAAGAACTTAGAGATGACTGTTGTAACGCCAAATGATGTAAGCTTTCTGAAGTAACCCTAGGGTGGTTTAAGTCAAGTATGCACCAAGGACATCCCTCGATGTGGAGAGAAGTTTTACAATGTTTCCGCTCTCAGAAAACAGACGTTCCTTACAGCTAAGAACTTAGAGATGACTGTTGAAACGCCAAATGATGTAAGCTTTCTGAAGTAACCCTAGGGTGGTTTAAGTCAAGTATGCACCAAGGACATCCCTCGATGTGGAGAGAAGTTTTACAATGTTTCCGCTCTCAGAAAACAGACGTTCCTTACAGCTAAGAACTTAGAGATGACTGTTGTAACGCCAAATGATGTAAGCTTTCTGAAGTAACCCTAGGGTGGTTTAAGACAAGTATGCACCAAGGACATCCCTCGATGTGGAGAGAAGTTTTACAATGTTTCCGCTCTCAGAAAACAGACGTTCCTTACAGCTAAGAACCTAGAGATGACTGTTGTAACGCCAAATGATGTAAGCTTTCTGAAGTAACCCTAGGGTGGTTTAAGTCAAGTATGCACCAAGGACATGCCTCGATGTGGAGAGAAGTTTTACAATGTTTCCGCTCTCAGAAAACAGACGTTCCTTACAGCTAAGAACTTAGAGATGACTGTTGTAACGCCAAATGATGTAAGCTTTCTGAAGTAACCCTAGGGTGGTTTAAGTCAAGTATGCACCAAGGACATCCCTCGATGTGGAGAGAAGTTTTACAATGTTTCCGCTCTCAGAAAACAGACGTTCCTTACAGCTAAGAACTTAGAGATGACTGTTGTAACGCCAAATGATGTAAGCTTTCTGAAGTAACCCTAGGGTGGTTTAAGTCAAGTATGCACCAAGGACATCCCTCGATGTGGAGAGAAGTTTTACAATGTTTCCGCTCTCAGAAAACAGACGTTCCTTACAGCTAAGAACTTAGAGATGACTGTTGTAACGCCAAATGATGTAAGCTTTCTGAAGTAACCCTAGGGTGGTTTAAGTCAAGTATGCACCAAGGACATGCCTCGATGTGGAGAGAAGTTTTACAATGTTTCCGCTCTCAGAAAACAGACGTTCCTTACAGCTAAGAACTTAGAGATGACTGTTGTAACGCCAAATGATGTAAGCTTTCTGAAGTAACCCTAGGGTGGTTTAAGTCAAGTATGCACCAAGGACATCCCTCGATGTGGAGAGAAGTTTTACAATGTTTCCGCTCTCAGAAAACAGACGTTCCTTACAGCTAAGAACTTAGAGATGACTGTTGAAACGCCAAATGATGTAAGCTTTCTGAAGTAACCCTAGGGTGGTTTAAGTCAAGTATGCACCAAGGACATCCCTCGATGTGGACAGAAGTTTTACAATGTTTCCGCTCTCAGAAAACAGACGTTCCTTACAGCTAAGAACTTAGAGATGACTGTTGTAACGCCAAATGATGTAAGCTTTCTGAAGTAACCCTAGGGTGGTTTAAGACAAGTATGCACCAAGGACATCCCTCGATGTGGAGAGAAGTTTTACAATGTTTCCGCTCTCAGAAAACAGACGTTCCTTACAGCTAAGAACCTAGAGATGACTGTTGTAACGCCAAATGATGTAAGCTTTCTGAAGTAACCCTAGGGTGGTTTAAGTCAAGTATGCACCAAGGACATGCCTCGATGTGGAGAGAAGTTTTACAATGTTTCCGCTCTCAGAAAACAGACGTTCCTTACAGCTAAGAACTTAGAGATGACTGTTGTAACGCCAAATGATGTAAGCTTTCTGAAGTGACCCTAGGGTGGTTTAAGACAAGTATGCACCAAGGACATCCCTCGATGTGGAGAGAAGTTTTACAATGTTTCCGCTCTCAGAAAACAGACGTTCCTTACAGCTAAGAACTTAGAGATGACTGTTGTAACGCCAAATGATGTAAGCTTTCTGAAGTAACCCTAGGGTGGTTTAAGTCAAGTATGCACCAAGGACATCCCTCGATGTGGAGAGAAGTTTTACAATGTTTCCGCTCTCAGAAAACAGACGTTCCTTACAGCTAAGAACTTAGAGATGACTGTTGTAACGCCAAATGATGTAAGCTTTCTGAAGTAACCCTAGGGTGGTTTAAGTCAAGTATGCACCAAGGACATCCCTCGATGTGGAGAGAAGTTTTACAATGTTTCCGCTCTCAGAAAACAGACGTTCCTTACAGCTAAGAACTTAGAGATGACTGTTGTAACGCCAAATGATGTAAGCTTTCTGAAGTAACCCTAGGGTGGTTTAAGTCAAGTATGCACCAAGGACATGCCTCGATGTGGAGAGAAGTTTTACAATGTTTCCGCTCTCAGAAAACAGACGTTCCTTACAGCTAAGAACTTAGAGATGACTGTTGTAACGCCAAATGATGTAAGCTTTCTGAAGTAACCCTAGGGTGGTTTAAGTCAAGTATGCACCAAGGACATCCCTCGATGTGGAGAGAAGTTTTACAATGTTTCCGCTCTCAGAAAACAGACGTTCCTTACAGCTAAGAACTTAGAGATGACTGTTGTAACGCCAAATGATGTAAGCTTTCTGAAGTAACCCTAGGGTGGTTTAAGTCAAGTATGCACCAAGGACATCCCTCGATGTGGAAAGAAGTTTTACAATGTTTCCGCTCTCAGAAAACAGACGTTCCTTACAGCTAAGAATTTAGAGATGACTGTTGTAACGCCAAATGATGTAAGCTTTCTGAAGTAACCCTAGGGTGGTTTAAGTCAAGTATGCACCAAGGACATCCCTCGATGTGGAGAGAAGTTTTACAATGTTTCCGCTCTCAGAAAACAGACGTTCCTTACAGCTAAGAACTTAGAGATGACTGTTGTAACGCCAAATGATGTAAGCGTTCTGAAGTAACCCTAGGGTGGTTTAAGTCAAGTATGCACCAAGGACATCCCTCGATGTGGAGAGAAGTTTTACAATGTTTTCGCTCTCAGAAAACAGACGTTCCTTACAGCTAAGAACTTAGAGATGACTGTTGTAACGCCAAATGATGTAAGCTTTCTGAAGTAACCCTAGGGTGGTTTAAGTCAAGTATGCAGCAAGGACATGCCTCGATGTGGAAAGAAGTTTTACAATGTTTCCGCTCTCAGAAAACAGACGTTCCTTACAGCTAAGAACTTAGAGATGACTGTTGTAACGCCAAATGATATAAGCTTTCTGAAGTAAACCTAAGGTAGTTTAAGACAAGTATACACCAAGGACATCCCTCGATGTGGAGAGAAGTTTTACAATGTTTCCGCTCTCAGAAAACAGACGTTCCTTACAGCAAAGAACTTAGATGATGTATACATCGTTATGTGATGTATACATGACTTTCTCTACTCTTGTACAAACACTTATTGCTCTATCTACTTCAAGATAAACATTATCTTATTGTAGTTACAAGGGAATACAGCAGACTTTAGGTGATAGTCAAATGTTTTGGTCGTTATGTGATGTATACATGACTTTCTCTACTCTTGTACAAACACTTATTGCTCTATCTACTTCAAGATAAACATTATCTTATTGTAGTTACAAGGGAATACAGTAGACTTAAAGTGATAGTCAAATGTTTTGGTCGTTATGTGATGTATACATGACTTTCTCTACTCTTGTACAAAAACTTATTGCTCTATCTACTTCAAGATAAACATTATCTTATTGTAGTTCCAAGGGAATACAGCAGACTTTAAGTGATAGTCAAATGTTTTGGTCGTTATGTGATGTATACATGACTTTCTCTACTCTTGTACAAACACTTATTGCTCTATCTACTTCAAGATAAACATTATCTTATTGTAGTTACAAGGGAATACAGCAGACTTTAAGTGATAGTCAAATGTTTTGGTCGTTATGTGATGTATACATGACTTTCTCTACTCTTGTACAAACACTTATTGCTTTATCTACTTCAAGATAAACATTATCTTATTGCAGTTACAAGGGAATACGGTAGACTTTAAGTGATAGTCAAATGTTTTGGTCGTTATGTGATGTATACATGACTTTCTCTACTCTTGTACAAACACGTATTGCCCTATCTACTTCAAGATAAACATTATCTTATTGTAGTTACAAGGGAATACAGTAGACTTTAAGTGATAGTCAAATGTTTTGGTCGTTATGTGATGTATACATGACTTTCTCTACTCTTGTACAAACACTTATTGCCCTATCTACTTCAAGATAAACATTATCTTATTGCAGTTACAAGGGAATACAGTAGACTTTAAGTGATAGTCAAATGTTTTGGTCGTTACGTGATGTATACATGACTTTCTCTACTCTTGTACAAACACTTATTGCTCTATCTACTTCAAGATAAACATTATCTTATTGTAGTTACAAGGGAATACAGTAGACTTTAAGTGATAGTCAAATGTTTTGATCGTTATATGATATACACATGACTTTCTCTACTCTTGTACAAACACTTATTGCCCTATCTACTTCAAGATAAACATTATCTTATTGTAGTTACAAGGGAATACAGTAGACTTTAAGTGATAGTCAAATGTTTTGTCGTTATGTGATGTATACATGACTCTCTCTACTCTTGTAAAAACACTTATTGCTCTATCGACTTCAAGATAAAAAAATTATCTTATTGTAGCTTAAAGGGAATACAGTAGACTAAGTGATAGTCAAACGTTTTGGTCCTTATGTGATCTACACATGTCTATCTCTACTCTTGTTCAAACACATATTGCTCTATCTACTTCAAGATAAACATTATCTTAAAATACAGGGGAATGCAGTAGAATTTAAGTGATAGTCAAATGTTTTGGTCGTTATGTGATGTATATATGACTTTCTCTACTCTTGTACAAACACTTATTGATCTATCTACTTCAAGATAAACATTATCTTATTGTAGTTACAAGGGAATACAGCACAATTTAAGTGATAGTCAAATGTTTTGGTCGCTATGTGATGTATACATGACTTTCTCTACTCTTGTACAAACACTTATTGCTCTATCTACTTCAAGATAAACATGACCTTATTGTGGTTACAAGAGAATACAGTAGACTTTAAGTGATAGTCAAATGTTTTGGTCGTTATGTGATGTATACATGACTTTCTCTACTCTTGTACAAACACTTATTGCTCTATCTGCTTCAAGATAAACATGACCTTATTGTGGTTACAAGAGAATACAGTAGACTTTAAGTGATAGTCAAATGTTTTGGTCGTTATGTGATGTATACATGACTTTCTCTACTCTTTTACAAACACTTATTGCTCTATCTACTTCAAGATAAGCATTATCTTATTGTAGTTACAAGGGAGTGCAGTAGACTTTAAGTGATAGTCAAATGTTTTGGTCGTTATGTGATGTATACATGACTTTCTCTACTCTTTTACAAACACTTATTGCTCTATCTACTTCAAGATAAGCATTATCTTATTGTAGTTACAAGGGAGTGCAGTAGACTTTAAGTGATAGTCAAATGTTTTGGTCGTTATGTGATGTATACATGACTTTCTCTACTCTTGTACAAACACTTATTGCTCTATCTACTTCAAGATAAACATTATCTTATTGTAGTTACAAGGGAGTGCAGTAGACTTTAAGTGATAGTCAAATGTTTTGGTCGTTATGTGATGTATACATGACTTTCCCTACTCTCGTACAAACACTTATTGCTCTATCTACTTCAAGATAAACATTATCTTATTGTAGTTACAAGGGAATACAGTAGACTTTAAGTGATAGTCAAATGTTTTGGTCGTTATGTGATGTATACACAACTTTCTCTACTCTCGTACAAACACTTATTGCTCTATCTACTTCAAGATAAACATTAGCTTATTGTAGTTACAAGGGAATACAGTAGACTTTAAGTGACAGTCAAATGTTTTGGTCGTTATGTGATGTATACATGACTTTCTCTACTCTTGTACAAACACTTATTGCTCTATCTACTTCAAGATAAGCATTATCTTATTGTAGTTACAAGGGAGTGCAGTAGACTTTAAGTGATAGTCAAATGTTTTGGTCGTTATGTGATGTATACATGACTTTCTCTACTCTTGTGCAAATACTTATTGCTCTATCTACTTCAAGATAAACATTATCTTATTGTAGTTACAAGGGAATACAGTAGACTTTAAGTGATAGTCAAATGTTTTGGTCGTTATGTGATGTATACATGACTTTCTCTACTCTTGTGCAAATACTTATTGCTCTATCTACTTCAAGATAAACATTATCTTATTGTAGTTACAAGGGAATACAGTAGATTTTAAGTGATAATTAAATGATGGTTGTTAGGAGTTAAGCGACTTCAGAGTACATTCCCGTAAAATTCAGGATATATGTATATTTCATTTGTCATTGTAATTTTTGAATGCTTTTGTAATTTAAGAAAATACATTACAGTAAATTTTGAGAAAATAACAGGAATGTAAGTAGTAATTTCGTTGTGTGGGATTTTGTGATAATCCTGCCGATCTAATTAGTTCGGTATTTAACGAGATTTCGTTTTGGGTCTGTTGTGTTGATGGGTCTCTCCTTAACATTCCTTAGTTTGTGATCCCGTTATTGGGCGGACTGCCTACTTACTGTGAGTGGTCTATTCTTGTTTAACTGTATGTATATAAATGGATGTTTAAACTTTAGAACATCAATGAACAAGAGCAATCTGGTTTTAACATTTCACTACCTAATTAATCTTTTGGTTGGGTTACAGTCAGGGTAGCAAAGGCATCAACGTAAGGTAGTATTCAATTCTGCATTGTTTAACTAACGGAATAACTAAATATCACCCAAAACTTCATGCTAAATTTACTGAACGTGCAAGCAGTCTTGGTGCTCCCTTACAACAAATACAGCAGAGTACAAAACACGATCAATTCACAAACACCTTTTGTCAAGTCATTTTATCACATTGCTGTCAAAACATCTGACTATCAATTGAAGCCTACTGTATTTTTCTATTCGCATTTTTAAAAACTAACATCCCTTTACCGCTGAGGTCATATCGGACGATGAATGAGAAGAGGCTCAGATGAGTACAAAGCCCATAGAGACTAGAGTTACCAGATATTCATCTTTCAAGGTAAGGGAAAACTTCGGAAAAATCTTATTGAGATAATTTACCGCAGCCGAGATGCGAACTCGGGATCTCTTGAACGAGTGGTAGACACGCTTATTCCCATTGTACCTATAAGTCATCCTCAGTTAACGTGAGGTTATATGAGTAAGAACATGCACAAGCTGAAGTTGTTTAATAACTTACCATGCATTGGGCCGATAATAACCATACACGCAATCATGATCATGATGACACGTGTTCTCCTGTTGTTCTTGCCTTCCTTGAAGGCGACTCTGAACGTGTCTGCAATGTGATGGTAGTTGAAGAAATCCCTAAGGAATCCACATGGTTGTGCTCTCACTGCCTCCATCTCCTTCATCTCCTGCTGCGTCCTCTGTCTGGGCTCTTCCTTGATCCGGAACAGTCCATAGAAGAAACTGATTAAGTAAAGTGTCGCCGAAATGGAGAATATCCCATAAAAGCCAATCTGTGCATAGAGAACTCCGCTGAGCGCCATGCCCACTGGAACTCCCAGAGATACGAACAGGTTCACTATTCCAATGCGGAGTGTCCTCATCTCCACAGCAGTGACATCGGCGACGTAGCTGAACACGGCCATGAACATGGTGAACCATCCTCCGGTGATTGCTGGAAACAGCGCTTCAACAACTCCTGCCACCTCCATGGGCAGCTCGAAAAAGAAAAACGTACACAAAATGAGGCCGATGCTGGTGAGAAACTCGCCCACGATGGGCAGGAGCATGCAGGGCTTGCGTCTTCCATGTCTGTCGGACCAGGCTCCGAAGAAGAGCATCAGGAAGGTTGGCAGGGAACTCTGGATTATTGTCTTCCAGATGGTCATCTTGGCTACTAGTTGCTGCACTTCAGTCTCTTCGATCGTGTAGTTGGCTGTTTCTCTGGCTGTAAGGGCAGCGCACACTTCCTCGTCGTATCCTAGGTTCACCCTGCACGCTTTCTCCAGGTTAAGGTTCTGCGTGGCCAACATCGCCAACACGCTGGGCATGATGTAGCACGCCAACATGGGCTCCACGGTGATGTTCCCGAGGATGTAGTCCATCTTCTCCTTGCGAGTCATCTTCTTCCATGGTGACTCGGGAGCACCTTTCTCTGCCATTTTGTCACCCATGTTTAAAGTTTACAAGTATGAGGGTCAGTTGATCATGTTGGTGCTGCCTGAGGACTGCATGCGCAGGCAGCCATACACTACGACAATGCAGAGAACCGTGTAGCCAGCCATCCTGTTGGTACGAGTGGGGAAGGTCTCTCTCCCTTCCTCCCCCTCCAGTAAGTGGCCCCCCGCCTCCTCATCCGCTCTACACTCACAACTCCGTGTATAAGCTTCAAATTTAATTACTACATGGGATTATAACAACAATAGACATAATATACATTGCGAGAAACAGGTCCAGAAAAATTCGCGAGAGGTTCTTTGTTTATCTGTGACATACTTTATTACACATTTCCTTTCGGATCTCGTACTCCGTGGGTTAAGGGTTCTCGACTTGAAATCCTTTAGGATAACTTGGAAATAAAGTATCTTGTCCCGTGTTAAGATGTATTTCACATCCAATAGGTTGTTGAGAAGCGTTCATAAATAACTCAATTTCAATTTTTCCCCTCACTTTTTTTCTTATATTTCTCCTATAGGAGAAAGTACTACCAGCGGAAACAAGAATATGAATTTGAATATTCATGCAAATTACAAAGAATATCTAAGAAATGATTAACTCCATGAAGCATCTTATTTGATGTAAATTGTATGTCTTCACAGTTTTTGTGTAGTAGCATTTTGTTTATTACAAAAGTTATTCAGAATGAAAACGACTTCAAAGCACACACATAACAATTGAAGGTACACATTTAATTTGCCATGTAAATATCTTAAATCGATAGAGATATTAAGATAGAGAAAATTGTTTCCATATCAAGTGAAGTGGAGAGTTAATTAACAGGAATTTTGTCCAGCAAGAGTTGTTCTATTGTTAGGACTGTAACCTTTGAACAGCACCATTAACATTACTCTGTAACTCAAATATTGCTTCTAGTACCGTTAACTTCGACCTAGAATAAGTTCCGGTGTACAACTATGTTGTATCAGTAGATTTGGCTTTTTTCTAAACTGTTTAGATGTACATATTTTGTAGGTAGTATCTGTGAACTTCACAGCTTTCTCCTTTCTTATAAAACCAATAAAACGTTAGGATTTTAAAGGCACTATTCTATATACTAAGGGTGTGTAAGACTGACTTTTTTAAATCCAAAAGTAATAATGCTAGCATTTTAAGATATATTCTATAAATGTGATACTGCCCAAATTTTATCAATTTTGTTTGGAACTTGTAGTCAAATATATTTATAATTTATTAAGTTACCAAAAAATCCCTTGTGACAAAATAACCTTAATTTTAATCTAATGTTTTAACAACAGGTTCCCAATATATACATTTTTAAATTTCTCTGTAACTCAATAACTTTAGGCTCCAAAAAGTTTTAAAGCTCTGAATTTTTTTTACTAAAAAATTGGAATGTTTGTGTTTTAAAGTAGAAAAAGTGTGTTTAAATGCATCTCAGAATAAAGCCCAAGGTAATTTCTACTCATTGTCTCTCTGTGAACGTGTGTAACACCAAAACTGCGACGCAAAACGAACATGTCAATAACGAGAAAACTAACACCAGCATTCTCGCAACTTTCTAACTCGATTGGAGCATTTCAAAAAGTCATGCGGAGATTATCTAAGCATTTTTCAGATTCACGAATTCTTACGCTATTTCACAGACAAAAAAATAGGGAAAGGTGGCCTTTTTCGGAATGTTCATACATTTCCTTAAATAAGATATTAAAGAAGTAATGTTCTGTTTACCGAACGGAATAGCTGAGGCGTTGTCGTCTGTGGCTCGCATTTGGAAGTTCCGGGTTCAATTCCTATTGCTAAACTACCTGACACATGGGATTTTTTCGGGGTTTCCCGGGTCGCCAGGCGAGTTCTGGGTAGGTTAATTACATCCCCCGAATTTCCTGTCTCTCCATTATCATTTCATATCATCTCTTCTCTGGTGATCTGTTTCAGAGTAGAAGCGTCAGCGAGAGTCTCGGTGCTGCATGGCAGGATGATATGCTCTGGGTGAATTACAGTGTGATCCATATAAACCTGAACCACTTCAATAGGCCATCACTTTTGAACCAATAATAGGACACACGTACAACTTTGGAAGAACATAATACACAATTAGGAGAAAATGTTGGAAGTGTCCTCCACCAGCATCTATACATGTTTATACTCGTCTCACCATATTCTCTCAAGTTTTATGGAGAGTATCCTCGCTGATGTTACTTATTTCGGTTTGAATGGATTCCTTGAGTACATCAATTGTCCGTGGATTATTTTTGTACACTCTATTTTTCGATACACTCACAAGAAAAATTCCGAGGTTAGGTCAGGAGATCTGGGGGCCACAGACTGGTTACACCAAAGAAACTGGTTACACGTTACATGATGTCATTGAGTGTATGACACGCTGTTCCATCTTGCTGGAAATAACCTTCTCTCAATTCGATATCATCTCCGTAAAACTTGAGAGAATATGGTGAGACGAGTACAAACATGTATAGATGCTGGTGGAGGACACTTCCAACATTTTCTCTGAGATGTAAATAGTGTAATGTAATCTGCCAATTGTGTATCATATTCTCCCAAAGTTGTACGTGTGTCCTATTATTGGTTAAAAGGTTACGGCCCATTGAAATGGTTCAGGTTTATGCGGATCACACTCCCTCCCCCGGTAGATCGGTGGCCGGTCTTAGAACCGACTGCTCGGATCGTCTTCGGATCACTGTACAGGGGAATATCCGTTATCCTGGCCTGGTGGGGGAGGCTCCTACCCCGTGCACTGTAGTGGCTCCTTAGGACGGCCGCCCTCAGTCTCCTCTCGGGGATACCGCACTTGTGGGCATAAGGTACAATAGACTAAGACTGGTCGCAGTGCCGAAACTCCTCCGGAAAAAACGAAAAAGTTCTATTTAATAAACAAATTAACATATGGAGTAAATATAATGAAATAAAAGTACGTACATAGATTATATTGTCGTGTAATCTTCACTACAATACTCCTGAGTAGCAACAAACCAAACGTCATTATTGGTACACTGACTCAAGATCACATGTAATGACGTGGACAAGCCGTCGCATTGCATTTAATTTCGAAAAATAATGTAACAAACGTTTCACTAATTGACTACATGTTATTGTTTGCCAAGATTTTATATAATACTTTTAGAACGTGGGTTTTATCGGAAATATCTCCGTGTAAGTGTTTTAGTAAATTAGCAGGCGTATGTATTTGAAAGCATTTAGACCATAAAAGGAAATTAGGCTGAAGGGTGACGTCACAGATAACAAAAGCCGCCCTGTTGGAGTTTACTGTTTGCATTTTAATGCACGTACTGAACATAACTGTTTATTATGCCTCAGAATAGCTCTATCGCTTGCTTTCACAACGAATACAAGTTCAGAGCATGCTCCCCAAACGTTCAAGATGAAAATATTTGAAATATTTATTTCAATCAAAACGACATGTGCTTCTAAAAATCACATTAATACTACGCACCTAGGTTGTTTCTGTCAGCCCGTTTGTATGCGTTTTGGCTCCATTTACATGCAACTTTAACATCTAAGACGACGTCTTAATCTCTGGAACAAGCGATGTTCATTTGGGTACTCGTGACTAAACTAAATCTGTCAATACCCAAATCCTCAGATAATAACGAAATTTTAGAACGACCAATGACCATGACTGACAATGTATTTTTACCCTTAGGAACGAGTTGCATAAGACTTTCTAATAAATCGTCCTTCATCTGTGCATAACGCAGAAATGTCAGAACTGAAAGTTGACAGACCTTCGTGCAACATCCAGTTCCCGCTCAAAATACAATACCATCGATATTTCACTAAAACTACGAGATTTATGAGTGATAAAACTTTATAGAACAAGGTAGGATCTGTGTCTGTATATCTAAATTTGGCATCTACAAACAATGCGACAAAAACATTTTCAAGAAAATGCTTCCTTTTCAAACTTCAGTTTAATTTGAACTTTATTCAAAAGCTTTATCAAAAAATTGTTACCTACATACTGTCATTAAAATACAATTTCTTTAAAGTATATTCCATTCTCAATAGTTTTTGTGTAACTCATAAACTGTATAATATAGAACAAAATATTACTGCAAAACAAATGCACATCTAGTTAAAACACATAATTTATGTCAAATACACTCTTCTGTGGTGAAGCACTTCCGAGATATTCCTTGTTATTTGTTTGAGTTTTCCAATACTTGTATTTTTCACAAACAGTAAGTCGTTATTCATTTCTTATCTATTGCACATTCAAAAGACGACAAAACGACAAAAACATTTGACTATCACTTAAAGTCTAATGTATTCCCTTTTAACTACAATAAGATAATGTTTATCTTGAAGTAGATAGAGCAATAAGTTTTTGTACAAGAGTAGAGAAAGTAGTGCATACATCATATAAAGGCCAAAACATTTGACTATCACTTAAAGTCTACTGTATTCCCTTGTAACTACAATAAAATAATGTTTATCTTGAAGTAGATAGAGCAATAAGTGTTTGTAAAAGAGTAGAGAAAGTCATGTATACATCACATAACGACCAAAACATTTGACTATCACTTAAAGTCCACTGTATTCCCTTGTAACTACAATAAGATAATGTTTATCTTGAAGTAGATAGAGCAATAAGTGTTTGTACAAGAGTAGCGAAAGTCATGTATACATCACATAACGGCCAAAACATTTGACTATCACTTAAAGTCCACTGTATTCCCTTGTAACTACAATAAAGTAATGTTTATCTTGAAGTAGATAGAGCAATAAGTGTTTGTAAAAGAGTAGAGAAAGTCATGTATACATCACATAAAGGCCAAAACATTTGACTATCACTTAAAGTCTACTGTATTCCCTTGTAACTACAATAAGATAGTGTTTATCATGAAGTAGATAGAGAAAGGGCCCTGATAACCTCTGTTGTTGAGCAGCCTTTTACACATCATCATCAGCATCATCAAGTAGACAGAGAAATAAGTGTTTGTACAATGGTGGAGAAACAGATGTTACAGCAAGACATCGGACTGTTACTTTTCATTTGATGAAGTGTATAAAGTTTATAAGTGTATAACACATTGACTTTATCAAAGCATTAAGTGTTCATGAAAGCAGTGAATAAGTACAATGGTTTATGAGCACTGCATTCCTGGTCATACTTGGTTTTTACGACTTAAAGACAAAGCATTTACCGCAGACATTCAAGTCCTTTAGAACTTAAGATAAGGTATACAGGGAAAGTGTTAACTGAGTCAGCTCGCTGTATAAGGAGCACCGTCGCAATTTCGTCCCGCAGGCCAGTTAGTTTACTGCCAGCTTTAAATTCACTTAAGAACGATTGAACTGGACAATGCAGTGCCTACGCCTACATGAAAAATCAAACGATATGATTGAAAAATGGGAAATAACCTTTTCATTCAATACCCTACAACGGTTAAATTCGATTGCTCCAAAATTCGAATCCAGACTAGAAGTTATAGGATAAGAACTCAGTACTCCTGTGTAAGGTTAAATGATCAAGACAGAACTGGGTTAATTCGTCATACGCATAACGGGGTCTATGAACGAACAAGATTGTCGTTATGTCTAAACTTTTGGTGTCTAATTACTTTATTAGTGCCTGGTGGTACGTCGAAAATGTAGTAGAATTATATCTTGCGGCAATGTAGTTAGTACTGGTCAAATACGGATCTGGTGGATCTGTTAACACTTTGGTCTTGCAATAACTGGGTTCTATTTTGATGTTGAGAAGATGGTACCTTCTAGCTGTGCAGTTGTTTTCACAGCTGCCATTGCATGCAACTCGACTTCTGCATTGTCATACGAAAATATTGCATGTCATGACACACAATACTCCTTGGTTACGTGCTTCACTCTCTACCCATTTATCATCTACTTGATTTAGCTTACAATAACTATTTCCGTGAAGCTTATAACACGTATAGCGCAAAAATCCCATATTTCGAGATTTCACAGAACAAGAACAACTACAACAACAACAATAATTAATAATAATAATAATAATAATAATAATAATAATAATAATAATAATAATAATAATAATAATAATAATAATAATAATAATAATAATAATAATAATAATAATAATAATAATAATAATAATAATAATAATAATAATAATAATAATAATAATAATAATAATAATAATAATAATAATAATAATAATAATAATAATAATAATAATAATAATAATAATAATAATAATAATAATAATAATAATAATAATAATAATAATAATAATAATAATAATAATAATAATAATAATAATAATAATAATAATAATAATAATAATAATAATAATAATAATAATAATAATAATAATAATAATAATAACAATAACAAGAAGAAGAAGACGACGACGAAGACGAAGAAGAAGAAGAAGAAGAAGAAGAAGAAGAAGAAGAAGAAGAAGAAGAAGAAGAAGAAGAAGAAGAAGAAGAAGAAGAAGAAGAAGAAGAAGAAGAAGAAGAAGAAGAAGAAGAAGAAGAAGAAGAAGAAGAAGAAGAAGAAGAAGAAGAAGAAGAAGAAGAAGAAGAAGAAGAAGAAGAAGAAGAAGAAGAAGAAGAAGAAGAAGAAGAAGAAGAAGAAGAAGAAGAAGAAGAAGAAGAAGAAGAAGAAGAAGAAGAAGAAGAAGAAGAAGAAGAAGAAGAAGAAGAAGAAGAAGAAGAAGAAGAAGAAGAAGAAGAAGAAGAAGAAGAAGAAGAAGAAGAAGAAGAAGAAGAAGAAGAAGAAGAAGAAGAAGAAGAAGAAGAAGAAGAAGAAGAAGAAGAAGAAGAAGAAGAAGAAGAAGAAGAAGAAGAAGAAGAAGAAGAAGAAGAAGAAGAAGAAGAAGAAGAAGAAGAAGAAGAAGAAGAAGAAGAAGAAGAAGAAGAAGAAGAAGAAGAAGAAGAAGAAGAAGAAGAAGAAGAAGAAGAAGTACAACATAGATAACAATAGTAATGCCATTGACCTGAGAAGGGCTATACACAGTTTCCATTGTGATACAGGTAGTGAGTGAAGAGCCATCTGAGGAAAAGGCGCTACTTTATTGTCAGAGATCATCAAGGGCGACAACATGGAGGGCGTTCAATTTATCTCCGACCTCGTCCTCTTTATTCGTTATAAAAGTAAGTCCCACTTTCTATTCCTGGCTCAATTATACCCCCACGTTTAATAAAACTGCTATCTGCATTACGTAGACCAAGTATTCTACTGCATTCAAACATTAAATTTATATTTGCAGTAATTTGCAATACAATACATTTACATAATACTTTTGTACTCTTTCTACAGCAGACCTTAACCTATAGTCAAATGTTTTGGTCGTTATGTGATGTATACATGACTTTCTCTACTCTTGTACAAACACTTATTGCTCTATCTACTTCAAGATAAACATTATCTTATTGTAGTTACAAGGGAATACAGTAGACTTTAAGTGATAGTCAAATGTTTTGGTCGTTATGTGATGTATACATGACTTTCTCTACTCTTGTACAAACTCTTATTGCTCTATCTACTTCAAGATAAACATTATCTTATTGTAGTTACAAGGGAATACAGTAGACTTTAAGTGATAGTCAAATGTTTCGGTCGTTATGTGATGTATACATGACTTTCTCTACTCTTGTACAAACACTTATTGCTCTATCTACTTCAGGATAAACATTATCTTATTGTAGTTACAAGGGAATACAGTAGACTTTAAGTGATAGTCAAATGTTTTGGTCGTTATGTGATGTATACATGGCTTTCTGTACTCTTGTACAAACACTTATTGCTCTATCTACTTCAGGATAAACATTATCTTATTGTAGTTACAAGGGAATACAGTAGACTTAAAGTGATAGTCAAATGTTTCGGTCGTTATGTGATGTATACATGACTTTCTCTACTCTTGTACAAACACTTATTGCTCTATCTACTTCAGGATAAACATTATCTTATTGTAGTTACAAGGGAATACAGTAGACTTTAAGTGATAGTCAAATGTTTTGGTCGTTATGTGATGTATACATGACTTTCTCTACTCTTGTACAAACACTTATTGCTCTATCTACTTCAAGATAAACATTATCTTATTGTAGTTACAAGGGAATACAGTAGACTTTAAGTGATAGTCAAATGTTTTGGTCGTTATGTGATGTATACATGACTTTCTCTACTCTTGTGCAAACACTTATTGCTCTATCTACTTCAAGATAAACATTATCTTATTGTAGTTACAAGGGAATACAGTAGACTTTAAGTGATAGTCAAATGTTTTGGTCGTTATGTGATGTATACATGACTTTCTCTGCTCTTGTACAAACACTTATTGCTCTATCTACTTCAAGATAAACATCTTATTGTAGTTACAAGGGAATACAGCAGACTTTAAGTGATAGCCAAATGTTTTGGTTGTTATGTGATGTATACATGACTTTCTCTACTCTTGTACAAACACTTATTGCTCTATCTACTTCAAGATAAACATTATCTTATTGTAGTTACAAGGGAATATAGTAAACTTTAAGTGATAGTCAAATGTTTTGGTCGTTATGTGATGTATACATGACTTTCTCTACTCTTGTACAAACACTTATTGCTCTATCTACTTCAAGATAAACATTATCTTATTGTAGTTACAAGGGAATACAGTAGACTTTAAGTTTTAGTCAAATGTTTTGGTCGTTATGTGATGTATACATGAGTTTCTTTACTCTTGTACAAACACTTATTGCTCTATCTACTTCAAGATAAACATTATCTTATTGTAGTTAAAGAGAATACAGTAGACTTTAAGTGATAGTCAAATGTTTTGGTCGTTATGTGATGTATACATGACTTTCTCTGCTCTTGTACAAACACTTATTGCTCTATCTACTTCAAGATAAACATTATCTTATTGTAGTTACAAGGGAATACAGTAGACTTTAAGTGATAGTCAAATGTTTTGGTCGTTATGTGATGTATACATGACTTTCTCTACTCTTGTACAAACACTTATTGCTCTATCTACTTCAAGATAAACATTATCTTATTGTAGTTACAAGGGAATACAGTAGACTTTAAGTGATAGTCAAATGTTTTGGCCGTTATGTGATGTATACATGACTTTCTCTACCCTTGTGCAAACACTTATTGCTCTATCTACTTCAAGTTAAACATTATCTTATTGTAGTTACAAGGGAATACAGTAGACTTTAAGTTATAGTCAAATGTTTTGGTCGTTATGTGATGTATACATGACTTTCTCTACTCTTGTACAAACACTTATTGCTCTATCTGCTTCAAGATAAACATTATCTTATTGTAGTTACAAGGGAATATAGTAAACTTTAAGTGATAGTCAAATGTTTTGGTCGTTATGTGATGTATACATGACTTTCTCTACTCTTGTACAAACACTTATTGCTCTATCTACTTCAAGATAAACATTATCTTATTGTAGTTACAAGGGAATACAGTAAACTTTAAGTGATAGTCAAATGTTTTGGTCGTTATGTGATGTACACATGACTTTCTCTACTCGTATTCCGACAGGTAAAAGTAATTTCTGAAATGATCCATTGTACAAAAACAGCATTTGACATAAGTTGTATGTTTTAACAAGTTCTGCATTTAGTTTGGAGTAATATTTTGTCTACCTCCTACAGTTTACCACTTGCAGAAATGTCATTCAGAATGGAGACGGCTTTTGTGAACATTACCTAACAAAGAATAATTAGATTTTATTTGTCATAAATGTATGTTAAAACTATGAAATTGTAATTGAAAACATTAAATATATTCCTCCCACATTATATGTTCCACGTAAAGCGTAGTTTGAATAAAATATTCAAATAAGTACAGGGTACATAGAGCTTAGAGTTACCAGACATTCATCTTACAAGATAAGAGAAAACCTCCAACGTTAAGTCATATCGGACGATGAATGAGATGATGTTCAAATGAGTACAGGGTACATAGAGCGTAGAGTTACCAGACATTCATCTTTCAGGATAAGAGAAAACCTCCAACGTTAAGTCATATCGGACGATGAATGAAATGATGTTCAAATGAGTACAGGGTACATAGAGCTTAGAGTTACGAGACATTCATCTTTCAGGATAAGAGAAAACCTCCAACGTTAAGTCATATCGGACGATGAATGAAATGATGTTCAAATGAGTACAGGGTACATAGAGCGTAGAGTTACCAGACATTCATCTTTCAGGATAAGAGAAAACCTCCAACGTTAAGTCATATCGGACGATGAATGAAATGATGTTCAAATGAGTACAGGGTACATAGAGCGTAGAGTTACCAGACATTCATCTTTCAGAATAAGAGAAAACCTCCAACGTTAAGTCATATCGGACGATGAATGAAATGATGTTCAAATGAGTACAGGGTACATAGAGCGTAGAGTTACCGGACATTCATCTTTCAGGATAAGAGAAAACCTCCAACGTTAAGTCATATCGGACGATGAATGAAATGATGTTCAAATGAGTACAGGATACATAGAGCTTAGAGTTACCAGACATTCATCTTTCAGAATAAGAGAAAACCTCCAACGTTAAGTCATATCGGACGATGAATGAAATGATGTTCAAATGAGTACAGGGTACATAGAGCTTAGAGTTACCAGATTCATCTTTCACGATAAGGGAAAACCGCCAACGTTAAGTCATATCGGACGATGAATGAAATGATGTTCAAATAATTACAGGATACATAGAGCTTAGAGTTATTAGACATTCATCTTTCAGGATAAGAGAAAACCTCCAACGTTAAGTCATATCGGACAATGAATGAAATGATGTACAAATAAGTACAGGATACATAGAGCTTAGAGTTACCAGACATTCATCTTTCAGGATAAGAGAAAACCTCCAACGTTATGTCATATCGGACAATGAATGAAATGATGTACAAATAAGTACAGGGTACACAGAGCTTAGAGTTGCTAGACATTCATCTTTCAGGATAAGAGAAAACGTCCAACGTTAAGTCATATCGGACGATGAATGAAATGATGTTCAAATGAGTACAGGGTACATAGAGCTTAGAGTTACCAGACATTCATCTTTCAGGATAAGAGAAAACGTCCAACGTTAAGTCATATCGGACGATGAATGAAATGATGTTCAAATAAGTACAGGGTACACAGAGCTTAGAGTTGCTAGACATTCATCTTTCAGGCCTGCTGTGTAGCTGCTTCAAAAAGCAAAACGGCTCTCAAAGTCGAGTAATATGTGTATATTGTTTTCTTTATCCCGAACATAGAGGAATTATTGCATTACTCCCAATATTGCTCTGTATTGCTTTTATATCGCTAAGTTCACTAAAACACGTGTTTAGACAACGTTGTGGGTGTATTTCGGGTGAGCATTTTCGAACCCCGAACTTCTGTTAACAGTTACTCTGGTAAAGTTATGAGCCTCAGCTCATTACGTTTTTTGTGTACCTTTGGTTAAATAACGTTAAAGTGAAGCTGACAAACCGGTCGAGTGTTGCTTGGAAATCTTCCACTGGACCACTGGTCTAATTCTGTTTCAAGGCTTTACCTTTATTGCACTCTTAATAACAATATTAGACCCCAAATACACTCAACGACTTTTAAATTACTTGACCGTTTTTGCTATACAGCCTAACCACACATATATCGCCCTCAGGAGGAGGGGATGCGGTGTTCCGGGCCATTACTCGATAAAGCCCGTCATCTGACTTATGCTTGTAAAATAGTCCGACATTCAAAGCTGGACGGTCTCTTTCTCCACACAAAATTCCCGTTTAAGGATTCGCTGAAATGCCACTGAGTAGATAATACCAGGTGCGTGCAAGTAATGACACATCCTATGTGTTTGATTTCTCACAAAATAATCATAAGAAAAATGTAAAACTAGAGTCACTTCTAAACGTAATCTCCCTCTAGCCGTACACAGTTTTACAACGTCGACGCCATGACCATGGCCGCTGTGAACGCTTCTTTAGGAGTGTGTTTTGTCCACTGGAACGTCGCTGAGGCAATAGCGGCAGGACTAGTGAATCTGCGACCACGGAGAGTGTCTCATCGTGAGAAACAGCCAGGTCAGGTGAGTAGAGAGCATGAGCAATCACTTCAAAGTTGTCTCGTCGCGTTCGCCCGGGGCGCTGGTGCGGTCTTGATGAAAGAGCACACATCCAACATTTTCCGCTCTTTTTCATGCAATGCTGGAAGGAGTTTATTCTTTAAAACATTTTGGTAAGATGCAGCTGTCACCGTAGTGACCTATGGAATGCAATGAGTAAGGACTACACCTCTGCTGTCAGCACTGACGCTCACCCACGTCACAATCGATTGAAAGAAAGTTGCATTCATGTCGTCATCATGCGTCAACATCGCCTGACAACTTGCCACGTGCGCAGCCTTGTGATCTTCCAACAGCATTTGTGGCACGCATCTGCATTTTCAGATCTTCATGCAGGATTGTGTGCACTGATCTCACGGAAATGCCAATTTTGGAGACAATTGTCTTGGTTTATTGTCACACGATGTTCTGCCTTCATTGAACTATCGTACATTAGACACGTCCATGGTATCATCACCACATGCCTCACTCAACTGGCGATGAATTCCAATAGATATCACACAACGAAAATGGAGAAAACCAATGATTACACGCTGTTCTTGCAATGAAAATGACGCCATTTTAAGTATGAAAACAGTCCTAACTCTCCTCAATGCCACTAGAGTTCAATGCACTGTACAGTGCTGCCATCTCTGTCACGCATTTACAAAGAGTCCACGTGTATTTGAAAACAAACCAGAAGTAACCATCTGGTCTCAGTCCTGAACGCACCTCGTATCTGCCAGTACGCATGATGTAACAATGCATATTGTCACCCAATTATCGGAAAGCCCGACCAACGACAGCTGAGAAGGGACCAGAGGCATGCGAGGCACACCCACCCATTAGTCTCAGTCACTAACTGAGGGGATGATTAGGGAAGTGTCACTTGTCGCTGGCCGCCTCTTCCCCCTTCCACTGCCATCTGGAACCTTCGCGGTGATTCACTGAAACCAGAGACTTCTAGAAAACAGTGATATTCCTATAAAAAGGGCTGGAATGAGTGAGTACAGTTAGTTCTTGGCGAGCAGCGAAACAGCGTCGTGCTAGTGTACGGACGAGAAAACTGCGTACGTGAGTCGGAGGAGTTTACGTGATTGCGAGTGCAAGTGGAACTGTAACGGACGAACTGGTGAATCGTAATTGTGTGCATTACGTAATTCCGTGTAGTTGGCAAGAGTTTAACTGTGAGTCGGTAGAAATAAAGAACATTTTGAGTTTGTGCATTTGGACTTTTCATTTCACGAACCTACAAAGTCACAATATGTCTAAATAACCTTCACGTACTCAAGTTTGTGTAAACAATCCTCTTCTAGCAGACATTTTCTTTATTTCCATTGTGTTTATGTAGTAATCAAATCCTTTAGCAAGACAGTGTATAAAGAGAAAGTATTACCAACTTTAAAAGTCAAAGAACCGATATTTTATAATTAATGATCGATGGTAGAATACCAAATAGGTTAACTTGGCGACCTGGGACAAGAGAATCTTTATATTTGCCAGATTTGTCGCTAGTTTGGTATGGTTAAGAATGTTTGTTTATAACAATTACTGCATCACCGTCAAACACATCACGTGTTCCCAGTAAAATCACAGAAGCATATGTATGTTGTAAAACAACTTTGTACTTTTGTAACATTACGGAACTCTGTAAACACACATGACTTCAATGTCAAGATGTCGCGATATGACATGTAAGTTAAAGCGACAAAACATAAACAAAAAGAAAACAACAACTAAAGGACCAAACAAAGAGATGGCTGAACACCCACCTCTAAAAATTGCTCCATCATTCCGTCGTACCAGCAGCCAAAGTTTCATGGAACTCGAAGAGAGGTTCAAAACGATGTTTCACTTTATCCTGTGTCAACAATTGTACAATAACTTTATAAAAACTGCGAATAAATAATTCCTCGATCTCTAACGTGATGTATTTGCTCCTGCAAAGTTGTCACATTTACACAATGATACAGAATAAAACGGCAATTAAAGAATAATTAAAGACATAAAACACGCTAAAATCTCATTACAATGGACCAATTAAACATGTGTAAATTGACCTAGTGGCTCTGATTGAAGTCTAATCCTTGTTTCACATAAGCTTACCCCGTATCTCTTAATGGTCACGTGACCTAATCACCTCTCTTTGGCTGCTGTTGTGGTAATGACTGTCGTGCGGTAAAAATTAGTTCGTTATTTAACATGGTGATTTTTTCTTCTTTTTTGTAATTTACGTCCGCCCCAACGTTCATTTATATCGGACGGTGAATGAATTGGGTGAAATGATGCTCAAATGAGTCCAGGGTCCTGGAGCTTAGAGTTACCCGACATTCGTCTTTAAGGATAGATATATCTTTATACGAGGGCTATCCAGAAAGTAGATTACGTTTTCGTCTGTTTCCGCTAGGGGCGGGGCTAGCGCGTCCATCTTGGGGTCAGAGCGTTGCGCAGCTGAGTCGGCATCTAGCCGTGCTAGTGAGAGGTTCGTGCTGTGCTCCGTTCAGATACTGTGACGGTTTGAAATGTCTGCGTTAATTGAAAATCCCGCGAGCTGCGAGGTGCGTGCAGTAATAAGGTTTCTGACTGCAAAAAACTGTAAACCGATAGAAATCTATCGGCAGCTTTGTGAAGTGTATGGGGACAACATTATCACTGAAGGTGGAGTGCGTCAGTGGGTCATCAGATTTAAAAATGGCCGAACCAATGTTCACGACGAAGATCGAAGTGGGAGACCCAGCATAGTGACTGCCGAACTTGTCGAAAAAGTCGATGCTAAAGTCCGTGAAAATCGAAGGTTCACAATAACGGAACTTTCTTTGAGTTTTCCACAAATTTCGCGAAGTTTGTTGCACGAAATCATCAGCGAAAAGCTTGGTTACCACAAGTTTTGTGCAAGATGGATTCCAAAAATCTTGACAGAGGACCACAAAAATCAGCGAATGGCTGCAGCGTTGAACTTTTTGGACGTTTACCATAAGGATGGTGACTCTTTACTCGATCGCATCGTTACTGGTGACGAAACATGGGTGAAACACGTGAACTGTGAAACGAAATTGCAATCAATGCAGTGGGGGCACACAAGTTCTCCCCAAAAACCCAAGAAATGCATGCAAACAATGTCGTCAAGGAAGATGATGGCGACTGTTTTTTGGGACAGAAAAGGTGTGATTTTGGTGGACTTCCTGGAAAGAGGCACTACAATAAACTCTCAAAGGTATTGCCAAACTCTCCAAAAACTCAGAAGAGCCATTCAAAACAAGCGCAGAGGAATGTTGAGCTCTAATATCTTGTTGATTCACGACAACGCCCGGCCCCACACGGCAAATGTCACTCGTGAAGTTCTTGAATCTTTTAAGTGGGAGTTGTTTCCTCATCCGCCGTACAGTCCCGACCTGGCACCGAGCGACTTCCACCTATTCCCAGCAATGAAGAAGTGGCTGGCTATGCAGCGTTTTGATGACGACGCACAGCTGCAAGAAGACGTAACGAAGTGGTTGAAGGCGCAGGCGGCCGAATTTTTCGACGAAGGAATTTCCAAGCTCGTACATCGCTACGATAAATGCCTTAATTTGAATGGTGACTATGTCGAAAAGTAGTATTTGAGTGTGGCTTTCATCTGTATACAATAAAATTTGTTTCCTATACTTTGTTTACTTTTTATTCCAAAACGTAATCTACTTTCTGGATAGCCCTCGTATGTTGGAAGAGAATTGTCAAATTTATATTTTCGTAACTATTTGAATTAAATATATTACGCAACAGAGTTGATTTATCTGAAATGCATGTTAATTCTTAAACGAAGTAAAGAGGAGGTTCCTTTGGCACGATAGCACGTGATTTAGCGGTAGTGATGACATATTTGTTTATATGACTTTTATCACTCATTGGATTAGTCATATATCGCCATTTGACGGTGTGTTGTGCCCATTGCGAGAGATAAATTATTTTATTGATCGTTTATTGCGCGTGTACTTATTATATGTATAATGGCAGAGTCTACCGCCAGTTTTTCAGAGTCTATCGCCAGTTTTTCGCTGAAGTATCGCTAGAATAGTTCTTTACAAACAGGCGACAAAAGAATTGTGCATGTGTTTAATGCACTCACAGAGAAGAATCCGTCTTTGTCAATTAGATAAGTCGAACAGCTGTGCTCTGAACTTACAGGTGTGAGTGCTAGATCCCTAGGAACATTGCGATGTGAAATTGAGAAAAGAGGGAAACTTACCACTCCAGGCAAAATCAGGAATAAACAAAAGTGTGTGCTCGGAGAAAATACTGAAAAGTGCTGTGCGTCGTCATGTGCTTAGTTTTTTCTTTAGAAACGAACTCCCTAACATAAGTAACATTTCGTCTGCTGTAAATGAGGATACAGATTTACCAAATTTCAGCAGATTGCTTATACAGCTGGGATTTGTGAATGAAGAAAGAGGCAAGAAAAATGTGCTAAAAGACAGAGGCGATATTGCTGTGTGGCGAAGACGCTATTTAAGGATAACCAGACTGTACCGAGATACAAATCGCATATTATACACGAAGAACACACGAAAAGTAGGGTATGTCGTGACACGACTTTTAAGACTGAAAGACAAGCATTTTTGAAAGATATGTGTGCTGGTTTAAAAAAATCCCAGTGGAAAAGGCCAAAGGCCTTTCATTATAAACACTTTCAGTTCCATTGCTCAGTTCATTATAAACTTGTATTTTTGCATGCCTTCATATCCTTATTTGTATGCATTTATTTATCTTCCCGGCAAATATCATGACGTTTACTGCAGGTTTAAATGATACGGGAAGGCACCGCCTATGGCCTATGGCGCGAAAGCATCAGCCAATTAGGGTGAGGGCGAAGGTAGGTAAACGCGGAGTGATACATTTCAGCGGGGCAAGGTTATATGAAACAGAGATTACAGCAAGTTGACGCTGGGCAATTGAAGAGGTAAACAGTGTAAGCGATATCGACAGAAACAACTGAGCAGGATACCTCGTTACCAAGTGAAACTTTCAAGTGAACAAATGAATACTTTGTTTCCCTATCACTAGCATAGCCCCACATGCCTGTACTTCTACTGCCATGGGCCTGGTTTCAAACCGCGAACTTGCTTGTTAACTAACCACCCAACACAAGAAGGCAAGGGAAAGGAATGTGTAACGTAATCATTTTAGCTGTGTTTATGCCCGCCATCCAGATATGATAAAGATGCCATGTTCACTCTGTAGACGCATCAATGCTCATTACCTATCACTGCAGTTACTGAAACGAGCATTAGATCTGACAGTATGGGTGACTCATATGTACTCTCATACACTCATTTCGTAGTAAACAGATCTACTAACAGAGCAGATATACAGTTCAAACTCTTCTACCTCTTCATGCCCCGCTTGTCTTCTTGTGGTTGGTAGACAGTACATAATACCTATCACTGCAGTTACTGAAACGAGCATTAGATCTGACAGTATGGGTGACTCATATGTACTCTCATACACTCATTTCGTAGTAAACAGATCTACTAACAGAGCAGATATACAGTTCTGTAACAGTATTTTTTTAGTAATGTTCGAAGGAATAATAAATATATAAAAATGTATGTAGTTGTGTGATTGGCCGAAGTAGTAGTGGTATCACGTGGTGTGATGACGTGTCAGTGAATCGGCCAATCACAAAATAAAGTGGGAATCACTATGGGGACAAGAAAATCAAGAATCTAGAAAAGTGTTAGAATCTTGTGTCTTGCTGGAGAAGGAGGAAAGAGGTAACGATGATTGTAATTCTAAAGAAAAATTAATAAGATTCGAAAAGTGTTATTCAATATTTATAATATAAAAGAGTGAATCGTAGTTTATATTATATAATTAAATAATATATAACAAAATTGGACTCATCTAAATTTTATTTTCACCAAAAATCCGCGTCCACACCTTAGAAAGATCTCATGACTCTTATTAGATTAAAACTTGACTTGGATATTACAAAGAAGTTGGCGTGATTCTTATTAGTTGAAGATGAACGAAAATATAATCCCGTTACAAATGGCGCCCAACGTGGGGCTCGAATAGGATAAAGAAGAGGAGATCGTGCATCGTGCAGCTCCGTGGGAATTTAAAAGGAAAGAAGAAAGAAGAGAGAAGAAAGAAGAAAACGAGAACTGGTTTAAGTGAGTGAAATTTAAAAAAAAAAAAAAAAATAATAATAATAGTAGTAGTAGATTTATGTTGTTAAGAAATCAGAAAATAGTTAAAAAGATGGCGAGTAGAAAAGAAATAATAGTGGAAGGAGAAGTTACTGATAGTGTAGGAATGAATAGGGAGGATGCAAGATTAAGCATAGATAATGAGTCAATGTTGGAAAGAATAACAAGAATGTTAAGTAATTTAGATTCTAAAATAGAACAAAATGCAAATGATTTAAAATCAGAAATGAGTAATTTAGATTCTAAAATAGAACAAAATGCAAATGATTTAAAATCAGAAATGAGTAATTTAGATTCTAAAATAGAACAAAATGCAAATGATTTAAAATCAGAAATGAGTAATTTAGATTCTAAAATAGAACAAAATGCAAATGATTTAAAATCAGAAATGAGTAATTTAGATTCTAAAATAGAACAAAATGCAAATGATTTAAAATCAGAAATAGGAGATGTTAAATCTGAAATGAGTAATTTAGATTCTAGAATGAAAGATGTAAAATCAGAAATGAGTAATTTAGATTCTAAAATAGAACAAAATGTAAATGATTTAACTAAGAAAATGAATGATTTAGATGTAGGAGTAAGACAGGAACTAGCAAAAAATGTGAGTAACTTAGAAATTAATTTATTACAGAAGTTAAAACAGGAATTAAAATCTGAAATTTCACAGGAGATTAGAGAAGGGAGAAAAGAGTGTAGGGATAATATGGAAAGGCTCATGCAGATCATAGAGATTAATAAGGATGAGAATAGAAAGGAAGTCAATGAGTTGAGAGAGATAATTCAGGAAACTAGGTTAGGTCAGGACATTGTGAAACAAGAAATAAGAATGGAATTAAACAAAGAGTTAGAAACATTTAGGATACAACAGGCAGAAATAACACAAAAACAAAGAGAAGAATTAGGAGATAAAGTAGAACAAAGAATCAATGTAATTTGTTCTGAAATGCAATTACAACATGATGAAAGTAAGATACACCAAGAGGAAATAAAGTTACAAATTGATGAGATAAGTAAAGCAAAAGAAGAAGTAATTTTGCAAATTAAAGAGGTAAAAGAACATTTTGAAAAAGAAAAGGATAACTTAGGAAAATTGACACAAGTTGTAATTGCATTACAGGCTAGAAAAGTAAATAACGGGAAAGAAATGTCTAGAATTACAAATATAAACGATTGTGACTTACCAGGTGAATTAAGCAATCATCAGAAGTCTAGTGATGTAGTAAGTGAATGTAGTGATTTTGTGAGTCCAAATAATGATATTAATTATCACAGAAACACACAGAACATGTCCTCACACACACAACTCCACAGTCTAAGTCAAAATGAATGTGTACATTATTCACTAAATGATATTAGTCCACCAAGTTTTGATGAGGAATCAGGTGATAATCCAAAAGTATTTCTTAGGGAATTGGAAGAATATTTCCGTATTAAGAGAATTCCCAATGAATTTCGGATGGTAATAGTAAAACGCTGTTTGAAGAAAAATGCTCTTGAGTGGTTAAGGTTAACTTTGGCTTCACATGAAACATACAGTACTTTCAGAAATCTGTTTATAAATAGATTTTGGGGACCTGAGAGACAAAGAAGAATAAAAGTTGAGTTAGCAACGGGTAGGTTTGAGTTTAAAAAAGGGATTTCTATGACTGAATATTTCTTAAAATTAGCAAACAAAAGTAAGTTGATCAATCCCGAAATTTCTGAGACAGAAATTGTCAACATGCTAATACGTCATTATCCACCACATATCAGAAATCATTTAATTGTGGCTAAGCCTATCGATTTCTCTGATATGATTGAGTTATTATCCGAATTTGAAGCACATAACCTCATTAATGATACTACATCCTGTGATGGTAACTATAATAACGTCCATATTGAGCGAGGAAGAAATCGACAGGAATCACAACCTACAAATAATAGGAATAATAGGACGAGTTTAAATTGGGGCGGGGCACCCGTGAGAAATCAAAGATTTGAAGGAAGAGGTTATGATCCTAGACGAACTTATGAATCTGTAATTCCCGGAACAGGAAAGGGAGTTCAAAATAATGTGCAAAGGAATTATCATAACAATCAGTCGACGAGAATTGGAAGAAATGATCACATAAACCATGTAAGATTTTATCGAGGAAATAATCAGCGAATAAGTAACTTTAATAGGGGTAGAGGTACTAGTTTATTTAGTGCAAATCAAAGAGATTTTAGGGGTGTGAGATTTGAAAGAAGTAATCAAAATGAAAGAGTCGAAAATACACAAAGCACAGAGAATGATGTGAATATAAACGATAGCACCAACCTAACCAACAATGAAAGTAATAATCAGAGGGAGACGGAAAACTAAAAACCAAATCATTTTGTGCTCTGGAAAGTGGTTCGGTGAGGATGACACAGGGCGAATTGAAAGTTGAAGATGAACAAAAATAAAATCCCGTTACAAATTTTTTTTTTTACCTAGCAAACAGCAATTGCGTTAAATTCTTATGGCTCAAATGAACTTGGTAACTAAGGAACATAAGCGGTCCCAAGTTTATTGATCATTATGGAATTAAGTTCCAACAAAACAGAGAAAAACTTCCTATTGAGAAATGTTATATATAAAGCACATTGATAGGAAAGTACGGAAATTAATTTCAACGTGTGAACTGTGCCAAAGAGCTAAACCTATAAACATCAAATATGATTTTGAACCTCAGACCATCATCAGAGATAAAAAGAATGAATTAGTTGCGATCGATGCACACGGGGAGATGCCGGCTAGTCAATATAATTGTAAATACATTTTTGTGATGTTTGACATTTTTACTAAATTTGTGAAAATTTACCCCGTTCAAAATATTAAGAGTAAAACATGTGTCAATAAAATTTTAAAGGGGTGGATACCAGAATATGGGCAAATAAAAGCCATACTTTCAGACAACGCCACAGTTCATCGAAGTAAATTGTTTACATCCGAGATGAAGAAAAACAATATCAAAATTTATAATTCTTCGGTTTATTATCCACAAGGAAATCCTTGTGAGAGAGTGATGCGAGACTTAACTTTTTATTTTCGAATACTGTGTCATTCAAATCACCGGTGTTGGTATAAATATTGTACTGTCATAGAAAAAATAATAAATAACACCCCAAACGCTACTACAAGATTCGCTCCAATAGAGCTAATGACTGGAAAACCCCCTGAACCTCTTATATTAAATGTGCAAACGACTGTTGAGGAGAAAACAAATGTGCTAAATGATGAAGAGAAATGCGCCGAAGCATTTAAAAGAATACTAGAAAAATCTGAAAGAAGATTAAAGAAAGTACAAAGAAGAAAGGCCAAATGGGATCCTGAAATAAATGATATGGTTTTAGTGAAGACATTTAACATCTCAGATGCTAGACGAAAAGTGTATTGGAGAATGAACTTAATTTATAAAGGTCCATATAAAATAGTAAGAAAATTTGGGGATCATACGTACGAATTAAGAGACGATGATAATAAAATGATAGGAAGATATCATAAGACATTAATGAAACCTTTCAAAAGCCTTGACAGTAATTGAAACAATATTGAATATATACTATGTGTGTGATAAATAATAATAATAATAATAAAAAAAAAACATTGTTAAACATCAATATATTGTTGTATTTTAATTAATGTTAATGTATTGTTGTGTTTTATGTTTGTATAATAATAATGTGAAATTGTTGTTAAATGTTCATTTATTATATTTCATCCAATGTATGTATATTATTATATTTTATGTATGTTGTATTGATGTTGTGTAATATTGGTGTAAACAAAATTGTTAATTGGGGCTGTTCTTCGAAATATATGGAAACAGATTGTTAATTCCTTTATTTGGTTATTTTCCATATATTTCGAAGAAGGGCATTTGTAACAGTATTTTTTTAGTAATGTTCGAAGGAATAATAAATATATAAAAATGTATGTAGTTGTGTGATTGGCCGAAGTAGTAGTGGTATCACGTGGTGTGATGACGTGTCAGTGAATCGGCCAATCACAAAATAAAGTGGGAATCACTATGGGGACAAGAAAATCAAGAATCTAGAAACGTGTTAGAATCTTGTGTCTTGCTGGAGAAGGAGGAAAGAGGTAACGATGATTGTAATTCTAAAGAAAAATTAATAAGATTCGAAAAGTGTTATTCAATATTTATAATATAAAAGAGTGAATCGTAGTTTATATTATATAATTAAATAATATATAACAAAATTGGACTCATCTAAATTTTATTTTCACCAAAAATCCGCGTCCACACCTTAGAAAGATCTCATGACTCTTATTAGATTAAAACTTGACTTGGATATTACAAAGAAGTTGGCGTGATTCTTATTAGTTGAAGATGAACGAAAATATAATCCCGTTACAGTTCAAACTCTTCTACCTCTTCATGCCCCGCTTGTCTTCTTGTGATGGGTAGACAGTACATAATACCTATCACTGCAGTTACTGAAACGAGCATTAGATCTGACAGTATGGGTGACTCATATGTACTCTCATACACTCATTTCGTAGTAAACAGATCTACTAACAGAGCAGATAAACAGTTCAAGCTCCTCTCTCTCTTCAGGCCCCGCTTGTCTTGTGGTGTGTAGACAGTACACAATACCTATCACTGCAGTTACTGAAACGAGCATTAGATCTGACAGTATGGGTGACTCATATGTACTCTCATACACTCATTTCGTAGTAAACAGATCTACTAACAGAGCAGATAAACAGTTCAAACTCTTCTACCTCTTCATGCCCCGCTTGTCTTCTTGTGGTGTGTAGATAGTACATAATACCTATCACTGCAGTTACTGAAACGAGCATTAGATCTGACAGTATGAGTGACTCATATGTACTCTCATACACTCATTTCGTAGTAAACAGATCTACTAACAGAGCAGATATACAGTTCAAGCCCCCCCCCTCTCTCTCTCCCTCTCTCACTCTCTCTCTCTTCAGGCCCCGCTTGTCTTCTTGTGGTGTGTAGATAGTACATAATACCTATCACTGCAGTTACTGAAACGAGCATTAGATCTGACAGTATGAGTGACTCATATGTACTCTCATACACTCATTTCGTAGTAAACAGATCTACTAACAGAGCAGATATACAGTTCAAACTCTTCTACCTCTTCATGCCCCGCTTGTCTTCTTGTGGTTGGTAGACAGTACATAATACCTATCACTGCAGTTACTGAAACGAGCATTAGATCTGACAGTATGAGTGACTCATATGTACTCTCATACACTCATTTCGTAGTAAACAGATCTACTAACAGAGCAGATATACAGTTCAAGCCCCCCCCCTCTCTCTCTCCCTCTCTCTCTCTCTTCATGCCCCGCTTGTCTTCTTGTGGCGGGTAGACAGTACATAATATCTATCACTGCAGTTACTGAAACGAGCATTAGATCTCACAGTATGGGTGACTGATATGTACTCTCATACACTCATTTCGTAGTAAACAGATCTACTAACAGAGCAGATATACAGTTCAAGCCCCCCCCCCCTCTCTCTCTCTCTCTCTCTCTCTCTCTCTCTCTCTCTCTCTCTCTCTCTCTCTCTTCATGCCCCGCTTGTCTTCTTGTGGTGGGTAGACAGTACATAATACCTATCACTGCAGTTACTGAAACGAGCATTAGATCTGACAGTATGAGTGACTCATATGTACTCTCATACACTCATTTCGTAGTAAACAGATCTACTAACAGAGCAGATATACAGTTCAAACTCTTCTACCTCTTCATGCCCCGCTTGTCTTCTTGTGGTTGGTAGACAGTACATAATACCTATCACTGCAGTTACTGAAACGAGCATTAGATCTGACAGTATGAGTGACTCATATGTACTCTCATACACTCATTTCGTAGTAAACAGATCTACTAACAGAGCAGATATACAGTTCAAGCCCCCCCCTCTCTCTCTCCCTCTCTCTCTCTCTCTTCATGCCCCGCTTGTCTTCTTGTGGCGGGTAGACAGTACATAATATCTATCACTGCAGTTACTGAAACGAGCATTAGATCTCACAGTATGGGTGACTGATATGTACTCTCATACACTCATTTCGTAGTAAACAGATCTACTAACAGAGCAGATATACAGTTCAAGCCCCCCCCCCCTCTCTCTCTCTCTCTCTCTCTCTCTCTCTCTCTCTCTCTCTCTCTCTCTCTCTCTCTTCATGCCCCGCTTGTCTTCTTGTGGTGGGTAGACAGTACATAATATCTATCACTGCAGTTACTGAAACGAGCATTAGATCTGACAGTATGAGTGACTCATATGTACTCTGATACACTCATTTCGTAGTAAACGGATCCACTAACAGAGCAGATAAACAGTTCAAGCCCCTCTCCCTCTTCAGGCCCCGCTTGTCTTCTTGTGGTGGGTAGACAGTACATAATACCTATCACTACAGTTACTGAAACAAGCATTAGATCTGACAGCATGGGTGACTCATATGTACTCTCATACACTCATTTCGTAGCAAACAGATCTACTAACAGAGCAGATAAGCAGTTGAAGCCTCTCTCTCTCTTCAGGCCCCGCTTGTCTTCTTGTGGTGGGTAGACAGTACATAATACCTATCACTACAGTTACTGAAACGAGCATTAGACCTGACAGTATGAGTGACTCATATGTACTCTCATACACTCATTTCGTAGCAAACAGATCTACTAACAGAGCAGATAAACAGTTCAAGCCCCTCTCCCTCTTCAGGCCCCGCTTGTCTTCTTGTGGCGGGTAGACAGTGCATAATACCTATCACTACAGTTACTGAAACGAGCATTAGATCTGACAGTATGGGTAACTCATATGTACTCTCATACACTCATTTCGTAGTAAACAGATCTACTAACAGAGCAGATAAACAGTTTAAGCTCCTCTCCCTCTTCAGGCCCCGCTTGTCTTCTTGTGGCGGGTAGACAGTACATAATACCTATCACTACAATTACTGAAACGAGCATTAGATCTGACAGTATGGGTAACTCATATGTACTCTCATACACTCATTTCGTAGCAAACAGATCTACTAACAGAGCAGATAAGCAGTTCAAGCTTCTCTCTCTCTTCATGACCCGCTTGTCTTCTTGTGGTGGGTAGACAGTACATAATACCTATCACTACAGTTACTGAAACAAGCATTAGATCTGACAGCATGGGTGACTCATATGTACTCTCATACACTCATGTCGTAGCAAACAGATCTACTAACAGAGCAGATAAGCAGTTCAAGCCCCTCTCCCTCTTCAGGCCCCGCTTGTCTTCTTGTGGTGGGTAGACAGTACATAATACCTATCACTACAGTTACTGAAACAAGCATTAGATCTGACAGCATGGGTGACTCATATGTACTCTCATACACTCATTTCGTAGCAAACAGATCTACTAACAGAGCAGATAAGCAGTTGAAGCCTCTCTCTCTCTCTTCAGGCCCCGCTTGTCTTCTTGTGGTGGGTAGACAGTACATAATACCTATCACTACAGTTACTGAAACAAGCATTAGATCTGACAGTATGAGTGACTCATATGTACTCTCATACACTCATTTCGTAGCAAACAGATCTACTAACAGAGCAGATAAACAGTTCAAGCCCCTCTCTCTCTTCATGCCCCGCTTGTCTTCTTGTGGCGGGTAGACAGTGCATAATACCTATCACTACAGTTACTGAAACAAGCATTAGATCTGACAGCATGGGTGACTCATATGTACTCTCATACACTCATTTCGTAGCAAACAGATCTACTAACAGAGCAGATAAGCAGTTGAAGCCTCTCTCTCTCTTCAGGCCCCGCTTGTCTTCTTGTGGTGGGTAGACAGTACATAATACCTATCACTACAGTTACTGAAACGAGCATTAGACCTGACAGTATGAGTGACTCATATGTACTCTCATACACTCATATCGTAGCAAACAGATCTACTAACAGAGCAGATATACAGTTCAAGCCCCTCTCTCTCTTCATGCCCCGCTTGTCTTCTTGTGGCTTGTAGACAGTGCATAATACCTATCACTACAGTTACTGAAACGAGCATTAGATCTGACAGTATGAGTGACTCATATGTACTCTCATACACTCATTTCGTACTAAACGGATCCACTAACAGAGCAGATATACAGTTCAAGCTCCTCTCTCCTCTTTCGGCCGCGCTTGCCTTCTTGTGGCGGGTAGACAGTGCATAATATCTATCACTGCAGTTACTGAAACGAGCATTAGATCTGACAGTATGGATGACTCATATGTACTCTCATATACTCATTTCGTAGTAAACAGATCTACTAACAGAGCAGATAAACAGTTTAAGCTCCTCTCCCTCTACAGGCCCCGCTTGTCTTCTTGTGATGGGTAGACAGTACATAATACCTATCACTGCAGTTACTGAAACGAGCATTAGAACTGACAGTATGAGTGACTCATATGTACTCTCATACACTCATTTCGTAGTAAACGGATCCACTAACAGAGCAGATAAACAGTTCAAGCCCCTCTCTCTCTTCAGACCCCGCTTGTCTTCTTGTGGTGGGCATACAGTACATAATACCTATCACTACAGTTACTGAAACGAGCATTAGATCTGACAGTATGAGTGACTCATATGTACTCTCATACACTCATTTCGTAGTAAACGGATCCACTAACAGAGCAGATAAACAGTTCAAGCCCCTCTCTCTCTTCAGACCCCGCTTGTCTTCTTGTGGTGGGCATACAGTACATAATACCTATCACTACAGTTACTGAAACGAGCATTAGATCTGACAGTATGAGTGACTCATATGTACTCTCATACACTCATTTCGTAGTAAACGGATCCACTAACAGAGCAGATAAACAGTTCAAGCCCCTCTCTCTCTTCAGACCCCGCTTGTCTTCTTGTGATGGGTAGACAGTACATAATACCTATCACTGCAGTTACTGAAACGAGCATTAGAACTGACAGTATGAGTGACTCATATGTACTCTCATACATTCATTTCGTAGTAAACAGATCCACTACCAGAGCAGATAAACAGTTCCAGCCTCTCTCCCTCTTCATGCACCGCTTGTCTTCTTGTGGTGTGTAGACAGAACATAATACCTATCACTACAGTTACTGAAACGAGCATTAGATCTGACAGTATGAGTGACTCATATGTACTCTCATACACTCATTTCGTAGCAAACAGATCTACTAACAGAGCAGATAAACAGTTCAAGCCCCTCTCCCTCTTCAGGCCCCGCTTGTCTTCTTGTGGTGGGTAGACAGTACATAATACCTATCACTGCAGTTACTGAAACGAGCATTAGATCTGACAGTATGGGTGACTCATATGTACTCTCATACACTCATTTCGTAGTAAACAGATCCACTTACAGAGCAGATAAACAGTTCAAGCTCCTCTCTCCCTCTTCAGACCCCGCTTGTCTTCTTGTGGTGGGTAGACAGTACATAATACCTATCACTGCAGTTACTGAAACGAGCATTAGATCTGACAGTATGGGTGACTCATATGTACTCTCATACACTCATTTCGTAGTAAACAGATCCACTTACAGAGCAGATAAACAGTTCAAGCCCCTCTCCCTCTTCAGGCCCCGCTTGTCTTCTTGTGGCGGGTAGACAGTACATAATACCTATCACTGCAGTTACTGAAACGAGCATTAGATCTGACAGTATGGGTGACTCATATGTACTCTCATACACTCATTTCGTAGTAAACAGATCCACTTACAGAGCAGATAAACAGTTCAAGCTCCTCTCTCCCTCTTCAGACCCCGCTTGTCTTCTTGTGGCGGGTAGACAGTACATAATACCTATCACTGCAGTTACTGAAACGAGCATTAGATCTGACAGTATGGGTGACTCATATGTACTCTCATACACTCATTTCGTAGTAAACAGATCCACTTACAGAGCAGATAAACAGTTCAAGCCCCTCTCCCTCTTCAGGCCCCGCTTGTCTTCTTGTGGTGGGTAGACAGTACATAATACCTATCACTACAGTTACTGAAACGAGCATTAGATCTGACAGTATGGGTGACTCATATGTACTCTCATATACTCATTTCGTAGCAAACAGATCTACTAACAGAGCAGATAAACAGTTCCAGCTCCTCTCTCCTGTTTCGGCCGCGCTTGCCTTCTTGTGGTGGGTAGACAGTGCAAAAAATGAAGCATCTAACCAAGGCACCCGGCAACTATTTGACAAAGGTGATGTACTGACTTGCTGTAGAGTCTCTCTGGACGTAACCCAAACTGCCGAGTGTTCCCATTCACACGATACCTAGGGCACAAGGAAAAGATGCAGCAGCGATCCTTGTTTATAAATAAATCGAGGTTTATCCAACTGTTTCAAGGTCCCTTGCATCACGTGTGTACCTTGAAGCACACCAGACATCCGTGACACGTGATGACACGCCTTCCATCTTCTCAACATTATGTGTAAGGTAACATTCCCATGGTTATCTTCTCCCACACATATTCAACTTCCATTTCTACCAAATAGTTAAGTGGCTGTCCATCTCTTAGCTTATCACAACAGTAGGAACTTATACGTAATGTATAAACTCAGGAAAAAAGTAAAATGTAGGTCTGTGCTTTAACTACATCTACCCACATAAATAAAGCAATTATTTTATTTCGGCCAAAAGTGAAATTCCTCCATTGCCTCCCTTCTCTCTGTGCACCTATTACAAAAAGCATAACATAAAAGGAAAACTCGCTCTATCAGGCAAGTGACGTAAACATTTTTAAGAATATTACATTTTACATGGCAGCTCTAGAAAGCCTCTGGCAGCTTTAATATTACACCACAAAACAAACGTAATAACCATTTTGTATTTTCTAGAAATGGCCTCAGAAGTACTCTCCATTCTGAACAATAAACTTTTAGAGATACAGACAACAGTACAGCCACACAATACATGCTTATTTTGTAATGAAACATCTCAGAGATATTCATTGTCATTTGTCTACATTTTCCAATTCTTAAATTGTTCTCTAACAGGAAAACGTCCTTCATTTGATCTCTTGGACATAAAAAGATATTACATAACGACCAAAAAATTTTACTATCACTTAAACTCTACTGTATTCCCTTGTAACTACAATAAGATAATGTTTATCTTGAAGTAGATAGAGCAATAAGTGTTTGTACAAGAGTAGAGAAAGTCATGTGTACATCACATAACAACCAAAACATTTCACTATCACTTAAAGTCTACTGTATTCCCTTGTAACTACAATAAGATAATGTTTATCTTGAAGTAGATAGAGCAATAAGTGTTTGTACAAGAGTAGAGAAAGTCATGTGTACATCACATAACAACCAAAACATTTCACTATCACTTAAAGTCTACTGTATTCCCTTGTAACTACAATAAGATAATGTTTATCTTGAAGTAGATAGAGCAATAAGTGTTTGTACAAGAGTAGAGAAAGTCATGTATACATCACATAACGACCAAAACATTTGACTATCACTTAAAGTCTACTGTATTCACTTGTAACTGCAATAAGATAATGTTTATCTTGAAGTAGATAGAGCAATAAGTGTTTGTACAAGAGTAAAGAAAGTCATGTATACATCACATAACGATCAAAACATTTGACTATCACTTAAAGTCTACTGTATTCCCTTGTAACTACAATAAGATAATGTTTATCTTGAAGTAGATAGAGCAATAAGTGTTTGTACAAGAGTAGAGAAAGTCATGTGTACATCACATAACGACCAAAACATTTGACTATCACTTAAAGTCTACTGTATTCCCTTGTAACTACAATAAGATAATGTTTATCTTGAAGTAGATAGAGCAATAAGTGTTTGTACAAGAGTAGAGAAAGTCATGTATACATCACATAACGACCAAAACATTTGACTATCACTTAAAGTCTACTGTATTCCCTTGTAACTACAATAAGATAATGTTTATCTTGAAGTAGATAGAGCAATAAGTGTTTGTACAAGAGTAAAGAAAGTCATGTATACATCACATAACGATCAAAACATTTGACTATCACTTAATGTCTACTGTATTCCCTTGTAACTACAATAAGATAATGTTTATCTTGAAGTAGATAGAGCAATAAGTGTTTGTACAAGAGTAGAGAAAGTCATGTATACATCACATAACGATCAAAACATTTGACTATCACTTAAAGTCTACTGTATTCCCTTGTAACTACAATAAGATAATGTTTATCTTGAAGTAGATAGAGCAATAAGTGTTTGTACAAGAGTAGAGAAAGACATGTATACATCACATAACGATCAAAACATTTGACTATCACTTAAAGTCTACTGTATTCCCTTGTAACTACAATAATATAATGTTTATCTTGTAGTAGATAGAGCAATAAGTGTTTGTACAAGAGTAAAGAAAGTCATGTATACGTCACATAACGACCAAAACATTTGACTATCACTTAAAGTCTACTGTATTCCCTTGTAACTACAATAAGATAATGTTTATCTTGAAGTAGATGGAGCAATAAGTGTTTGTACAAGAGTAGAGAAAGTCATGTTTACATCACATAACGACCAAAACTTTTGACTATCACTTAAAGTCCACTGTATTCCCTTATAAATACAATAAGATAATGTTTATCTTGAAGTAGATAGAGCAATAAGTGTTTGTACAAGGGTAGAGAAAGTCATGTATACATCACATAACGACCAATACATTTGACTATCACTTAAAGTCCACTGTATTCCCCTGTAACTACAATAAGATAATGTTTATCTTAAAGTAGATAGAGCAATTAGTGTTTGTACAAGAGTAGAGAAAGTCATGTATACATCACATAACAACCAAAACATTTGACTATCACTTAAAGTCCACTGTATTCCCTTATAACTACAATAAGATAATGTTTATCTTGAAGTAGATAGAGCAATAAGTGTTTGTACAAGAGTGGAGAAAGTCATGTATACATCACATAACGACCAAAACATTTGACTATCACTTAAAGTCTACTGTATTCCCTTGTAACTACAATAAGATAATGTTTATCTTGAAGTAGATAGAGCAATAAGTGTCTGTACAAGAGTAGAGAAAGTCATGTATACATCACATAACAACCAAAACATTTGACTATCACTTAAAGTCCACTGTATTCCCTTATAACTACAATAAGATAATGTTTATCTTGAAGTAGATAGAGCAATAAGTGTTTGTACAAGAGTAGAGAAAGTCATATATACATCACATAACGACCAAAACATTTGACTATCACTTAAAGTCTACTGTATTCCCTTGTAACTACAATAAGATAATGTTTATCTTGAAGTAGATAGAGCAATAAGTGTTTGTACAAGAGTAGAGAAAGTGACGTGTACATCACATAACGACCAAAATATTTGACTATCACTTAAAGTCTACTGTATTCCCTTATAACTACAATAAGATAATGTTTATCTTGAAGTAGATAGAGCAATAAGTGTTTGTACAAGAGCAGAGAAAGTCATGTATACATCACATAACGACCAAAACATTTGACTATCACTTAAAGTCTACTGTATTCCCTTATAACTACAATAAGATAATGTTTATCTTGAAGTAGATAGAGCAATAAGTGTTTGTACAAGAGTAGAGAAAGTCATGTATACATCACATAACGACCAAAACATTTGACTATCACTTAAAGTCTACTGTATTCCCTTGTAACTACAATAAGATAATGTTTATCTTGAAGTAGATAGAGCAATAAGTGTTTGTACAAGAGCAGAGAAAGTCATGTAGACATCACATAACGACCAAAAAATTTGACTATCACTTAAAGTCTACTACATTCCTTTGTAACTACAATAAGATAATGTTTATCTTGAAGTAGATAGAGCAATAAGTGTTTGTACAAGAGCAGAGAAAGTCATGTAGACATCACATAACGACCAAAACATTTGACTATCACTTAAAGTCTACTGTATTCCCTTGTAACTACAATAAGATAATGTTTATCTTGAAGTAGATAGAGCAATAAGTGTTTGTACAAGAGCAGAGAAAGTCATGTAGACATCACATAACGACCAAAACATTTGACTATCACTTAAAGTCTACTGTATTCCTTTGTAACTACAATAAGATAATGTTTATCTTGAAGTAGATAGAGCAATAAGTGTTTGTACAACAGCAGAGAAAGTCATGTATACATCACATAACGATCACAACATTTGACTATCACTTAAAGTCTACTGTATTCCCTTGTAACTACAATAAGATAATGTTTATCTTGAAGTAGATAGAGCAATAAGTGTTTGTACAAGAGTAGAGAAAGACATGTATACATCACATAACGATCAAAACATTTGACTATCACTTAAAGTCTACTGTATTCCCTTGTAACTACAATAAGATAATGTTTATCTTGTAGTAGATAGAGCAATAAGTGTTTGTACAAGAGTAAAGAAAGTCATGTATACGTCACATAACGACCAAAACATTTGACTATCACTTAAAGTCTACTGTATTCCCTTGTAACTACAATAAGATAATGTTTATCTTGAAGTAGATAGAGCAATAAGTGTTTGTACAAGAGTAGAGAAAGTCATGTTTACATCACATAACGACCAAAACTTTTGACTATCACTTAAAGTCCACTGTATTCCCTTATAAATACAATAAGATAATGTTTATCTTGAAGTAGATAGAGCAATAAGTGTTTGTACAAGAGTAGAGAAAGTCATGTATACATCACATAACGACCAATACATTTGACTATCACTTAAAGTCTACTGTATTCCCCTGTAACTACAATAAGATAATGTTTATCTTGAAGTAGATAGAGCAATTAGTGTTTGTACAAGAGTAGAGAAAGTCATGTATACATCACATAACAACCAAAACATTTGACTATCACTTAAAGTCCACTGTATTCCCTTACAACTACAATAAGATAATGTTTATCTTGAAGTAGATAGAGCAATAAGTGTTTGTACAAGAGTGGAGAAAGTCATGTATACATCACATAACGACCAAAACATTTGACTATCACTTAAAGTCTACTGTATTCCCTTGTAACTACAATAAGATAATGTTTATCTTGAAGTAGATAGAGCAATAAGTGTTTGTACAAGAGTAGAGAAAGTCATGTATACATCACATAACAACCAAAACATTTGACTATCACTTAAAGTCCACTGTATTCCCTTATAACTACAATAAGATAATGTTTATCTTGAAGTAGATAGAGCAATAAGTGTTTGTACAAGAGTAGAGAAAGTCATGTATACATCACATAACGACCAAAACATTTGACTATCACTTAAAGTCTACTGTATTCCCTTATAACTACAATAAGATAATGTTTATCTTGAAGTAGCTAGAGCAATAAGTGTTTGTACAAGAGTAGAGAAAGTCACGTGTACATCACATAACGACCAAAACATTTGACTATCACTTAAAGTCTACTGTATTCCCTTATAACTACAATAAGATAATGTTTATCTTGAAGTAGATAGAGCAATAAGTGTTTGTACAAGAGCAGAGAAAGTCATGTATACATCACATAACGACCAAAACATTTGACTATCACTTAAAGTCTACTGTATTCCCTTATAACTACAATAAGATAATGTTTATCTTGAAGTAGATAGAGCAATAAGTGTTTGTACAAGAGTAGAGAAAGTCATGTATACATCACATAACGACCAAAACATTTGACTATCACTTAAAGTCTACTGTATTCCCTTGTAACTACAATAAGATAATGTTTATCTTGAAGTAGATAGAGCAATAAGTGTTTGTACAAGAGCAGAGAAAGTCATGTAGACATCACATAACGACCAAAACATTTGACTATCACTTAAAGTCTACTATATTCCTTTGTAACTACAATAAGATAATGTTTATCTTGAAGTAGATAGAGCAATTAGTGTCTGTACAAGAGCAGAGAAAGTCATGTAGACATCACATAACGACCAAAACATTTGACTATCACTTAAAGTCTACTGTATTCCCTTGTAACTACAATAAGATAATGTTTATCTTGAAGTAGATAGAGCAATAAGTGTTTGTACAAGAGCAGAGAAAGTCATGTAGACATCACATAACGACCAAAACATTTGACTATCACTTAAAGTCTACTGTATTCCTTTGTAACTACAATAAGATAATGTTTATCTTGAAGTAGATAGAGCAATAAGTGTTTGTACAACAGCAGAGAAAGTCATGTATACATCACATAACGACCAAAACATTTGACTATCACTTAAAGTCTACTGTATTCCCTTGTAACTACAATAAGATAATGTTTATCTTGAAGTGGACAGAGCAATAAGTGTTTGTACAACAGCAGAGAAAGTCATGTAGACATCACATAACGACCAAAACATTTGACTATCACTTAAAGTCTACTGTATTCCCTTGTAACTACAATAAGATAATGTTTATCTTGAAGTAGATAGAGCAATAAGTGTTTGTACAAGAGCAGAGAAAGTCATGTAGACATCACATAACGACCAAAACATATGACTATCACTTAAAGTCTACTGTATTCCCTTGTAACTACAATAAGATAATGTTTAACTTGAAGTAGATAGAGCAATAAGTGTTTGTACAAGAGCAGAGAAAGTCATGTAGACATCACATAACGACCAAAACATTTGACTATCACTTAAAGTCTACTGTATTCCCTTGTAACTACAATAAGATAATGTTTATCTTGAAGTAGATAGAGCAATAAGTGTTTGTACAAGAGCAGAGAAAGTCATGTAGACATCACATAACGACCAAAACATTTGACTATCACTTAAGGTCTACTGTATTCCTTTGTAACTACAATAAGATAATGTTTATCTTGAAGTAGATAGAGCAATAAGTGTTTGTACAACAGCAGAGAAAGTCATGTAGACATCACATAACGACCAAAACATTTGACCATCACTTAAAGTCTACTGTATTCCCTTGTAACTACAATAAGATAATGTTTATCTTGAAGTAGATAGAGCAATAAGTGTTTGTACAAGAGCAGAGAAAGTCATGTAGACATCACATAACGACCAAAACATTTGACTATCACTTAAAGTCTACTGTATTCCTTTGTAACTACAATAAGATAATGTTTATCTTGAAGTAGATAGAGCAATAAGTGTTTGTACAAGAGCAGAGAAAGTCATGTAGACATCACATAACGACCAAAACATTTGACTATCACTTAAAGTCTACTGTATTCCCTTGTAACTACAATAAGATAATGTTTATCTTGAAGTAGATAGAGCAATAAGTGTTTGTACAAAAGTAGAGAAAGTCATGTATACATCACATAACGACCAAAACATTTGACTATCACTTAAAGTCTGCTGTATTCCCTTATAACTACAATAAGATAATGTTTATCTTGAAGTAGATAGAGCAATAAGTGTTTGTACAAGAGTAGAGAAAGTCATGTATACATCACATAACGACCAAAACATTTGACTATCACTTAAAGTCTGCTGTATTCCCTTATAACTACAATAAGATAATGTTTATCTTGAAGTAGATAGAGCAATAAGTGTTTGTACAAGAGTAGAGAAAGTCATGTAGACATCACATAACGACCAAAACATTTGACTATCACTTAAAGTCTACTGTATTCCCTTGTAACTACAATAAGATAATGTTTATCTTGAAGTAGATAGAGCAATAAGTGTTTGTACAAGAGCAGAGAAAGTCATGTATACATCACATAACGACCAAAACATTTGACTATCACTTAAAGTCTACTGTATTCCCTTGTAACTACAATAAGATAATGTTTATCTTGAAGTAGATAGAGCAATAAGTGTTTGTACAAAAGTAGAGAAAGTCATGTATACATCACATAACGACCAAAACATTTGACTATCACTTAAAGTCTGCTGTATTCCCTTATAACTACAATAAGATAATGTTTATCTTGAAGTGGATAGAGCAATAAGTGTTTGTACAAGAGCAGAGGGTCTTGCGGATGTTGCATATGAAATATTTTACACACAGTTTAATAACCTCGGTGGCCGTTACATATGTCCTGCAGGAGAGGGAAATTCCCCAGATTAAAGACCCCATTCGGACGAGATTCAAACCTTGACACGCCCAAACTTTCGCTGTAATTAATATCTACTTCACCTTTTAAACCTTCTTCGTTTTGGAACACAACAGTTTTAAGGACAGGGTGTTTCTGCGACAATGATACAAACCTCCAGGTATGTTGCAGAATGTTATGTGGAGTCACCCGAGAGAAGTAAACTGACTGTTAATATACAGTATATGTGAGTAGAGCACACACTTACTCAAGTACAAGAGTAATAACAGAAGGTCGGGTTCATCTCGTCCTTCCAGGCTATTGCTCAATTCTGTAGTTAGACAATGTGAAGGAGATACAATTTATGACTTGTTTAAAGAGAAAGTTTCCTCTTGATTCCCTCATCTCTATCACGATAGTCACTTGTTGTATCCGATAGATTCTTACAAATGCTAAGCCTTTATCTGAGGCATTTCAGTGACTACAAAACATGTTTACGAACCTCTCTCTCTCTCTCTCTCTCTCTCTCTCTCTCTCTCTCTCTCTCTCTCTCTCTCTCTCTCTCTCTCTCTCTCTCTCTCTCTCTCTCTCTCTCTCTCTCTCTGTGAGAGTAAGTAAACAGTAAACCGAAATGTCTATGTTGTAATTTCGGGATGTTACACGAAACTAAAAAGATGACGTATCATAAACCAAACTTTACTCGGAAAATGTTTCGAAATTACAAGTTAAATTTTAATTAACATACCATATGTTTGTGATATTTAAGTGACAACTAAAATGTATATTTTGAATAATCTGTGAAAGTTCTCAGAAGTTCTCTTTATTCTGAATGACTTTTGTATAACTGATAAACTGTAAGAGATAGACAAAATATTACTACAGAACAAATGTATATCTTGAATTTTCTGTGAATGTACTCAGAAGTTCTCTTTATTCTGAATGACTTTTGTATAACTGATAAACTGTAAGAGATAGACAAAATATTACTACACAACAAATGTATATCTTGAATTTTCTGTGAATGTACTCAGAAGTTCTCTTTATTCTGAATGACTTTTGTATAACTGATAAACTGTAAGAGATAGACAAAATATTACTACATAACAAATGTATAGCTTGAATTTTCTGTGAATGTACTCAGAAGTTCTCTTTATTCTGAATGACTTTTGTATAACTGATAAACTGTAAGAGATAGACAAAATATTACTACAGAACAAATGTATATCTTGAATTTTCTGTGAATGTTCTCAGAAGTTCTCTTTATTCTGAATGACTTTTGTATAACTGATAAACTGTAAGAGATAGACAAAATATTACTACAGAACAAATGTATATCTTGAATTTTCTGTGAATGTTCTCAGAAGTTCTCTTTATTCTGAATGACTTTTGTATAACTGATAAACTGTAAGAGATAGACAAAATATTACTACACAACAAATGTATATCTTGAATTTTCTGTGAATGTACTCAGAAGTTCTCTTTATTCTCAATGACTTTTGTATAACTGATAAACTGTAAGAGATAGACAAAATATTACTACACAACAAATGTATATCTTGAATTTTCTGTGAATGTACTCAGAAGTTCTCTTTATTCTGAATGACTTTTGTATAACTGATAAACTGTAAGAGACAGACAAAATATTACTACACAACAAATGTATATCTTGAATTTTCTGTGAATGTACTCAGAAGTTCTCTTTATTCTGAATGACTTTTGTATAACTGATAAACTGTAAGAGAGAGACAAAGTATTACTACACAACAAATGTATATCTTGAATTTTCTGTGAATGTACTCAGAAGTTCTCTTTATTCTGAATGACTTTTGTATAACTGATAAACTGTAAGAGATAGACAAAATATTACTACATAACAAATGTATATCTTGAATTTTCTGTGAATGTACTCAGAAGTTCTCTTTATTCTCAATGACTTTTGTATAACTGATAAACTGTAAGAGATAGACAAAATATTACTACATAACAAATGTATATCTTGAATTTTCTGTGAGTGTACTCAGAAGTTCTCTTTATTCTGAATGACTTTTGTATAACTGATAAACTGTAAGAGATAGACAAAATATTACTACAGAACAAATGTATATCTTGAATTTTCTGTGAATGTTCTCAGAAGTTCTCTTTATTCTGAATGACTTTTGTATAACTGATAAACTGTAAGAGATAGACAAAGTATTACTACACAACAAATGTATATCTTGAATTTTCTGTGAATGTACTCAGAAGTTCTCTTTATTCTGAATGACTTTTGTATAACTGATAAACTGTAAGAGATAGACAAAATATTACTACACAACAAATGTATATCTTGAATTTTCTGTGAATGTACTCAGAAGTTCTCTTTATTCTGAATGACTTTTGTATAACTGATAAACTGTAAGAGATAGACAAAGTATTACTACACAACAAATGTATATCTTGAATTTTCTGTGAATGTACTCAGAAGTTCTCTTTATTCTGAATGACTTTTGTATAACTGATAAACTGTAAGAGATAGACAAAATATTACTACATAACAAATGTATATCTTGGTGATGGAGTGAATCACTACCCAGAAATGTATAGTTATTCGTATGAAAATGTCACGTGTTTTATTGGTATCGGTTATTTCATTAGCATAAACTTATTAAATACCCTGTGGATATTGCATGTATACCTCTTTCTTTTTATGCAGCTTGTTTACGATATACGGAGTTAAGCGCCTTAGGGCTGATACTTCAGGAAATGATTCGCAGATGAAGCCAGTTTACTAAGAACTCTTTGTGTGGGGGTGGCGATGTCCAGAGCACTACGGCAAACTGCGATGCTGTTTTCCCATGGCCAACTCTACGTCCAAATTGACTAAACGGTCTCTGTCTCGTGCTGGTCACGAAATTAACTGATTCAATCAACTCTCCACCTACACAACATCGTAATGACGTAGGGATGGCCATGCCTGTACTCCCTTCAACACAATCATTTCACTAGGTCGCGCATTAGGGAGGTCCAGTACGATTCCCATGGCTGAGCTGCCTGGTCCAGGGTTTTTTTTCGGGGTTTTCGCAAGTCACTAGGTGCCTTCCCCGAATTTCCTGTAAATCAATTTTTCAGCTCCATTATAATTTTACGTCATCTCTCATCCGGTGGTCACTTTCAGGGTAGAAGTGTCGGCGGTTGCTCCTTCTCCGGTCTGGAGAGGCGTTTTGGACCACAGTAGCGTGGCCTGCCCGGGAGTTTCCAACTGGAAATAGGGACCCAGCCCGGTGCACTATCGTGATTCCTTGCGTCGAGCTAAGCTCCACCTGAGACTTAACTACAATAGACCAAATTCCGAATCTCCTGCGTAGCATAGTTCTCCAGTAAAAGGTTTTATCTTTCTCTTACATTTACCTCCTCAGAGCAGAGAATCCGTCCCGTTCAGCTGCCGTGGTGCGAGCGCTGCGGACCCTTAGTACTCGTGATAATTCTGACGTCACCAGAGGAACCTCGGGCCGAACATTCGAGGCCCTCCCTGAATGGAAGTTGTTCGGATTGGGACTTGGACTCGAGCGGGCAGTGTGTTCCTCGATAACTATGGGAGATCCAACCTGCGGCCAGGCTTCGGCCGCCCGGAGGGGGCAGAGGGTTGCCTAAGAAGTCCCGGATACTAACCTGCAGAGCTAGTAGGTGTACTAGATCCCCAGGCAGCCCCAACGGGGTTTTCGGTAGTCTTCCCTGCGGGATTGACGCGTGTAAGTGGCGTATCCACTTCCACCCATCTTGAGAGCGGGCGGAGGGCGCAGAGGGTTACCTAAGAAGTCCCGGATACTAACCTGCAGAGCTAGTAGGTGTACTAGATCCCCAGGCAGCCCCAACGGGGTTTTCGGTAGTCTTCCCTGCGGGATTGACGCGTGTAAGTGGCGTATCCACTTCTACCCATCTTGAGAGCGGGCGGAGGGCGCAGAGGGTTACCTAAGAAGTCCCGGGTACTAACCTGCAGAGCTAGTAGGTGTGCTAGATCCCCAGGCGGCCCCACCGAGGTTTTCGGTAGTCTTCCCTGCGGGGTTGACGCGTGTAAGTGGCGTATCCACTTCCACCCATCTTGAGAGCGGGAGAGGGGCGCAGAGGGTTACCTAAGAAGTCCCGGATACTAACCTGCAGAGCTAGTAGGTGTGCTAGATCCCCAGGCGGCCCCACCGAGGTTTTCGGTAGTCTTCCCTGCGGAGTTGACGCGTGTAAGTGGCGTATCCACTTCCACCCATCTTGAGAGCGGGGGGGGGGGGCGCAGAGGGTTACCTAAGAAGTACCGGGTACTAGCCTACAGAGTTAGTAGGTGTGCTAGATCCCCAGGCGGCCCCACCGAGGTTTTCGGTAGTCTTCCCTGCGGGGTTGACGCGTGTAAGTGGCGTATCCACTTCCACCCGTCTTGAGAGCGGGGGGGGGGCGCAGAGGGTTACCTAAGAAGTACCGGGTACTAGCCTACAGAGTTAGTAGGTGTGCTAGATCCCCAGGCGGCCCCACCGAGGTTTTCGGTAGTCTTCCCTGCGGGGTTGACGCGTGTAAGTGGTGTATCCACTTCCACCCATCTTGAGAGCGGGGGGGGCGCAGAGGGTTACCTAAGAAGTACCGGGTACTAGCCTACAGAGCTAGTAGGTGTGCTAGATCCCCAGGCGGCCCCACCGAGGTTTTCGGTAGTCTTCCCTGCGGGGTTGACGCGTGTAAGTGGCGTATCCACTTCCACCCATCTTGAGAGCGGGGGGGGCGCAGAGGGTTACCTAAGAAGTCCCGGGTACTAACCTACAGAGCTAGTAGGTGTGCTAGATCCCCAGGCGGCCCCACCGAGGTTTTCGGTAGTCTTCCCTGCGGAGTTGACGCGTGTAAGTGGTGTATCCACTTCCACCCATCTTGAGAGCGGGGGGGGGGGCAGAGGGTTACCTAAGAAGTCCCGGGTACTAACCTGCAGAGTTAGTAGGTGTGCTAGATCCCCAGGGGGCCCCACCGAGGATTTCGGTAGTCTTTCCTGCGTGGTTGACGCGTGTAAGTGGCGTATCCACTTCCACCCGTCTTGAGAGCGGGGGGGGGGGCGCAGAGGGTTACCTAAGAAGTACCGGGTACTAGCCTACAGAGTTAGTAGGTGTGCTAGATCCCCAGGCGGCCCCACCGAGGTTTTCGGTAGTCTTCCCTGCGGGGTTGACGCGTGTAAGTGGTGTATCCACTTCCACCCATCTTGAGAGCGGGGGGGGGCGCAGAGGGTTACCTAAGAAGTACCGGGTACTAGCCTACAGAGCTAGTAGGTGTGCTAGATCCCCAGGCGGCCCCACCGAGGTTTTCGGTAGTCTTCCCTGCGGGGTTGACGCGTGTAAGTGGCGTATCCACTTCCACCCATCTTGAGAGCGGGGGAGGGGCGCAGAGGGTTACCTAAGAAGTCCGGGGTACTAACCTGCAGAGCTAGTAGGTGTGCTAGATCCCCAGGCGGCCCCACCGAGGTTTCGGTAGTCTTCCCTGCGGGGTTGACGCGTGTAAGTGGCGTATCCACTTCCACCCATCTTGAGAGCGGGGGGGGGCGCAGAGGGTTACCTAAGAAGTCCCGGGTACTAACCTGCAGAGCTAGTAGGTGTGCTAGATCCCCAGGCGGCCCCACCGAGGTTTTCGGTAGTCTTCCCTGCGGGATTGACGCGTTTAAGTGGCGTATCCACTTCCACCCATCTTGAGAGCCGGGGGGGGCGCAGAGGGTTACCTAAGAAGTCCCGGATACTAACCTGCAGAGCTAGTAGGTGTGCTAGATCCCCAAGCGGCCCCACCGAGGTTTTCGGTAGTCTTCCCTGCGGGATTGACGCGTTTAAGTGGCGTATCCACTTCCACCCATCTTGAGAGCCGGGGGGAGGGGCGCAGAGGGCTACCTAAGAAGTCCCGGATACTAACCTGCAGAGCTAGTAGGTGTGCTAGATCCCCAAGCGGCCCCACCGAGGTTTTCGGTAGTCTTCCCTGCGGGATTGACGCGTGTAAGTGGCGTATCCACTTCCACCCATCTTGAGAGCGGGGGGAGGGGCGCAGAGGGCTACCTAAGAAGTCCCGGATACTAACCTGCAGAGCTAGTAGGTGTGCTAGATCCCCAAGCGGCCCCACCGAGGTTTTCGGTAGTCTTCCCTGCGGGATTGACGCGTGTAAGTGGCGTATCCACTTCCACCCATCTTGAGAGCGGGGGGAGGGGCGCAGAGGGCTACCTAAGAAGTCCCGGGTACTAACCTGCAGAGCTAGTAGGTGTGCTAGATCCCCAGGCGGCCCCACCGAGGTTTTCGGTAGTCTTCCCTGCGGGATTGACGCGTTTAAGTGGCGTATCCACTTCCACCCATCTTGAGAGCCGGGGGGGGCGCAGAGGGTTACCTAAGAAGTCCCGGATACTAACCTGCAGAGCTAGTAGGTGTGCTAGATCCCCAGGCGGCCCCACCGAGGTTTTCGGTAGTCTTCCCTGCGGGGTTGACGCGTGTAAGTGGCGTATCCACTTCCACCCATCTTGAGAGCGGGGGGGGGGGCGCAGAGGGTTACCTAAGAAGTCCCGGGTACTAACCTGCAGAGCTAGTAGGTGTGCTAGATCCCCAGGCGGCCCCACCGAGGTTTTCGGTAGTCTTCCCTGCGGGATTGACGCGTGTAAGTGGCGTATCCACTTCCACCCATCTTGAGAGCGGGGGGGGGCGCAGAGGGTTACCTAAGAAGTCCCGGATACTAACCTGTAGAGCTAGTAGGTGTGCTAGATCCCCAGGCGGCCCCACCGAGGTTTTCGGTAGTCTTCCCTGCGGGGTTGAGGCGTGTAAGTGGCGTATCCACTTCCACCCATCTTGAGAGCGGGGGGAGGGGCGCAGAGGGTTACCTAAGAAGTCCCGGATACTAACCTGCAGAGCTAGTAGGTGTGCTAGATCCCCAAGCGGCTCCACCGAGGTTTTCGGTAGTCTTCCCTGCGGGGTTGACGCGTGCAAGTGGCGTATCCACTTCCACCCATCTTGAGAGCGGGTGGGGAGGGGCGCAGAGGGTTACCTAAGAAGTCCCGGATACTAACCTGTAGAGCTAGTAGGTGTGCTAGATCCCCAGGCGGCCCCACCGAGGTTTTCGGTAGTCTTCCCTTCGGGGTTGAGGCGTGTAAGTGGCGTATCCACTTCCACCCATCTTGAGAGCGGGAGGGAGGGGCGCAGAGGGTTACCTAAGAAGTCCCGGATACTAACCTGCAGAGCTAGTAGGTGTGCTAGATCCCCAAGCGGCTCCACCGAGGTTTTCGGTAGTCTTCCCTGCGGGGTTGACGCGTGCAAGTGGCGTATCCACTTCCACCCATCTTGAGAGCGGGGGGGGGCGCAGAGGGTTACCTAAGAAGTCCCGGATACTTACCTGCAGAGCTAGTAGGTGTGCTAGATCCCCAGGCGGCCCCACCGAGGTTTTCGGTAGTCTTCCCTGCGGGGTTGACGCGTGTAAGTGGCGTATCCACTTCCACCCATCTTGAGAGCGGGGGGAGGGGTGCAGAGGGTTACCTAAGAAGTCCCGGATACTAACCTGTAGAGCTAGTAGGTGTGCTAGATCCCCAGGCGGCCCCACCGAGGTTTTCGGTAGTCTTCCCTGCGGGGTTGAGGCGTGTAAGTGGCGTATCCACTTCCACCCATCTTGAGAGCGGGGGGGGGGGGGGCGCAGAGGGTTACCTAAGAAGTCCCGGATACTAACCTGCAGAGCTAGTAGGTGTGCTAGATCCCCAGGCGGCCCCACCGAGGTTTTCGGTAGTCTTCCCTGCGCGGTTGACGCGTGTAAGTGGCGTATCCACTTCCACCCATCTTGAGAGCGGGGGGGAGGGGCGCAGAGGGTTACCTAAGAAGTCCCGGATACTAACCTGCAGAGCTAGTAGGTGTGCTAGATCCCCAGGCGGCCCCACCGAGGTTTTCGGTAGTCTTCCCTGCGGGGTTGACGCGTGTAAGTGGCGTATCCACTTCCACCCATCTTGAGAGCGGGGGGGGGGGGGGGGGCGCAGAGGGTTACCTAAGAAGTCCCGGATACTAACCTGCAGAGCTAGTAGGTGTGCTAGATCCCCAGGCGGCCTCACCGAGGTTTTCGGTAGTCTTCCCTGCGGGGTTGACGCGTGCAAGTGGCGTATCCACTTCCACCCATCTTGAGAACGGGGGCGGGGGACGCAGAGGGTTACCTAAGAAGTCCCGGATACTAACCTGCAGAGCTAGTAGGTGTGCTAGATCCCCAGGCGGCCTCACCGAGGTTTTCGGTAGTCTTCCCTGCGGGGTTGACGCGTGCAAGTGGCGTATCCACTTCCACCCATCTTGAGAGCAGGGGGGGACGCAGAGGGTTACCTAGGAAGTCCCGGATACTAACCTGCAGAGCTAGTAGGTGTGCTAGATCCCCAGGCGGCCCCACCGAGGTTTTCGGTAGACTTCCCTGCGGGGTTGACGCGTGTAAGTGACGTATCCACTTCCATCCCGTCTTGAGAGCGGGGGGGGCGCAGAGGGTTACCTAAGAAGTCCCGGATACTAACCTGTAGAGCTAGTAGGTGTGCTAGATCCCCAGGCGGCCCCACCGAGGTTTTCGGTAGTCTTCCCTGCGGGGTTGAGGCGTGTAAGTGGCGTATCCACTTCCACCCATCTTGAGAGCAGGGGGGAGGGGCGCAGAGGGTTACCTAAGAAGTCCCGGATATTAACCTGTAGAGCTAGTAGGTGTGCTAGATCCCCAGGCGGCCCCACCGAGGTTTTCGGTAGTCTTCCCTGCGGGGTTGACGCGTGTAAGTGGTGTATCCACTTCCATCCCGTCTTGAGAGCGGGGGGGGCGCAGAGGGTTACCTAAGAAGTCCCGGATACTAACCTGCAGAGCTAGTAGGTGTGCTAGATCTCCAGGCGGCCCCACCGAGGTTTTCGGTAGTCTTCCCTGCGGGGTTGACGCGTGTAAGTGGCGTATCCACTTCCATCCCGTCTTGAGAGCGGGGGGAGGGGCGCAGAGGGTTACCTAAGAAGTCCCGGATACTAACCTGCAGAGCTAGTAGGTGTGCTAGATCCCCAGGCGGCCCCACCGAGGTTTTCGGTAGTCTTCCCTGCGGGGTTGACGCGTGTAAGTGGCGTATCCACTTCCACCCATCTTGAGAGCGGGGGGAGGGGCGCAGAGGGTTACCTAAGAAGTCCCGGATACTAACCTGCAGAGCTAGTAGGTGTGCTAGATTCCCAGGCGGCCCCACTGAGGTTTTCGGTAGTCTTCCCTGCGGGGTTGACGCGTGTAAGTGGCGTATCCACTTCCACCCATCTTGAGAGCGGGGGGGGGGCGCAGAGGGTTACCTAAGAAGTCCCGGATACTAACCTACAGAGCTAGTAGGTGTGCTAGATCCCCAGGCGGCCTCACCGAGGTTTCGGTAGTCTTACCTGCGGGGTTGACGCATGTAAGTGGCGTATCCACTTCCACCCATCTTGAGAGCGGGTGGAGGGGCGCACAGGGTTACCTAAGAAGTCCCGGATACTAACCTGCAGAGCTAGTAGGTGTGCTAGATCCCCAGGCGGCCCCACCGAGGTTTTCGGTAGTCTTCCCTTTGGGGTTGACGCGTGTAAGTGGTGTATCCACTTCCACCCATCTTGAGAGCGGGGGGGGGCAGAGGGTTACCTAAGAAGTCCCGGATACTAACCTGCAGAGCTAGTAGGTGTGCTAGATCCGCAGGCGGCCACACCGAGGTTTTCGGTAGTCTTCCCTGCGGGGTTGACGCGTGTAAGTGGCGTATCCACTTCCACCCATCTTGAGAGTGGGGGGAGGGCGCAGAGGGTTACCTAAGAAGTCCCGGATACTAACCTGCAGAGCTAGTAGGTGTGCTAGATCCCCAGGCGGCCCCAGCGAGGTTTTCAGTAGTCTTCCCTGCGGGGTTGACGCGTGTAAGTGGCGTATCCACTTCCACCCATCTTGAGAGCGGGGGGGGGCGCAGAGGGTTACCTAAGAAGTCCCGGATACTAACCTGCAGAGCTAGTAGGTGTGCTAGATCCCCAGGCGGCCTCACCGAGGTTTTCGGTAGTCTTCCCTGCGGGGTTGACGTGTGTAAGTGGCGTATCCACTTCCACCCATCTTGAGAGCGGGGGGGGGGCGCAGAGGGTTACCTAAGAAGTCCCGGGTACTAACCTGCAGAGTTAGTAGGTGTGCTAGATCCCCAGGCGGCCCCACCGAGGTTTTCGGTAGTCTGCCCTGCGGGGTTGACGTGTGTAAGTGGCGTATCCACTTCCACCCATCTTGAGAGCGGGGGGGGGGCGCAGAGGGTTACCTAAGAAGTCCCGGATACTAACCTGCAGAGCTAGTAGGTGTGCTAGATCCCCAGGCGGCTCCACCGAGGTTTTCGGTAGTCTTCCCTGCGGGGTTGACGCGTGTAAGTGGCGTATCCACTTCCACCCATCTTGAGAGCGGGGGGGAGGGGCGCAGAGGGTTACCTAAGAAGTCCCGGATACTAACCTGCAGAGCTAGTAGGTGTGCTAGATCCCCAGGCGGCCTCACCGAGTTTTTCGGTAGTCTTCCCTGCGGGGTTGACGCGTGTAAGTGACGTATCCACTTCCACCCATCTTGAGAGCGGGGGGGAGGGGCGCAGAGGGTTACCTAAGAAGTGCCGGGTACTAACCTACAGAGCTAGTAGGTGTGCTAGATCCCCAGGCGGCCCCACCGAGGTTTTCGGTAGTCTTCCCTGCGGGGTTGACGCGTGTAAGTGACGTATCCACTTCCACCCATCTTGAGAGCGGGGGGGAGGGGCGCAGAGGGTTACCTAAGAAGTCCCGGATACTAACCTGCAGAGCTAGTAGGTGTGCTAGATCCCCAGGTGGCCTCACCGAGGTTTTCGGTAGTCTTCCCTGCGGGGTTGACGCGTGTAAGTGGCGTATCCGCTTCCATCCCGTCTTGAGAGCGGGGAGGGGGCACAGAGGGTTACCTAAGAAGTCCCGGGTACTAACCTGCAGAGTTAGTAGGTGTGCTAGATCCCCAGGCGGCCTCACCGAGGTTTTCGGTAGTCTTCCCTGCGGGGTTGACGCGTGTAAGTGGCGTATCCATTTCCATCCCGTCTTGAGAGCGGGGGGGGGGGCACAGAGGGTTACCTAAGAAGTCCCGGGTACTAAACTGCAGAGTTAGTAGGTGTGCTAGATCCCCAGGCGGCCCCACCGAGGTTTTCGGTAGTCTTCCCTGCGGGGTTGACGCGTGTAAGTGGCGTATCCACTTCCACCCATCTTGAGAGCGGGGGGGGGCAGAGGGTTACCTAAGAAGTCCCGGATACTAACCTGCAGAGCTAGTAGGTGTGCTAGATCCCCAGGCGGCCTCACCGAGGTTTTCGGTAGTCTTCCCTGCGGGGTTGACGCGTGTAAGTGGCGTATCCACTTCCATCCCGTCTTGAGAGCGGGGGAGGGGCGCAGATGGTTACCTAAGAAGTCCCGGATACTAACCTGCAGAGTTAGTAGGTGTGCTAGATCCCCAGGCGGCCTCACCGAGGTTTTCGGTAGTCTTCCCTGCGGGGTTGACGCGTGTAAGTGGCGTATCCACTTCCACCTATCTTGATAGCGGGGGGGGGGCAGAGGGTTACCAAAGAAGTCCCGGATACTAACCTGCAGAGCTAGTAGGTGTGCTAGATCCCCAGGCGGCCTCACCGAGGTTTTCGTTAGTCTTCCCTGCGGGGTTGACGCGTGTAAGTGGCGTATCCACTTCCGCCCATCTGGAGAGCGGGGGGGGGCGCAGAGGGTTACCTAAGAAGTCCCGGATACTAACCTGCAGAGCTAGTAGGTGTGCTAGATCCCCAGGCGGCCTCACCGAGGTTTTCGGTAGTCTTCCCTGCGGGGTTGACGCGTGTAAGTGGCGTATCCACTTCCACCCATCTTGAGAGCGGGGGGCGCAGAGAGTTACCTAAGAAGTCCCGGATACAAACCTGCAGAGCTAGTAGGTGTGCTAGATCCCCAGGCAGCCTCACCGAGGTTTTCGGTAGTCTTCCCTGCGGGGTTGACGCGTGTAAGTGGCGTATCCACTTCCACCCATCTTGAGAGCATGGGGGGCGCAGAGAGTTACCTAAGAAGTCCCGGATACTAACCTGCAGAGCTAGTAGGTGTGCTAGATCCCCAGGCGGCCCCACCGAGGTTTTCGGTAGTCTTCCCTGCGGGGTTGACGCGTGTAAGTGGCGTATCCAATTCCACCCATCTTGAGAGCGGGGGGGGGGCGCAGAGAGTTACCTAAGAAGTCCCGGATACTAACCTGCAGAGCTAGTAGGTGTGCTAGATCCCCAGGCGGCCCCACCGAGGTTTTCGGTAGTCTTCCCTGCGGGGTTGACGCGTGTAAGTGGCGTATCCAATTCAACCCATCTTGAGAGCGGGAGGGGGGGCGCAGAGGGCTACCTAAGAAGTCCCGGGTACTAACCTGCAGAGCTAGTAGGTGTGCTAGATCCCCAGGCGGCCCCACCGAGGTTTTCGGTAGTCTTCCCTGCGGGGTTGACGCGTGTAAGTGGCGTATCCACTTCCACCCATCTTGAGAGCGGGGGGAGGGGCGCAGAGGGTTACCTAAGAAGTCCGGGGTACTAACCTGCAGAGCTAGTAGGTGTGCTAGATCCCCAGGCGGCCCCACCGAGGTTTTCGGTAGTCTTCCCTGCGGGGTTGACGCGTGTAAGTGGCGTATCCACTTCCACCCATCTTGAGAGCGGAGGGGGGCGCAGAGGGTTACCTAAGAAGTCCCGGATACTAACCTGCAGAGCTAGTAGGTGTGCTAGATCCCCAGGCGGCCCCACCGAGGTTTTCGGTAGTCTTCCCTGCGGGGTTGACGCGTGTAAGTGGCGTATCCAATTCAACCCATCTTGAGAGCGGGAGGGGGGGGCGCAGAGGGCTACCTAAGAAGTCCCGGGTACTAACCTGCAGAGCTAGTAGGTGTGCTAGATCCCCAGGCGGCCCCACCGAGGTTTTCGGTAGTCTTCCCTGCGGGGTTGACGCGTGTAAGTGGCGTATCCACTTCCACCCATCTTGAGAGCGGGGGGAGGGGCGCAGAGGGTTACGTAAGAAGTCCGGGGTACTAACCTGCAGAGCTAGTAGGTGTGCTAGATCCCCAGGCGGCCCCACCGAGGTTTTCGGTAGTCTTCCCTGCGGGGTTTACGCGTGTAAGTGGCGTATCCACTTCCACCCATCTTGAGAGCGGGGGAGGGGCGCAGAGGGTTACCTAAGAAGTCCCGGGTACTAACCTGCAGAGCTAGTAGGTGTGCTAGATCCCCAGGCGGCCCCACCGAGGTTTTCGGTAGTCTTCCCTGCGGGGTTGACGCGTGTAAGTGGCGTATCCACTTCCACCCATCTTGAGAGCGGAGGGGGGCGCAGAGGGTTACCTAAGAAGTCCCGGGTACTAACCTGCAGAGCTAGTAGGTGTGCTAGATCCCCAGGCGGCCTCACCGAGGTTTTCGGTAGTCTTCCCTGCGGAGTTGACGCGTGTAAGTGGCATATCCACTTCCACCCATCTTGAGAGCGGGGAGGGGGGGCGCAGAGGGTTACCTAAGAAGTCCCGGATACTAACCTGCAGAGCTAGTAGGTGTGCTAGATCCCCAGGCGGCCTCACCGAGGTTTTCGGTAGTCTTCCCTGCGGGGTTGACGCGTGTAAGTGGCGTATCCACTTCCTCCCATCTTGAGAGCGGGGAGGGGGGGCGCAGAGGGTTACCTAAGAAGTCCCGGGTACTAGTCTGCAGAGCTAGTAGGTTTGCTAGATCCCCAGGCGGCCCCACCGAGGTTTTCGGTAGTCTTCCCTGCGGGGTTGACGCGTGTAAGTGGCGTATCTACTTCCACCCATCTTGAGAGCGGGGGGGGCGCAGAGGGTTACCTAAGAAGTCCCGGATACTAACCTGCAGAGCTAGTAGGTGTGCTAGATCCCCAGGCGGCCCCACCGAGGTTTTCGGTAGTCTTCCCTGCGGGGTTGACGCGTGTAAGTGGCGTATCTACTTCCACCCATCTTGAGAGCGGGGGGAGGGGCGCAGAGGGTTACCTAAGAAGTCCCGGATACTAACCTGCAGAGCTAGTAGGTGTGCTAGATCCCCAGGCGGCCTCACCGAGGTTTTCGGTAGTCTTCCCTGCGGGGTTGACGCGTGTAAGTGGCGTATCCACTTCCACCCATCTTGAGAGCGGGGGGGGGGCGCAGAGGGTTACCTAAGAAGTCCCGGGTACTAACCTGCAGAGCTAGTAGGTGTGCTAGATCCCCAGGCGGCCCCACCGAGGTTTTCGGTAGTCTTCCCTGCGGGGTTGACGCGTGTAAGTGGCGTATCCATTTCCACCCATCTTGAGAGCGGGGGAGGGGCGCAGAGGGTTACCTAAGAAGTCCCGGATACTAACCTGCAGAGCTAGTAGGTGTGCTAGATCCCCAGGCGGCCTCACCGAGGTTTTCGGTAGTCTTCCCTGCGGGGTTGACGCGTGTAAGTGGCGTATCCACTTCCAGCCATCTTGAGAGCGGGGGGGGGGCGCAGAGGGTTACCTAAGAAGTCCCGGATACTAACCTGCAGAGCTAGTAGGTGTGCTAGATCCCCAGGCGGCCTCACCGAGGTTTTTGGTAGTCTTCCCTGCGGGGTTGACGCGTGTAAGTGGCGTATCCACTTCCACCCATCTTGAGAGCGGGGGGGGGGGCGCAGAGGGTTACCTAAGAAGTCCGGGGTACTAACCTGCAGAGCTAGTAGGTGTGCTAGATCCCCAGGCGGCCTCACCGAGGTATTCGGTAGTCTTCCCTGCGGGGTTGACGCGTGCAAGTGGCGTATCCACTTCCACCCATCTTGAGAGCGGGGGGGGGCGCAGAGGGTTACCTAAGAAGTCCCGGATACTAACCTGCAGAGCTAGTAGGTGTGCTAGATCCCCAGGCGGCCTCACCGAGGTTTTCGGTAGTCTTCCCTGCGGGGTTGACGCGTGTAAGTGGCGTATCCTCTTCCACCCATTTTGAGAGCGGGGGGGGGCGCAGAGGGTTACCTAAGAAGTCCCGGATACTAACCTGCAGAGCTAGTAGGTGTGCTAGATCCCCAGGCGGCCTCACCGAGGTTTTCGGTAGTCTTCCCTGCGGGGTTGACGCGTGCAAGTGGCGTATCCACTTCCACCCATCTTGAGAGCGGGGGGGGCGCAGAGGGTTACCTAGGAAGTCCCGGATACTAACCTGCAGAGCTAGTAGGTGTGGTAGATCCCCAGGCGGCCTCACCGAGGTTTTCGGTAGTCTTCCCTGCGGGGTTGACGCGTGCAAGTGGCGTATCCACTTCCACCCATCTTGAGAGCGGGGGGGGGCGCAGAGGGTTACCTAAGAAGTCCCGGATACTAACCTGCAGAGCTAGTAGGTGTGCTAGATCCACAGGCGGCCTCACCGAGGTTTTCGGTAGTCTTCCCTGCGGGGTTGACGCGTGCAAGTGGCGTATCCACTTCCACCCATCTTGAGAGCGGGGGGGCGCAGAGGGTTACCTAAGAAGTCCCGGATACTAACCTGCAGAGCTAGTAGGTGTGCTAGATCCCCAGGCGGCCCCACCGAGGTTTTCGGTAGTCTTCCCTGCGGGGTTGACGCGTGCAAGTAGCGTATCCACTTCCACCCATCTTGAGAGCGGGGGGGGGCGCAGAGGGTTACCTAAGAAGTCCCGGATACTAACCTGCAGAGCTAGTAGGTGTGCTAGATCCCCAGGCGGCCCCACCGAGGTTTTCGGTAGTCTTCCCTGCGGGGTTGACGCGTGCAAGTGGCGTATCCACTTCCACCCATCTTGAGAGCGGGGGGGGGGCGCAGAGGGTTACCTAAGAAGTCCTGGATACTAACCTGCAGAGCTAGTAGGTGTGCTAGATCCCCAGGCGGCCCCACCGAGGTTTTCGGTAGTCTTCCCTGCGGGGTTGACGCGTGTAAGTGGCGTATCCACTTCCACCCATCTTGAGAGCGGGGTAGGGGGCTTTTTAGACTCTTGGTATTGCTCCAAGGAAAGCACCCCGGAGTTTTTCATCGCTCCCGGGTAGTTGATGCCGGAATCTTTGGACTTTCGGGTAGACCTCGTTAAACATTTCTCTTACATTTACCATTTATACAAACGTTATCCAGAATGTGGACCACTTTAGACTAAAGTTCGAACACTGTCGTTCATAGTCTCAAATGTTAGAGCCTTATTTCATATCAATGGCAGGGAGATTTTCTTTTTTTGTATGATACTCTAAATGCGAAAGTGTTGGTTGTTGAGTTATCTGCTGACTTCCTAGAGTCTCAAAAAGCGCGTTACCCTACAAGTGTCAGTTTTTTTAGCTGATCGCCTGATGCTCCGTCAACTTATCTGCTTCCACTGTGTAGTGGGTCAGCATACCCCTTAAGGGGCCCGGCACAATGTTGACATCGTCCCTGTTTGTACCTTAATTATTCACATAAGAGTTGAAACCCACAAAGTTGTCTTTCCCATGTGTCAGTCTTATTTTTACAACGCTTACGTTTGTTAGTCTCGCAAAAACTCGAGAATGGCTGAACCGATTTGCCTGATTTTGGTTTTGAAATATTAAGTCAAAAAAGGCTTAAAAGATGTAGTGATAATAGACAGGGATATTAATTAATTATAAAATTACATATTCAAACTTTTAATCAATACATACACTTTCATTTATTTTCGACAAACAAAAGCATTACAAAGTAGAAAGATATTCCATTCCTTTCCAAATTCTTCAAAGATATTCCACTTTCCATATTTTATTAAATAGCATTTATCATTTGTTATCAAGACGGAATCTTTATATGTAGCATGATTCGAAGATTAGACACAAAATTAATTTCCGAACGCACTATAACACTGTAAATATTTGACCACAGACAACTGTTGTCAAATGTTGTTGAATCCTTAGATATCTTCCTGATAATATTTCTGTTTGTCAATTCTTGAATGTGGATTGAGTTGACACAAAATTATGTGGCTTTAGGAAGTTCACGGAAACTGTGTTATAATGCCAAGGAGAAGACGGCCTGACTTGAAATGCACGACGAGCTACGTCACGTGTTCACTACAATGATGAGCAGAGAGACACAGATATTGCTAATACTCGTGTTGGTATGTCACAATTACGTTCTAGAGTGTCTGTCTCTTCCGGGGAAATTGTTTTCGTACAAATCAGTTGACACAGTTATAAACCAGAATGACATAGTCAACTATCCACAGAGTTTCTAAATTCATTAGAATTGCTTGGACTCTCACATAACAAATTTAGAATTAAAAGTAGGATAAGCTGTAATCATTAACCAACCACGACTGTGTAAAGGAACAAGACTGTGAAAAAGCGTCATTGAGGTAACAATCATCAAGTGAAAGTACAAAGGAGATGATATCTTGATCCCGCGTGTTCCGATGATTCCAAAGGATTTATCTTTTGATTTTAAGCGTTTAGAGTTCCCCGTACGTTTGGCCTTTGCAAGAGTTGTCGTTCGAAGTTTGCGGAATCACGTTTCTCGCCTGTTCGCGTGTCGCAAAACATCTCTTTATAATTACGTACCACATAGAAATACAAAACATATTATCAAAAAGCTTTAAATTGATTAACTTAATTAAATGTGTGTTGTATTTAAACTTTACTCGCAATTTCAGGATAAATAGCAAATGTTATTGTCTGTAGGAAGTTCGCCGGGTCGGCTAGTGTTATGTTGGTTTGTGTACGCTTCGATTTAGCTCAAATTTGACACGATACACAACCCGCTCAAAGATTGTTGTGACTACATGAAAGCAAACTTTTTCTGAAGACGCTCACGCCATCTCTAGTCCTAGCCTTAGTTCTATTCTTTTGTTCCTCTTGAGAGATTTGAATTGGCTAGTGCTTTGTTTTATTATTTTTTCGTTATCTTGGTGCACAAGTGGATAAAGGTTTACTGCTAGAACTAGAAATGCTCTACTATAGGACATTTTACTAGAAATTCTCACATTTTAGTGTATTAACAACCGCAATCGGACAAATATTCACCTTAATCGAGGAGCTTTGTGTGGTCATCCATTCGCTAAATCGTAAGTAGAGGTTATGTTTTGTGTGAGATATGGTTTGAAACATATTGTTTATAATTAATGTTTTACAACTTTTCAATACTCTTGTCCCGTGTACCCTCGCGACTCTCACGTGCAACATTTCTAAAGTGTATTCCAAAAATGTTAAGTCATTATTTGGGATGAATGCACGATGATACATAAAAATCGCTAGAAGCTCTGGATTGACCTTTACAAGATTTGAGCGGAAACATTCAACCATTCGGAAATGCATTGATATTACTCGAAGGAGGTTTTTAGATAAACTTTGCGTGTAACTTGCCTGAAATATCCAACATTGTGGCGACTACTGTTGACTACGGATGTGTGTGTGTCCAGCTTCAAAACGGTCAATCAGCCGAGGTATTCAGTTACTGGACACACAAAACGAATATCATTTCCTGATAATTCATGTAATTTAATAACATCGAAAGAAGAATTTATCAATAAAGTATTTCCTAATATTCAAATTACCTACAGGAATCTCCCGTAGGGGAGGGGATCCGTCCCCTTCAGCTAGCGTGGTGCGAGCGCTGCAGACACTTAGCACTCATGGTACATCTGAAGTTACTAGAGGAACCTCGAGCCGAACATTAGAGCCCGTCCCATTGTGGAGTTGTTCGGACTGGGTTGGATTCGAGGGGGCAGTGTGTTCCCGACACCAGCAGGGAATTGGGTATGTCCGGCCAGGCTACGCCCGCCTGGAGGGGGTAGAGGGTTGTAGAGCTAGTAGAAGGTGTGCTAGATCACCAGGTGGCCCTACCGAGGTTTTTCGGTAGTGTTCCCTGCGGGGTTGACACGCGTAAGTGGCGTATCCACTTCCATCCCGTCTTGACGTTGTTGCCAATGGGCACAGCGAGCTCTTTAAGAAATGAGGTATTGCTCTATGGAAAGGCCCCCGGAGTTATCCATCGCTCCCGGGTCCTAGGACCTACGAGTCCAGGACTAATTGGGTAGAATCATGACCGACTCAGTGAACAAGCTGTCCTTGAAGCCAAGAATAAAAATGCCTATCAACTTATTAATTTTATACAGCATACAAATGGACAGATACCGTTGTGGAAGCATATGAAGTAGTTAATTACACATTGGAGCTTTTGAAATATCTTGATCTGACAGGAATGCCACTACACATATCAAAATTGAAAACAGGTGTGCCAGTTTTTCATTTGCTTTTTTCAATTATTTTTCCTTCATCTCTTAAGATTACAAAGACCACCAAAACATTTGACTATCACTTAAAGTCTACTGTATTCCCTTGTAACTGCAATAAGATAATGTTTATCTTGAAGTAGATAGAGCAATAAGTGTTTGTACAAGAGTAGAGAAAGTCATGTATACATCACATAACGACCAAAACATTTGACTATCACTTAAAGTCTACTGTATTCCCTTGTAACTACAATAAGCTAATGTTTATCTTGAAGTAGATAGAGCAATAAGTGTTTGTACAAGAGTAGAGAAAGTCATGTATACATCACATAGCGACCAAAACATTTGACTATCACTTAAAGTCTACTGTATTCCCTTGTAACTACAATAAGATAATGTTTATCTTGAAGTAGATAGAGCAATAAGTGTTTGTACAAGAGTAGAGAAAGTCATGTATACATCACATAACGACCAAAACATTTGCCTATCACTTAAAGTCTACTGTATTCCCTTGTAACTACAATAAGATAATGTTTATCTTGAGGTAGATAGAGCAATAAGTGTTTGTACAAGAGTAGAGAAAGTCATGTATACATCACATAACGACCAAAACATTTGACTATCACTTAAAGTCTACTGTATTCCCTTGTAACTACAATAAGATAATGTTTATCTTGAGGTAGATAGAGCAGTAAGTGTTTGTACAAGAGTAGACAAAGTCATGTATACATCACATAACGACCAAAACATTTGACTATCACTTAAAGTCTACTGTATCCCCTTGTAACTACAATAAGATAATGTTTATCTTGAAGTAGATAGAGCAATAAGTGTTTGTACAAGAGTAGAGAAAGTCATGTATACATCACATAACGTCCAAAACATTTGACTATCACTTAAAGTCTACTGTATCTCCTTGTAACTACAATAAGATAATGTTTATCTTGAAGTAGATAGAGCAATAAGTGTTTGTACAAGAGTTTGTACATCACATAACGACCAAAACATTTGACTATCACTGAAAGTCTACTGTACTCCCTTGTAACTGCAATAAGATAATGTTTATCTTGAAGTAGATAGAGCAATAAGTGTTTGTACAAGAGTAGAGAAAGTCATGTATGCATCACATAACAACCAAAACATTTGACTATCACTTAAAGTCTACTGTATCCCCTTGTAACTGCAATAAGATAATGTTTATCTTGAAGTAGATAGAGCAATAAGTGTTTGTACAAGAGTTTGTACATCACATAACGACCAAAACATTTGACTATCACTTAAAGTCTACTGTATCTCCTTGTAACTACAATAAGATAATGTTTATCTTGAAGTAGATAAAGCAATAAGTGTTTGTACCAGAGTAGAGAAAGTCATGTATACATCACATAACGACCAAAACATTTGACTATCACTTAAAGTCTACTGTATTCCCTTGTAACTACAATAAGCTAATGTTTATCTTGAAGTAGATAGAGCAATAAGTGTTTGTACAAGAGTAGAGAAAGTCATGTATACATCACATAGCGACCAAAACATTTGACTATCACTTAAAGTCTACTGTATTCCCTTGTAACTACAATAAGATAATGTTTATCTTGAAGTAGATAGAGCAATAAGTGTTTGTACAAGAGTAGAGAAAGTCATGTATACATCACATAACGACCAAAACATTTGCCTATCACTTAAAGTCTACTGTATTCCCTTGTAACTACAATAAGATAATGTTTATCTTGAGGTAGATAGAGCAATAAGTGTTTGTACAAGAGTAGAGAAAGTCATGTATACATCACATAACGACCAAAACATTTGACTATCACTTAAAGTCTACTGTATTCCCTTGTAACTACAATAAGATAATGTTTATCTTGAGGTAGATAGAGCAGTAAGTGTTTGTACAAGAGTAGACAAAGCCATGTATACATCACATAACGACCAAAACATTTGACTATCACTTAAAGTCTACTGTATCCCCTTGTAACTACAATAAGATAATGTTTATCTTGAAGTAGATAGAGCAATAAGTGTTTGTACAAGAGTAGAGAAAGTCATGTATACATCACATAACGTCCAAAACATTTGACTATCACTTAAAGTCTACTGTATCTCCTTGTAACTACAATAAGATAATGTTTATCTTGAAGTAGATAGAGCAATAAGTGTTTGTACAAGAGTTTGTACATCACATAACGACCAAAACATTTGACTATCACTGAAAGTCTACTGTACTCCCTTGTAACTGCAATAAGATAATGTTTATCTTGAAGTAGATAGAGCAATAAGTGTTTGTACAAGAGTAGAGAAAGTCATGTATGCATCACATAACAACCAAAACATTTGACTATCACTTAAAGTCTACTGTATCCCCTTGTAACTGCAATAAGATGATGTTTATCTTGAAGTAGATAGAGCAATAAGTGTTTGTACAAGAGTTTGTACATCACATAACGACCAAAACATTTGACTATCACTTAAAGTCTACTGTATCTCCTTGTAACTACAATAAGATAATGTTTATCTTGAAGTAGATAAAGCAATAAGTGTTTGTACCAGAGTAGAGAAAGTCATGTATACATCACATAACGACCAAAACATTTGACTATCACTTAAAGTCTACTGTATTCCCCTTGTAACTACAATAAGACAATGTTTAGCTTGAAGTAGATAAAGCAATAAGTGTTTGTACCAGAGTAGAGAAAGTCATGTATACATCACATAACGACCAAAACATTTGACTATCACTTAAAGTCTACTGTATCTCCTTGTAACTACAATAAGATAATGTTTATCTTGAAGTAGATAAAGCAATAAGTGTTTGTACCAGAGTAGAGAAAGTCATGTATACATCACATAACGACCAAAACATTTGACTATCACTTAAAGTCTACTGTATTCCCCTTGTAACTACAATAAGACAATGTTTATCTTGAAGTAGATAGAGCAATAAGTGTTTGTACAAGAGTAGAGAAAGTCATGTATGCATCACATAACGACCAAAACATTTGACTATCACTTAAAGTCTACTGTATTCCCCTTGTAACTACAATAAGACAATGTTTATCTTGAAGTAGATAGAGCAATAAGTGTTTGTACAAGAGTAGAGAAAGTCATGTATGCATCACATAACGACCAAAACATTTGACTATCACTTAAAGTCTACTGTATTCCCTTGTAACTACAATAAGACAATGTTTATCTTGAAGTAGATAGAGCAATAAGTGTTTCTACAAGAGTAGAGAAAGCCATGTATACATCACATAACGACCAAAACATTTGACTATCACTTAAAGTCTACTGTATTCCCCTTGTAACTACAATAAGACAATGTTTATCTTGAAGTAGATAGAGAAATAAGTGTTTGTACAAGAGTAGAGAAAGTCATGTATACATCACATAACGACCAAAACATTTGACTATCACTTAAAGTCTACTGTATTCCCTTGTAACTACAATAACATAATGTTTATCTTGAGGTAGATAGAGTAATAAGTGTTTGTACAAGAGTAGAGAAAGCCATGTATACATCACATAACGACCAAAACATTTGACTATCACTTAAAATCTACTGTATTCCCCTTGTAACTACAATAAGACAATGTTTATCTTGAAGTAGATAGAGAAATAAGTGTTTGTACAAGAGTAGAGAAAGTCATGTATACATCACATAACGACCAAAACATTTGACTATCACTTAAAGTCTACTGTATTCCCCTTGTAACTACAATAAGACAATGTTTATCTTGAAGTAGATAGAGCAATAAGTGTTTGTAAAAGAGTAGAGAAAGCCATGTATACATCACATAACGACCAAAACATTTGACTATCACTTAAAGTCTACTGTATTCCCCTTGTAACTACAATAAGACAATGTTTATCTTGAAGTAGATAGAGCAATAAGTGTTTGTACAAGAGTAGAGAAAGCCATGTATACATCACATAACGACCAAAACATTTGACTATCACTTAAAGTCTACTGTATTCCCCTTGTAACTACAATAAGACAATGTTTATCTTGAAGTAGATAGAGCAATAAGTGTTTGTACAAGAGTAGAGAAAGCCATGTATACATCACATAACGACCAAAACATTTGACTGTCACTTAAAGTCTACTGTATTCCCTTGTAACTACAATAAGACAATGTTTATCTTGAAGTATGTAAGAGTACATTATATCAGAATTTTAGACGATCAGAAATATAGGATTAAGATTAGTAGATTATTTTGGTTAAGCCTCAAGATGAGGCTAGGGGTAGAGAGTCACGGAGGTGCAGAGAGCAGTGTTTCTACTATTTATTAGTTGAATGCTCAGATGATGTGAAATGATAATGGAGATGACATGTAGGAACAGGAAATTCGAGAACCTACCGAGCATTCGCCTGGCAACTCGGGAAACCCTCCGAAAAAGTTCAGGTAAATGGGCGACGGGAATCGAACCGAATCTGGTGAACACGGGCTACAGAACCATCCTGCTCGGTGTTTACGTGTGTGAAGCTTGTTTTCCGCACCAACAGAAGGTTATCAATACGGAAGGCAAAGTTAATGTTATCAGTGAATCCTGACATTAAACGGAACCAAGGTTCAGCTTTGTTAAGGAAGGACGAAGTATTATCTTTAATTAAGAGATATGTGTTCGGAAACCCCTAAAAGGAGAATGCGAGTTGTTGATTAACTCACATCCAATGTCACTCATTTTCTAAGTTACTTCTTTGTCAAATTCTTTATTGTAGAGAGCAATGTTTGTGCGATTTATATAAACCTAAACTCAACTTCTGAGGACATTCACAGAAAATTCAAAATGTGCATTTCATCTGTTATAAAGTTGTGTTAAATATATTTTATTTTAACTAAAATTGTTAGATGCCTATTTAACGAAATCCTTTTACTTGTAAAGTAGTTTTAAGTAGCGAATTTTGGTTGGAAATATTGGAGTTGCAGAATATTAAGTGATTTTTCTTTCACTTGCAAGTTATGTGTCAAATATTTGGGTAGAATGCAGCAAGGTTATAGTGGTGGTCAGAAGAAACAAAAGAAGCGTAGCGGCAGATGACGGAGTAGAAAATGATGCACACAAATTGAATAATGGCTTGGGTAAAATTGGTTTCAGTGATCACCTCAATGGGAGCCGTGTGTGTGCCAACAGTGCCTCTGACTGCTCTATCTGCTATTAACATACATTTCCAACGAATATATCCCACATGGCTTTGCTTTCGTCACAAATGAATCATGAACAAAATGCTATATATTTAAGAGAATACTGTTAATGAAAGAGCTAGTGTTTCAAGTATAACTGGTATGTCACAGCGATATAGGGCTTTTCTTTCTGTGGTATCTGCAATATAACAAGTTATCTGTGCCTATGACACATTGTTATGTAGATTATCTTTGGTATTTTATGAGTTCTATAGAAACCATTGACTTCTCCCATCTACTTGTACATCAGTACTGAAACGCTTCCACTTGAAGATTCTGATTACCCGATCAATATTCTGCGATAAATTCAAGTACTCTTCGCCCCACCTTATCACTTCTAAGTACAATTGAGCAGATGTCCATTAAAGTTATCGGTATACGAGTTTTACACACGCCTGCTTCAAAACTGATGTATTACATTCACATGACTTTCTCTACTCTACACATGCACTGCTCTATCTACTTCAAGATAAATTTTATCTTATTGTACTTACAAGGAAATACAGTAGACTTTAAGTGACAGTCAAATGTTTTGTTCATTAAGTGGTGCACACATGACTTTATCTACTCTCTACATGGTTTATAGATTTGTTTCTTTGAGTATTTTTAATGGAAGTACAGGTCCATTAACACTTCCATATTGTGGGAATGATAGGAAATAATGTTGGCAGGGAAAATTTCCCAAACCATGTTTTGGTTCGATCTAGGACTACCCTACACATGCTTGTCAGACAAAATGGGTACTCACCAAACCAGGGACCAATCACCACGACATACACAATCATCAGCATGATTATTCTCATTCTTCTATTGTTTTTACCTCCTCTAAAAGCCACTCGGAAGGTTTCTAGTACATGTCGAATGTTAAAAAAGTCCCTAAGGAAGGCACACTTTTTTGTTTTATCAAACACTGGCTGCTGGCCCCTCTTGGGTGTTTCGGGTATTCGAAGTCCATATAGAAAACCAATGACGTAAAGAATGGAAGATAAGGTAAACACACCATAGAAGCCGATAAGAGCATAGAGAATGCCACTAAGGGCCATTCCTGCTGGATCACCGATGGAGGCGACAAGGTTGACGAAGCCGATTCTCATAGTCCTGGTTTCCACCGTGGTGACATCGGCCATGTAGCTGAAAACTGCCATGAACATGGAGAACCATCCACCTGTGATGGCAGGAAACAGACTTTCCACCAGCCCTGCCACTTCCATCGGCCACTCATAGAAGAAGTAGGTGCAGAGGATGAGCCCGACGCTGGTGAGGAACTCTCCCACAATCGGCAGAAGCATGCAGGGCTTCCGGCGACCGTGTCTATCCGACCACGACCCGAGAAACAGGATCAACATGCAAGGCAAGGAACTCTGGACGATGGTCTTCCAGATGTGCATCTCGGCGACGAGCTGTTGCACCTTGGTCTCTTCGGTGGTGTAGTTGGCAGTGTCTCGGGCAGTGAGGGCGGCGCACACAGCGTCGTCGTAGTGGAGGTTCACCCTGCACGCCTTCTCCAGGTTGAGGTTCTGCGTGGCCAACATCGCCAACACGCTGGGCATGATATAGCACGCCAACATGGGCTCGACGGTGATGTTCCCTAACAGGTATTTGATCCTTTGTCGAGGCGACATACTGTCACCTTGTGTTGCCATTATTTGGTCTAGAGCTTGTCGTGATGATAGATATCCATCATTGCAGCGAGGCAAGCGATGTGACCACCCAACGTGCTGGAGGTCCTCTCGTGTTACGTCTGCCTGCTCGTGCTAATGACTGGCTGCTGGCGAGGACGGGCTACATCCCCTATTGCATGCACATGCGTACAACATGTTCCACATTTCATTGTTCAGAAATTATCTTAAACATGCGTTAATTTATACAAAATTGTTACAACTACTTTTGACGAATTGCAAATTTTCTAATATTGTTTTATATGAGATCGGGAGCTTTTGTTAAAAATCGTTTTTCTCTTATCCTTGAAATATGGCGAACTTGAGTATCAGGTTTGGTTTTACTTTTGCTCAAACACACGTGCAACTTTTTGTAAAAATTATTTTTATTTAGGAATTATTTTTATTTAGGAATTTAAGGAATTTTTGGGGTGAAATGGAATACCTTCTCTAGGGCAAGTAAAAATAATGTTATTCATTCTCTCATAGCTACTGAGATAAAAGTCAATTTGAACATTTCATTGGTTTCCAGAGGGAGTTGACTAATGTTATGGATGGTCAAAACGCGTGTTGTTGAGAGCGGCTGCTCCCAGAGTGCGCCGATTGTCCCTACCGTCAGATACGCTCTGCTGGGAAAGGCAATGTGCATTTAGTGACGTAACCAAACGTGCCGACCTTGCGCAGCTGATTCCATTGCACTAACACGCCTCAGTACAAGCTATCCTTTAACTTCAGTTTGTCAACAGTAGCTCATCTTATTAAACATATGATAATCCATCAGAAAAGTTAGAGCAATTTTGAGAAAATGAAAATGCTCGAATCAGTTTTTCATTTAAAGATTAGTTTGTAATTCTCTTGGGAATCGCTGTTTGGCATTAAACCAACCTTTCGCTGTTCACACGCAGCGAGTATTTGCAGTGTCAGACCTAACCTTACTTTTACCGCAGTAAGAAATGAAGTGACCTCGCAATGCGCTATTCAATTATTGAGGACACGTTCACAACAGATTACCTTGCTGCAGCTTCCCTGTATAAACCGCACAACAATTATTTATAACCTTATTTTCTAAGTTTGATAATTGTCCGCATTACGTAGTTCAGTTATTGTTAACAGTCATTTATGTGACAAACTTTGGTTGCAGCACAAAGACGATTACATTTACTAAGCAAAACGATAACAAATGAATAATGTTAACAAATCGCGTGACTACTCACCATACTGTAAACCTCATTTCGCTAAAGGGATAGTCAAACCTGATTATAATGTGAAAGCTTTAAGCTTATATGATGTTACAAGAGGCGATTTGTTGGAAATTCTAGGTTAGTTTACTGTCCAGCGTGAGGCTGAGCAGATTTCTCCAACAACTTTGGGGTAAATGTATATGTAAAATATACAATTTGCGATTTGTGTGGATTCATTACTACTTTCCAGTCAGAACCCATTTTGTGATGTATCTTCATTCACATTCATCATTATTAAGGTATCATGAGATTGTGTTTTCAGTATTAGTATCTCAACTTACATACACGTAACATTGTGACGTATTTAAATGATGTGTTACTATTTCTACGGACCGATCACGCTTCACAAAATAAGTTATATCACTATATACTTCCTAGAATTACAGATATTATTTAATACAAAAAGATTTCTGTTAATGCCAGAGTTGTTTTTAACTAGCAGAGTAAAGGAATATATAATTAATTATTGGTAAAAGTGATGGATTTCTGAAACAAGAAGCACGAGGTTGACAATAACAGTGAGACATCTTTTAGTTACAGAACATTGCTGATGATATATTTGTTAGTTGAGTAAATCGCCTTTTTATAAATTATTCCTGCTGTGCAGATTGATCACACTAGAAAATTAGTTATATTACCGTACAGTTCCTATAGTTATAATAGTCATTTAATAACAAAAGTGAAGTAACTAATTTAGTTACCATTCTCTTTGTTATTTTCCGTTCTGAAAATAGCACAAGATAGGCCTGTCTACCCTCATTTTCCTTCTTTGGAAAATATTACAATAAATAATTAAGTGGATACATATTTTAAGTGGTTTACCGGGAAAATACGAGTCAGTTGGAGAATTTAATGTCATATCGGCACGTTGGCCATAGTAGCACAATGGTAGTGCGACTGGACGGAAACCAGAAGATCAGTGGTTCAAATCCCGGCTATGGCATTGAATTTTTCAGTCTGACTCTACGTTTCCACAATTTAGCCTACACACGGCCAGTGTGAAAGAATAATTAAAGATATTTTTATTATTATGCACTGAAACAGTAGCTTCAGTTTCAGACCCAAAATACTATTATTTTTATATTTGTTATTTTAAATTAATTTTAAAATATTTTTAAAAATCATTATAGGTTGTTGTATGAGATTAAACGAGTGGAAGGAAACATGTGATAGAGTGAGTTATGAAAAGGAGAGAATCAGTAATGTTAATTAGTTTTAATGGCGTTATTAGAAGTTTAACATTATTTGAAATAATAGTTGAGTGTTTGATTGTTTAAATTAAGTTTTAAAAGAGAAATTATAAAATTAATTAAATATGGAATGATTGCATTGGTCGTGGGCAATAAGAAAGTGTTTAGTTACCATAGCAACTTGGTCATTCTCGGTCAGGACGAACGTGAAACAACACGACACAAGTTTTATAATGTAATAACTTATGAAGGACGTTGAGAAAATTGTTTATCAATCTGGGTAACGACGCATTTTGTAAATCATCGTACGCAATTATTTATCAAATTATTTGCTGCAGACTTGTGTGAGGCATATTCACATGTGTGGAACTTCGTACCAACCCTATTCCACGAGGACAGGAAGAAGAATCATCCCCTAACCTTTAATTTCGCTACAAACGCTACCACAACGTGATGCAGAATAATACCTTTCAGCCTCCAAGAGCTCTATTTGTGTTTCGTCACTTACTAATATTTCACGAGTACCACAGCTTGTTTTATGATCTCTAGCAACTAGAGATAAACAGCATTCAACTGTTTCTGTTGTTAATAAAATGTTCAAAGAGGCTTATCTACACAAAGGTTCGCTACGTGAAATTACTGTAATTTTCTACGTTAAAAGGTAAGTCATTATCATTGAAAACAACCGGAAAAGTGAGTATATGTAAGTACTTGTTGTTAAAGGTTAACTTGCCAAAGATCTCATTGTTCCGCATCTACAAACGCGAGGAAGTCAGTGTTGCCACACGAGGCGCTCTAGACACGGGGGCTACTTGAACAACTTTTAGTAAGTACTTCACCACGCTTCTGTTTACCTTTTTACAACATTCTCTTGTTCTTCTTCGATCGATGTCCACCTCTGCATGATTGGCTCAACGAGCTTCGCTTCACGTATGAAACAAATGGGCATCGGAAATGTTGACTTGCAAAAACGTGCTTTTGTCCACATATTAATTAATTATTATTATTATTATTATTATTATTATTATTATTATTATTATTATTATTATTATTATTATTATTATTATTATTATTATTATTATTATTATTATTATTATTATTATTATTATTATTATTATCATCATCATCATCATCATCATCATCATCATCATCATCATCATCATCATCATCATCATCATCATCATCATCATCATCATCATCATCATCATCATCATCATCATCATCATCATCATTATTATTATTATTATTATTATTATTATTATTATTATTATTATTATTAACCAACAATCAAGCCGAACAACTTGCTATTTTAAAAGTACTAGAGAAATTAGAAGAACTATATTATGCCAGCTCAATAGATAGAAACGGAACCGTTGCAATATACACTGACAGCAGAATTACTATAGATCTACTGAGAAATAACTGGAAAAGGAATCGACTAATAGAATCTATCAAAGACAAACTTCTTGCACTAAACCATTTAAATTGGATCATCCACTTTGGCTGGGTTAAAGGCCACTGCGGAATAGAAGGCAATGAACTAGCAGATAAGCTTGCAAAACGCGCTGCTATCGAAGATAGTGAAATAGTGTACGACAAAATACCAAAAGACGTAATTGTAACAAGAGCGAAGGAATATGGACTCAACAGGTGGCAACAAGTCTGGACGAACACAACGAAAGGTGCAGTGACTAAAGCATTCTTCCCGTTAGTGAAAAACAGATTGCGTCAAAATATTCCAATATACCCAGAACTCACTACAATGTTAACTGGCCATGGAAAATTAAATGCATACCTATACCGATTTAGAATAATAAATAACCCACTCTGTCCTTGCGGAAAAGAAGAACAGGCCGTTTACCATATAATATTTAATTGCAGAAGACTTGATGAAAAAAGACTAGAATTGGCAAAAAGTGTAACAAGCAATGGAGGGAAATGGCCTACCACCAACGAGAAGATTGCGAATAATCACCTGAAGTCGTTTGTAAAATTTGCAACTTCTATAAAAATCACGGACATGGACTGAAGGATTTGGAGTGCAACAACGACAAATTGTGAACTCTATACAGTCAACTTACGCCGGTTTCATCATAATCTTACAATTAACTAAAACATAAAGCACTGCTTCTAAAAATATGACAAGTATTTAGATTGAAATAATTACAAATTGTGAACTCACAAAAATCAGCTAGAAGAACAGACTCAATTTAATGTACATAGTGTCTAAAACACAGAATAACCCAATGTAAATATGTAATTTTTACAATTACTAATTCAAAATAAGACATGTAACTATAAAGCATGTAGTATTACTATGTAATGGAGCATGCTGTTGATATCAATAAAGCAAAAAAATTATTATTATTATTATTATTATTATTATTATTATTATTATTATTATTATTATTATTATTATTATTATTATTATTATTATTATTATTATTATTATTATTATTATTATTATTATTATTATTATTATTATTATTATTATTATTATTATTATTATTATTATTATTATTATTATTATTATTATTATTATTATTATTATTATTATTATTATTATTATTATTATTATTAATGCCTAAAGAAGGTTATGAGTTACCCCGGTCGACTGATACGTAGCAGTTTTCTCTAGTCTTTTGTTACATGGTCTAGCGTACCCTGGTATGTATCGTATTTTGTCTAATCCAGTTTGGATACGTTCTCTCAAAATGCCAACATCAAAAACTAAGGACTTCAAATGTCCGTAGATGAAATCCAAGCATCTAAGCAAGATGAAGCCACATAGAGCAAGTTTCCTAACTTTCTATTCTGTGTTATAACTCTGAAATAGTTGATTTTCAGACCCAAGAACACGAACAATTTTTTACTGTTTTGATGGCAGAAACTCTTGCCCCAAGTATGTGACACCAATAAAGTTACAACCTGTATAAAATAAATCCCTCCCCCCGAATGTGCTACATGATCTGAGCTAACCAGATCGTAATAAATCTAAAACTATCTCGATTAACTCCTAGAGAATAAGATGTGTTACTTGATGTGCAAGGACACAACGGTAAATATCGTTTGGCCTCTGTCAGCAAATGACAAAGCTCCCTTCCATCCTTTACAAGGTAAAATGACTAAAGGTTTTCATTAAAATATCTTCGTAATAAATTAAATGTATATCTTGAGTTTTGGTGAATGTCCTCAGACGTCCTCTTCATTCTGAATGACTTAGTTTATAAATCGTAAGACTTTAGCTACATTTTAGGCACTGTTAAATACAGCCCAATCAATAATTAGTGGCAACATTTGAATTAGCAACAAATAAAACACTTTTGGAGCAGTCACATTATTGTAGTGCTTAGAAGTAATTTCCTCCAACATGAACAACTCAGGGAGGTGACAGATGCCATCCACAGCGTCTTGTTCTAATATTTGAACAGACTGCTCTACTGGTGGTCTGATTGCCTGTCTGGTTCTACAATGAACTCCTCTAAGTGGTAATTTCATTTTCACAAAAAGTTTGAAATCACATGGGTTCATATTTGGAGAGTATGGAGGATGTTCCATCTGCAAAGTAAATTAACAACAGGGACAGACGTGTGAGAGCAAGCAACATCATGTAACATAATGGGACGAGAATTCAGCAGATTTGGATATGTACGATATACAGCTGACATAAATGGTGTTCCATAATCTAATTCTAATATGTACTATTCATACTACTTCCTTGAGGAACTGAATGAGTTCTTGGAACACCATCAAAAATCATAAGCAACAATGAATATAACTTAAAGTTGATCCTTTTTTTGTGTAATTTTACGTCCTCCAACGTTAAGTCATTGGACGGTGACTGAAATGAGTGAAATAATGCTCAAATTTGTCCAGGGTCCATGGAGCTTATAGCTACCCGACATTCATCTGTAAGGATAAGGGGAAACCCCGGAAGAAACCTTATCCATGTAACTCACCCTGACGAGATTCGAACTCGGGACGTCTTGAACGTGAGCCAGACATGCTACCGGGGCGGGCAATCCTGTTCTTGTCGATTCTCCTTTGGCCGTAGTGAATAAATGTGTCGCCACTTATTTGACTCTCTCTTTAATTTTCGTTTGTAACATCGAACCCATGTTTCATCTAATGTCTTCACGCTTGTCTTCACGTTCATAGCTCGCTGTTTCCATCCTCTGCCACACTGTTTCCTCAGTAAGATTGTGTGCAGATTTGTCTCATCTTTAACTTCTTCTTAAGTATGTGGAGCAACTCCAACTTCCCTTGTTAGTTCAATGCAAGTCCAACAACGATGTTCTAACATTGTGGTCTGCATTCGCCCACCTAGACATAGTACGATATGGTAAAGTCCGTCTACCACAAACGTATGACATTGTCGAGCATTGATATATCTTTGTTCGTATTTACTAAACATTACACTGGACAACAAAAATAATGTTTGAATGTTTCGAGCATTTCATGAGGTAATTACTACTAATTTTGGGTTAAGAAAACCAAATATGACAATAGAAAATGTTTATTAGCTCTAGCTTCTATGATATACACATTTTAATTACATACATGCTAACGACAATTAAAGTGCATTTGATTTTTTTAACTGGCAATTACATGCTAAGGGTTCTAAATTGCTGGAAAAATACTTCGCAGATAGTCGTGTCTGTGGTGGCCTATTGACTTCGTCGTCTTTTAGCTTGCCTCTTGTGATGGAGTTCCGCAGAATCCCTATACAAAGACCAACATTACTTCGTTCCAACGGCTCTGATATCCTTGTTCCATACTAGAAATGTCCTGATGGAATCTCTCCCCATGTTCATCATTAACAGCTCTACAACTAGGAGGGAAAAAGTCTAGGTGGGAGTGGATATTAAGGGACATGTTGCAGGAGCACTGTCACCAAATGCTTGTAGTTGTCATCTCTTTTGTTGCCTAAAAATCCATGAACAACACCCTTAAAGGCTTCCCAAGCTCCCTTTTCTTTCCCCTCCAAAATTTGGTCAAATGCAGGATCCTTTACAAGTTCTCTTATTTGTGGTCCGACAAAAATGCTTTCCTTAACTTTTGCATCACTTAATTTCCAAAATTCCTCTGTGATTGTGTTTTGTTATTTGACAGGTGGGCCAAATCCCCAAAAAATCCCCCAAATTTAAAATCTTCACTCTAAAATATTAAATGTCACTTTATCTTCAAAACAAGAGCTAATCTATCATTTTTGTGGTGATTTTTTAATTCAGCAGATGGAAATACATGTACATTCACTATTTTTAAGCCCGAATCATTTTCATTGTTGCCCAGGGTTATTAGAGCACTATAGATAACAGTCTACCATTAAACTTACTAAAATATATATTTCATTATTTGTTTCTGTCGTGTCCATGAGAACAGAATGGGATGTCAAAGTCATTGCTTAGTAACCAGTTCTTAGAACATTTGACTATAAGTCAAAGTCTCGCTTACTGCACTACTGCGGAGAGATTTCAAGAACGTGCTGTACTGCTCTGGTTTCGGGTGCAATAGATCCAGCCGGATGCAGTGGGAGGTCGATTGATTGGTAGTTTACCTTGAATATTTCCTTACATAACTCAATTTACCGCTGTATCTGGCAAAGGGCTATAACCATGTAACCAAGACGCAAATTATATATTATATTTACCTACTCTAATTGTGATTACTATGTTGGTGTCTTACATTTATAGCATTTCGTTATTCACTTTATACTTTGAATAATCTTCGCTCGATATAAAATATTCTTTATTTATATTTAAATGATTTTCGTGACTCCCTTTATACTTTAAGTAATTTTCATAAAGCAATTCTGTGTTACATTTGAAAGACTCTTTGTTTTGAATAATTTTTTTTGGTAATAAATTCTGATATACTTACACGAGTTACTCTATTCATTTTATGCTCTGAGGAGGTAAAAGAAATTGTGATATGACTCACTCTATGCTTTGTGATTTATTCGTACAGTTAAAAGGATGTAGTGTTTTACATCTCTACTCACACTATCTACGAGGTTGGTCTGTAAAGCTTCCGACCTCAACATTAAGATGGCAGTACTTGCAAATAAAAGCTAGTAAATTTCGTTGCTCATCTGTTGACACTTACTCATCAAAGTTTCAGCCATTTTGGATGCTCAGTAGTTATGTAACAATCGTTTGAGTGAGTTGATGTGAGTGTTTTTTATAAGCTGTCATTAATATTTGTTTTTGAAAGGCAATGCACCTACGCAAATCAAAGATGAGTTGGATTCTGTGTATGGAGACTCTGCGCCATCATTTACCACAGTGAAATTTTGGGTAACTGAATTTAAACGTGGCCCTAAGAGCTTGGGAGACAATGAACGTTCCGGACGTCCAAAATCTGCAACTACCAACGAAAACATCGCCAAAGTTCACCAAATGGTGCTAGACGACCGCCGAATTAAAGTGAGAGAGATAACAGAAGCTACGAACATGTCAAAAGAATGTGTTTGTCACATATTAAATCAACATTTAGACATGAGAAAACTATCCGCGCGTTGGGTGCCGCGCTTGCTCACGTTAGACCAAAAACGTGTTCGAATGCTCATTTCCAACGCGCAGTTGCGCAGTTTAAGCGCAATAAATCCGAAGTTTGGCGCCGATTAACTACTGTAGGTGAAACTTCGATATACCTGAAACAAAAATGCAGTCCAAACAGTGAAGACTGGCTAAAAAAAAAAAACACTTTTTTTCCGCTGGGCAAGTGATGGCGACTGTTTTTTGGGATTGTGATTAAGCTATTTTAATCGATTATCTTCAAAAAGGAAAAACCATTACAGGAGCATACTACGGATCATTACTTGACAAACTGAAGGCAGAACTTGCAGAAAATTGGCCACATTTGCAGAACGAGAAAATCCTGTTTCATCAAGACAACGCACCGTCTCAGACCTCAGCGATTGCAATGACGAAAATCCACGAATTACGGTTTGAATTGCTTGACTCACCAGATCTAGCCCCAAGCGACTTCTTTTTGTTCCCTCATCTGAAAACTGCGCTCGCAGGACAGATATTTTCGTCAAATGAAGAGGCAATCACCATCGTAAACAATTAATTTGTAGAGAAAAACGTCGAGTACTATTTGGACGGGTTACAGAGATGGAAGCATCACTGGGAGAAGTGTGTAGAGTTACAAGGAGACTATGTTGAAAAACGCCGAGTACTATTTGGACGGGTTACAGAGATGGGAGCATCGCTGGGAGAAGTGTGTAGAGTTACAAGGAGACTATGTTGAAAAACGTTGAGCACTATTTCGTCGGGTTACAGAAATGGCAGCATCGCTGGGAGAAGTGTGTAGAGTTACAAGGACACTATGTTGAAAAACGCCGAGTACTATTTGGACGGGTTACAGAGATGAGAGCATTGCTGAGAGAAGTGTGGAGAGTTGCAAGGAGACTATGTTGAAAAACGCCGAGTACTATTTGGACGGGTTACAGAGATGGGAGCATTGCTGAGAGAAGTGTGGAGAGTTGCAAGGAGACTATGTTGAAAAACGCCGAGTACTATTTGGACGGGTTACAGAGATGGCAGCATCGCTGGGAGAAGTGTGTAGAGTTACAAGGAGACTATGTTGAAAAACGCCGAGTACTATTTGGACGGGTTACAGAGATGGGAGCATTGCTGAGAGAAGTGTGGAGAGTTGCAAGGAGACTATGTTGAAAAACGCCGAGTACTATTTGGACCGGTTACAGAGAGGGGAACATCGCTGGGAGAAGTGTGTAGGGTTACAATGAGATTATGTTCAAAAACGCCGAGTACTATTTGGATGGGTTACAGAGATGGGAGCATCGCTGGGAGAAGTGTGTAGAGTTACAAGGAGACTATGTTGAAAAACGCCGAGTACTATTTGGACGGGTTACAGAGATAGGAGCATCGCTGGGAGAAGAGTGTAGAGTTACAAGGAGACTATGCTGAAGAACGCCGAGTACTATTTGGATGGGTTACAGAGATGGGAGCATCGCTGGGAGAAGTGTGTAGAGTTACAAGGAGACTATGTTGAAAAACCCCGAGTACTATTTGGACGGGTTACAGAGATGGGAGCATCGCTGGGAGAAGAGTGTAGAGTTACAAGGAGACTATGTTGAAGAACGTCGAGTACTATTTGGACGGGTTACAGAGATGAGAGCATCGCTGGGAGAAGTGTGTAGAGTTACAAGGAGACTATGTTGAAAAACGCCGAGTACTATTTGGACGGGTTACAGAGATGGGAGCATCACTGGGAGAAGTGTGTAGAGTTACAAAAAGACTATGTTAAAAAACGCCGAGTACTATTTGGACGGGTTACAGAGATGGGAGCATCACTGGGAGAAGTGTGTAGAGTTACAAGGAGACTATGTTGAAAAACGCCGAATACTATTTGGACGGGTTACAGAGATGAGAGCATTGCTGGGAGAAATGTGGAGAGTTACAAGGAGACTATGTGGAAAAACGCCGAGTACTATTTGGACGGGTTACAGAGATGGGAGCATCACTGGGAGAAGTGTGTAGAGTTACAAGGACACTATGTTGAAAAACGCCGAGTACTATTTGGACGGGTTACAGAGATGGGAGCATCACTGGGAGAAGTGTGTAGTGTTACAAGGAGACTATGTTGAAAAACACCGAGTACTATTTGGACGGGTTACAGAGATGAGAGCATCGATGGGAGAAGTGTGGAGAGTTACAAGGAGACTATGTGGAAAAGCGCCGAGTACTATTTGGACGGGTTACAGAGATGGGAGCATCGCTGGGAGAAGTGTGTAGAGTTACATGGAGACTATGTTGAAAAACGCCGAGTACTATTTGGACGGGTTACAGAGATGAGAGCATCGCTGGGAGAAGTGTGTAGAGTTACAAGGAGACTATGTTGAAAAACGCCGAGTACTATTTGGACGGGTTACAGAGATGAGAGCATCGCTGGGAGAAGTGTGTAGAGTTACAAGGAGACTATGTTGAAAAACGCCGAGTACTATTTGGACGGGTTACAGAGATGGGAGCATCACTGGGAGAAGTGTGTAGAGTTACAAGGAGACTATGTTGAAAAACGCCGAGTACTATTTGGACGGGTTACAGAGATGGGAGCATCACTGGGAAAAGTGTGTAGAGTAACAAGGAGACTATGTTGAAAAACACCGAGTACTCTTTGGACGTGTTACAGAGATGAGAACATCGCTGGGAGAAGTGTGTAGAGTTACAGGGTGACTATGTTGAAAAACGCCGAATACTATTTGGACGTGTTACAGAGATGAGAGCATCGCTGGGAGAAGTGTGGAAAGTTACAAGGAGACTATGTGGAAAAACGCCGAGTACTATTTGGACGGGAGATGGGAGCATCGCTGGGAGAAGTGAGTAGAGTTACATGGAGACTAAGTTGAAAAATGCCGAGTAGTATTTGGACGGGTTACAGAGATGGGAGCATCGCTGGGAGAAGTGTGTAGAGTTACAAGGAGACTATGTTGAAAAACGCCGAGTAGTATTTGGACGGGTTACAGAGATGAGAGCATCGCCGGGAGAAGTGTGGAGAGTTACAAGTAGACTATGTGGAAAAACGCCGAGTACTATTTGGACGGGTTACAGAGATGAGAGCATCGCTGGGAGAAGTGTGGAGAGTTACAAGGAGAATATGTGGAAAAACGCCGAGTACTATTTGGACGGGAGATGGGAGCATCGCTGGGAGAAGTGTGTAGAGTTACATGGAGACTATGTTGAAAAACGCCGAGTACTATTTGGACGGGTTACAGAGATGGGAGCATCGCTGGGAGAAGTGTGTAGAGTTACAGGGAGACTATGTTGAAAAACGCCGAATACTATTTGGACGTGTTACAGAGATGAGAACATCGCTGGGAGAAGTGTGTAGAGTTACATGGAGGCTATGTTGAAAAACGCCGAGTACTATTTGGACGGGTTACAGAGATGAGAACATCGCTGGGAGAAGTGTGTAGAGTTACAAGGAGACTATGTTGAAAAACGCCGAATACTATTTGGACGGGTTACAGAGATGAGAGCATTGCTGGGAGAAATGTGGAGAGTTACAAGGAGACTATGTGGAAAAACGCCGAGTACTATTTGGACGGGTTACAGAGATGGGAGCATCACTGGGAGAAGTGTGTAGAGTTACAAGGAGACTATGTTGAAAAACGCCGAGGACTATTTGGACGGGTTACAGAGATGGGAGCATCGCTGGGAGAAGTGTGTAGAGTTACAAGGAGACTATGTTGAAAAACGCCGAATACTATTTGGACGGGTTACAGAGATGAGAACATCGCTGGGAGAAGTGTGTAGAGCTACAAGGAAACTATGTTGAAAAACGCCGAATACTATTTGGACGGGTTACAGAGATGAGAACATCACTGGGAGAAGTGTGTAGAGTTACAAGGAGACTATGTTGAAAAACGCCGAGTACTATTTGGACGGGTTACAGAGATGAGAACATCACTGGGAGAAGTGTGTAGAGTTACAAGGAGACTATGTTGAAAAACGCCGAGTACTATTTGGACGGGTTACAGAGATGGGAGCATCGCTGGGAGAAGTGTGTAGAGTTACAAGGAGACTATGTTGAAAAACGCCGAATACTATTTGGACGGGTTACAGAGATGAGAACATCGCTGGGAGAAGTGTGTAGAGCTACAAGGAGACTATGTTGAAAAACGCCGAATACTATTTGGACGGGTTACAGAGATGAGAACATCACTGGCAGAAGTGTGTAGAGTTACAAGGAGACTATGTTGAAAAACGCCGAATACTTTTTGGACGGGTTACAGAGATGAGAACATCGCTGGGAGAAGTGTGTAGGGTTACAAGGAGACTATGTTAAAAAACGCCGAGTACTATTTGGACGGGTTACAGAGATGGGAGCATCACTGGGAGAAGTGTGTAGAGTTACAAGGAGACTATGTTGAAACATAAAACAATGAAAAAATATCTTGTATCCTTATTAGGTCGATAACTTTTCAGACCAGCCTCGTATGAGCTATAAAGCCGTTTCTTATGTACCTCATAGATGGTTATGAAATGAAAATGATTAAGTACTCCACCCAAGCACAAAACTGGTTTCTCTGGGTTATTAACATTAGACGACTTTCACTTAACTTAGTGCATTTCCTCTTGCATCTAACAAGTGTAACCTTAAATAAGGTCGTTAATCCCGTGCCGTGATATACCTGTTGCTCGCCTGTACCAAATTGATAGCACTACAAACAGCTGCCAACTTAACTATTTGATCCTTGTCAGACAATAATTCTAAAATTGTGTTTTACAAATAATCTTTGTAATGTTTTATGACTAAGGCCTATGTTAAAGAATGAATAAAGGTTTGAAGTTTGAGATATGTGTATGTATCTTTTGGTCTTTACGAAACCAGTTATACTATAAATTACCTAATGGCCACGCGACTTGTTTGATAAATCATGGGAAAGGATACATGTCCGCAGGGTTTAGACCTATTTCTTACTTAAAGCTATTCCTAATAACGAATAATTGACCTCTCCCTAGACATGCTTATTACAAATATCTTTGGACAATACAGTAACTTGTATGTAGCTTTGCATAATAGACAAACACTTAACCTATACATTCCACATTCTCAGATCATCAGGTTTATATAAAATATTGCTTCACTGACTTCAGTTTTCTCTCTTTATGCAGTGTCTTTCATTGTAACGTAAATACCAAGGACATAAAACGAAACTTTCTTACGTGATGGTTATTACAAGTTATTGATTAAAAGATTATTTAGAGGTTATTTTTAATACATACACGTCCTTAGTATTTGATAAATTACTATTAAACTCCTCACTTGTCAAACTTTGTGTTTTGTTTCTGGGAGTGTAACATCATGGCCACCTATGTATATATTAGCCGGCTTTTGTTTTGTTGTGCCGGAACTATGGAGTAACAACACGGACCTATTGTCTAGTTAATGACTTTTTCAAAGTGAAGGTCTTCTTTGCAAACGAGTCCAGAGTATCCAAATATGTCTATTACTGTCAGATAAACCTTCGACAGTTTCATGTTTTGTAGAGTAATCAAGTTCACGCCTCAATCTGACATCTGAAAATGCCAAGCAAAAACATATTTGGTATGAAAGTGACATTTTACTAAATCAAATGAAATCGTTTCTATTTTACTTACGCTTTCTAATGTTTTGTGAATGTATTAGTATGTTGTTTAGTAGTTTGTCATTATTTAAAGATTTTTATTCATCCAAACCGGAATTTGACTATTATTTCATGTTATATACTTTAAATCATTAACAAATAGTCCGCCTAGGTAGTGTAGATGGTAGCGTGTCTACCTCGCGTTCAACAGGTCTCGAGTTCGAATCTCGGTCAGGGTGAGTTACCTGGATAGGGTTTTTTCCGGGGTTTCCCTTATCCTTAAAGACGAATGTCGGGTACCTCTAAGCTCTATGGACCCCGGGCTCATTTGAGCATCATTTCACTCATTTCATTTATCGTAAGATATGACTTAATGTTGGAGGACGTAAATTACTACAACAAACAAAAATATCACTAACGCCTAAACAAGAGAAGATCGCCTTAGAAGTGCAAGCAACAACTTCTAATTGGTACAAAGACATCGCTGGGTACTTAAGGACTAAGCCCAACAGCTGATAGGAATTTCCTGGATATTGCTAAGACTCCCTAACAAAAACTCCAAGGCGACATTATAAAAACTTTGTTTCTGAAGAATGGCACTATTGATATCAAACGGGAAATATTTTGTTTGATGTTCCAGTGTGCCCTCGTGTATTGGATCCAGGTGCAAAGTGTCCTTCATTGTACGAAGGCCTTGGAACCTTAACTGTTTCTTATTTATTCCTTTTTGGTTTGTGGCCCATGTCCTCAGTCTGTGGTCTGTGACACAATCACCACTTTGACGATCTGTCACGGAATAGTTTCCAATGTCATTTATTTTGGGTCAGGAATGCAACTAGGGCAATGACTTGCTTGGTCCAAACATGAACACAAATGCCAAAAGTAAAATTGGAATCAAGATCAAGCAAAGTATTTCAAGGAAGAAGAAAAGTCTTTGTACTTCGAAAGTCTGTGATTGTGGTGGAGTTTCTCTGAGTGCTTAACAAGGACATACAGCAAATCCTAATCTGATCTCACTCACATGCCCTTCTCTACTCTTGTAAAACCTACTGCTCTATCTACTTCAAGATAAACATTATCTTATTGTAGTTACAAGGGAATACAGTAGACTTTAAGTGATAGTCAAATGTTTTGGTCGTTATGTACGTATACATGACTTTCTCTACTCTTGTACAAACACTTATTGCTCTATCTACTTCAAGATAAACATTATCTTATTGTAGTTACAAGGGAATACAGTAGACTTTAAGTGATAGTCAAATGTTTTGGTCGTTATGTACGTATACATGACTTTCTCTACTCTTGTACAAACACTTATTGCTCTATCTACTTCAAGATAAACATTATCTTATTGTAGTTACAAGGGAATACAGTAGACTTTAAGTGATAGTCAAATGTTTTGGTCGTTATGTGATGTATACATGACTTTCTCTATTCTTGTACAAACACTTATTGCTCTATCTACTTCAAGATAAACATTATCTTATTGTAGTTACAAGGGAATACAGTAGACTTTAAGTGATAGTCAAATGTTTTGGTCGTTATGTGATGTATACATGACTTTCTCTACTCTTGTACAAACTCTTATTGCTCTATCTACTTCAAGATAAACATTATCTTATTGTAGTTACAAGGGAATACAGTAGACTTTAAGTGATAGTCAAATGTTTTGGTCGTTATGTGATGTATACATGACTTTCCCTACTCTTGTACAAACTCTTATTGCTCTATCTACTTCAAGATAAACATTATCTTATTGTAGTTACAAGGGAATACAGTAGACTTTAAGTGATAGTCAAATGTTTTGGTCGTTATGTGATGTATACATGACTTTCTCTACTCTTGTACAAACACTTATTGCTCTATCTACTTCAAGATAAACATTATCTTATTGTAGTTACAAGGGAATACAGTAGACTTTAAGTGATAGTCAAATGGTTTGGTCGTTATGTACGTATACATGACTTTCTCTACTCTTGTACAAACACTTATTGCTCTATCTACTTCAAGATAAACATTATCTTATTGTAGTTACAAGGGAATACAGTAGACTTTAAGTGATAGTCAAATGTTTTGGCCGTTATGTGATGTATACATGACTTTCTCTACTCTTGTACAAACACTTATTGCTCTATCTACTTCAAGATAAACATTATCTTATTGTAGTTACAAGGGAATACAGTAGACTCTAAGCGATAGTCAAATGTTTTAGTCGTTATGTGATATATACATGACTTTCTCTACTCTTGTATAAACACTTATTGCTCTATCTACTACAAGATAAACATTATCTTATTGTAGTTACAAGAGAATACAGTAGACTTTAAGGGATAGTCAAATGTTTTGGCCGTTATGTGATGTATACATGACTTTCTCTACTCTTGTACAAACACTTATTGCTCTATCTACTTCAAGATAAACATTATCTTATTGTAGTTACAAGGGAATACAGTAGACTCTAAGCGATAGTCAAATGTTTTAGTCGTTATGTGATATATACATGACTTTCTCTACTCTTGTATAAACACTTATTGCTCTATCTACTACAAGATAAACATTATCTTATTGTAGTTACAAGAGAATACAGTAGACTTTAAGGGATAGTCAAATGTTTTGGTCGTTATGTGAAGTATACAGGACTTTCTCTACTCTTATACAAACACTTATTGCTCTATCTACTTCAAGATAAACATTATCTTATTGCAGTTACAAAGGAATACAGTAGACTTTAAGCGATAGTCAAATGTTTTGGTCGTTATGTGAAGTATACATGACTTTCTCTACTCTTATACAAACACTTATTGCTCTATCTACTTCAAGATAAACATTACCTCATTGTAGTTACAAGGGAATACAGTAGACTTTAAGTGATAGTCAAATGGTTTGGTCGTTATGTGATGTATACATGACTTTCTCTACTCTTGTATAAACACTTATTGCTCTATCTACTACAAGATAAACATTATCTTATTGTAGTTACAAGAGAATACAGTAGACTTTAAGTGATAGTCAAATGGTTTGGTCGTTATGTGAAGTATACATGACTTTCTCTACTCTTGTACAAACACTTATTGCTCTATCTACTACAAGATAAACATTATCTTATTGCCGTTACAAGGGAATACAGTAGACTTTAAGTGATAGTCAAATGGTTTGGTCGTTGTGTGATGTATACATGACTTTCTCTACTCTTGTACAAACACTTATTGTTCTATCTACTTCAAGATAAACATTATCTTATTGCAGTTACAAGGGAATACAGTAGATTTTAAGTGATAGTCAAATGTTTTGGTCGTTATGTGAAGTATACATGACTTTCCCTAATCTTGTAGAAACACTTATTGCTGTAACTACACAGTACAAATGATCGGACGTTCCTGTCATGTAAATGTTTGTCATTACTGTGTAAAGAACAAAGAATGATTACACACTTGAGTAACAGAAAAGATTTATTAACTGATACTTGTTTATGATTTATTAATAACATATCTTTGGGACTAAGAATTTATAGAAAATAATTTGTTCTGTCACTTAGGAGCACATAGGAATTAAAATATTATAAATCCATAACTTTGCGTATGTTATGTACAATGTGAACTTATTTTAGCAAAAGTTTGTTGCATGTATTTGTGATCTACGTTAAACAACTTATTCTAATAATATTTACATTATGTTCTTCAATTCCCTCCGCAGTGACGAAGGAAACGCACACTTTGAGCTCTGTGTAACAATTGAACTACGTTATTACCGGTTTTAGTAACCAACTGAAACAGTAATTTTAAGTACTGAACGCCTGTAGCACAATCTGCAGTCACTGACTAACCTCAAAAATACAATTGTGGAAGGTACAGCTATGATGAAAGTATAAATGAGTATCAGATCTGTTGCGACCATCTGAGAGCTCAGGGAAAAGTGTGCATTTTGATATTTAGGTAAACAGACCGAATGCAACGAATTTAGAGGAAACATATATTTACTAATTCTGTTGAATGCACAAATTTAGATTATAATTATCATAGGTAACCTCACAAGTGATCTTGGCTTTATGTAGGTAAGCTGAACAAATCGATAAAAGCAATAAAAGAGTTATTTGATTCCCTAAATCACATAGGTCTACATGAATAAAACTTAACCTCACAAGTCACGTCATACAAGATTCATAGCTGTCAAAGGCCGTGTACTGGTGAGAGCAACTTTGGTCTTATGCCGCCAGGCAGCGCTGATTGATAATAACATAACCTTTATGTTCAAACTTGTTACCTGGCCAAATATTTGAGCCGCCAGCTTACTGTTTGTCTTTATACCCAACAGTAAAGGAATTAAAGATCAGCGATTGGTCGGTATTTGACGAATTGTACTTGATTAAATGACCTATGTGTGAAATAGTCTTGTTAACACCGAATCAATTGTTATTGTCAATTCATTGTAATTATTATTTCCGTGTTCTCTTTACACACAGATATTCACGATCTAGCATTTGTTGCAGGGTAATCAACAGAACCATTATCACCAAATGCGTGTGTTATATTGTAAACAATGGCACGCAGTTAAACATTTGTAATTTAAGTTAAGAGTGCGGAGGGATTAAAGAAACACTGTCATGGTGATAATACAATACTCTGATCTAAATATTAAAATTGTCTTGCTAGAGAAACAACAGAGAACATTCATTGTTATTTATCTGTAGTATTTTGTTTCTCTTTTTGTATACCAATATAAACAACCATTTTAAAGAAACATGTGACGTAAGAGCAGAAGCTTTCCTAGCGACAAATATGTTTGAGATCTTCTAAGGAAACAAGCCAGGTGAAAAGACGAATAGAAATCGACGTTTTGGGAGCGTACATGTCTCCCATCATCAGGATATTTTAATAAATTTTAAAACCACAAAATGTATCACTGGATACAACACAAATATAAACAAAGACAAAACCCTATCAATACTCGCATCACTCAACAAAAGACTGTTTCCAGTAAATTAAATGCCAGATAAGGAGATGGTGTGAGTACAGAAAAGTAAATGGGTCAAAGAAACGTAACTACTTAACTTGATGATCTGATGTATAGATATGTGCTTCTTAAGCCGACGGATTTCCATTTTAAGGCCGGTTTCCAAGAGGAGCTGAACTGAAATCCAGCATCACGATTAAACGTGCTCTTCTCGGAGGAAATAATCAAAGCCTTCTTAACTCTCCGCTCCCAGTAACTGTTGCATTTTGCCAAGATGGTCGTCTCCCGAAAGTTGGCTCTTTGGTCTAATCGTCTTTTCACCTAGTTTGCATCTCGAGAAGCTCCCGAACATTGTGTGACATGTGAAACTTTGGTTCTTTTGATTTTGTTTCCAAAAGTATTAACGCGAATAAATTATTAATCACAACTCTCATAAGTTATTCCATTAGATGTCCAACAACGTAAATATGACGTTGTTGACAAGTATTAGTAAACTGGTGGTTTATAACATTCAATACCTGAAAATGAATGTAAAATGAAGCTCAATATTTGTTTTAGCCTTATAGGAACAATGCTGACTTAGCAATGCCAGAGTTACAAGACAATGGGAACTCCTTCACAACAAACAACAACTCCGTCCAAGTTAGAACACCTCCTAGTTATCTCAGGTCTGGACCCTTTGTGAATGCGTGACAGAGATGGCAGCACTCTCTATGCATAGAACTCTTTGTCAGCTATGAGAGTTATGACGTTTCTGATACTTAAAATGGTGACGTTTTCATTACAAGAACAGCGTGTAATCATTTGTTTTCTCCATTTTCGTGGTGTGACATCTATTGAAATTCATCGCCACTTGAGTGAGGCATGTGGTGATGGTAGCATGTATGTGTCTACTGTGTGTTCCTGGGTGTGACAGTTCAATGAAGACAGAACATCGTGTGACAACAAATCAAGATATTTGAGTGAGGCATGTGGTGATGGTACCATGGAAGTGTCTACTGTGTGTTCCTGGGTGTGACAGTTCAATGAAGACAGAACATCGTGTGACAGCAAATCAAGATATTTGAGTGAGGCATGTGGTGATGGTACCATGGATGTGTCTACTGTGTGTTCCTGGGTGTGACAGTTCAATGAAGACAGAACATCGTGTGACAGCAAATCAAGATATTTGAGTGAGGCATGTGGTGATGGTACCATGGAAGTGTCTACTGTGTGTTCCTGGGTGTGACAGTTCAATGAAGACAGAACATCGTGTGACAGCAAATCAAGATATTTGAGTGAGGCATGTGGTGATGGTACCATGGAAGTGTCTACTGTGTGTTCCTGGGTGTGACAGTTCAATGAAGACAGAACATCGTGTGACAACAAACCAAGACAGTTGAGTGAGGCATGTGGTGATGGTACCATGGATGTGTCTCATATGTGTTCCTGGATGTGACAGTTCAATGAAGACAGAACATCGTGTGACAACAAACCAAGACAGTTGAGTGAGGCATGTGGTGATGGTACCATGGAAGTGTCTACTGGGTGTTCCTGGATGTGACAGTTCAATGAAGACAGAACATCGTGTGACAACAAACCAAGACAGTTGAGTGAGGCATATGGTGATGGTAACATGGATGTGTCTACTGTGTGTTCCTGGGTGTGACAGTTCAATGAAGACAGAACATCGTGTGACAACAAACCAAGACAGTTGAGTGAGGCATATGGTGATGGTACCATGGAAGTGTCTACTGTGTGTTCCTGGGTGTGACAGTTCAATGAAGACAGAACATCGTGTGACAACAAACCAAGACAGTTGAGTGAGGCATGTGGTGATGGTACCATGGATGTCTCTAATGTACGTTCCTGGATGTGACAGTTCAATGAAGACAGAACATCGTGTGACAGCAAATCAAGATATTTGAGTGAGGCATGTGGTGATGGTACCATGGATGTGTCTACTGTGTGTTCCTGGGTGTGACAGTTCAATGAAGACAGAACATCGTGTGACAACAAATCAAGATATTTGAGTGAGGCATGTGGTGATGGTACCATGGATGTGTCTCATATGTGTTCCTGGATGTGACAGTTCAATGAAGACAGAACATCCTGTGACAACAAACCAAGACAGTTGAGTGAGGCATATGGTGATGGTACCATGGATGTGTCTACTGTGTGTTCCTGGATGTGACAGTTCAATGAAGACAGAACATCGTGTGACAACAAACCAAGACAGTTGAGTGAGGCATGTGGTGATGGTACCATGGATGTGTCTCATATGTGTTCCTGGATGTGACAGTTCAATGAAGACAGAACATCGTGTGACAACAAACCAAGACAGTTGAGTGAGGCATGTGGTGATGGTACCATGGAAGTGTCTACTGGGTGTTCCTGGATGTGACAGTTCAATGAAGACAGAACATCGTGTGACAACAAACCAAGACAGTTGAGTGAGGCATATGGTGATGGTACCATGGATGTGTCTACTGTGTGTTCCTGGGTGTGACAGTTCAATGAAGACAGAACATCGTGTGACAACAAACCAAGACAGTTGAGTGAGGCATATGGTGATGGTACCATGGAAGTGTCTACTGTGTGTTCCTGGGTGTGACAGTTCAATGAAGACAGAACATCGTGTGACAACAAACCAAGACAGTTGAGTGAGGCATGTGGTGATGGTACCATGGATGTCTCTAATGTACGTTCCTGGATGTGACAGTTCAATGAAGACAGAACATCGTGTGACAGCAAATCAAGATATTTGAGTGAGGCATGTGGTGATGGTACCATGGATGTGTCTCATATGTGTTCCTGGATGTGACAGTTCAATGAAGGCAGAACATCCTGTGACAATAAACCAAGACAGTTGAGTGAGGCATATGGTGATGGTACCATGGATGTGTCTACTGTGTGTTCCTGGGTGTGACAGTTCAATGAAGACAGAACATCGTGTGACAACAAACCAAGACAGTTGAGTGAGGCATGTGGTGATGGTACCATGGATGTGTCTCATATGTGTTCCTGGATGTGACAGTTCAATGAAGACAGAACATCCTGTGACATAAAACCCAGACAGTTGCGTGAGGCATGTGGTGATGGAGAACATCCTGTGACAACAAACCAAGACAGTTGAGTGAGGCATGTGGTGATGGTACCATGGATGTGTCTCATGTGTGTTCCTGGAGGTGACAGTTCAATGAAGACAGAACATCGTGTGACAACAAACCAAGACAGTTGAGTGAGGTATGTGGTGATGGTACCATGGATGTGTCTCATGTGTGTTCCTGGAGGTGACAGTTCAATGAAGACAGAACATCGTGTGACAACAAACCAAGACAGTTGAGTGAGGTATGTGGTGATGGTACCATGGATGTGTCTCATGTGTGTTCCTGGAGGTGACAGTTCAATGAAGACAGAACATCCTGTGACAACAAACCAAGACAGTTGAGTGAGGTATGTGGTGATGGTACCATGGATGTGTCTCATGTGTGTTCCTGGAGGTGACAGTTCAATGAAGACAGAACATCCTGTGACAACAAACCAAGACAGTTGAGTGAGGTATGTGGTGATGGTACCATGGATGTGTCTCATGTGTGTTCCTGGAGGTGACAGTTCAATGAAGGCAGAACATCCTGTGACAATAAACCAAGACAGTTGAGTGAGGCATATGGTGATGGTACCATGGATGTGTCTACTGTGTGTTCCTGGGTGTGACAGTTCAATGAAGACAGAACATCGTGTGACAACAAACCAAGACAGTTGAGTGAGGCATGTGGTGATGGTACCATGGATGTGTCTCATATGTGTTCCTGGATGTGACAGTTCAATGAAGACAGAACATCCTGTGACATAAAACCCAGACAGTTGCGTGAGGCATGTGGTGATGGAGAACATCCTGTGACAACAAACCAAGACAGTTGAGTGAGGCATGTGGTGATGGTACCATGGATGTGTCTCATGTGTGTTCCTGGAGGTGACAGTTCAATGAAGACAGAACATCGTGTGACAACAAACCAAGACAGTTGAGTGAGGTATGTGGTGATGGTACCATGGATGTGTCTACTGTTTGTTCCTGGATGTGACAGTTCAATGAAGACAGAACATCGTGTGACCACAAACCAAGACAGTTAAGTGAGGCATATGGTGATGGTACCATGGATGTGTCTAATGTGTGTTCCTGGGTGTGACAGTTCAATGAAGGCAGAACATCGTGTGACAACAAACCAAGACAGTTAAGTGAAGCATATGGTGATGGTACCATGGACATGTCTAATGTACGTTCCTGGGTGTGACAGTTCAATGAAGACAGAACATCGTGTGACAACAAACCAAGACAGTTGAGTGAGGCATATGGTGATGGTACCATGGATATGTCTAATGTACGTTCCTGGGTGTGACAGTTCAATGAAGACAGAACATCGTGTGACAGCAAATCAAGATATTTGAGTGAGGCATGTGGTGATGGTACCATGGATGTGTCTACTGTGTGTTCCTGGGTGTGACAGTTCAATGAAGACAGAACATCGTGTGACAACAAACCAAGACAGTTGAGTAAGGCATGTGGTGATGGTACCATGGATGTGTCTCATATGTGTTCCTGGATGTGACAGTTCAATGAAGACAGAACATCGTGTGACAACAAACCAAGACAGTTAAGTGGGGCATGTGGTGATAGTACCATGGATGTGTCTCATATGTGTTCCTGGATGTGACAGTTCAATGAAGACAGAACATCGTGTGACAACAAACCAAGACAGTTAAGTGGGGCATGTGGTGATGGTACCATGGATGTGTCTAATGTGTGTTCCTGGATGTGACAGTTTAATGAAGGTAGAACATCGTGTGACAACAAACCAAGACAGTTAAGTGAGGCATGTGGTGATGGTACCATGGATGTGTCTAATGTGTGTTCCTGGATGTGACAGTTCAATGAAGACAGAACATCGTGTGACAACAAACCAAGACAGTTGAGTGAGGCATGTGGTGATGGTACCATGGATGTGTCTCATATGTGTTCCTGGATGTGACAGTTCAATGAAGACAGAACATCGTGTGACAACAAACCAAGACAGTTAAGTGAGGCATGTGGTGATGGTACCATGGATGTGTCTCATATGTGTTCCTGGATGTGACAGTTCAATGAAGACAGAACATCCTGTGACAACAAACCAAGACAGTTGATTGAGGCATGTGGTGATGGTACCATGGATGTGTCTCATATGTGTTCCTGGATGTGACAGTTCAATGAAGACAGAACATCCTGTGACAACAAACCAAGACAGTTGATTGAGGCATGTGGTGATGGTACCATGGATGTGTCTCATGTGTGTTCCTGGATGTGACAGTTCAATGAAGACAGAACATCGTGTGACAACAAACCAAGACAGTTAAGTGAGGAATGTGGTGATGGTACCATGGACATGTCTAATGTACGTTCCTGGGTGTGGCAGTTCAATGAAGACAGAACATCGTGTGACAGCAAACCAAGACAGTTGAGTGAGGCATGTGGTTAGTGTTCTGCTTGGATGTGTCTAATGTACGTTCCTGGGTCACACCCAGGAATGCACATTAGACACATCCATGGTACCATCACCACATGCCTCACTCTACTGACGATGAATTTCAATAGCCATCACACTAAGAAGATGGAGAAAACGAATGATTACACGCTGTTCTTGTAATGAAAACGTCACCATTTTATTTATCAAAAACAGTCCTAACTCTCGTCGCTCCCACTAGAGTTTGTCACGCAGTGACAAAGAGTCTGCGTGTATTTTAAAGAAAAAACCAAAAGTTCCTATCTGGTCCCAGTCTTGAAAAAAGGAGATCTAACTTGAAGGAAGCTCGTGTCACAAACATGTACACTTGTGATTGCTATGACATAAATACTTTTTCAACAGTTACAGTATACATTTTGGTTTAGCTAACACTAACTGACCGTAAACATATATTTTTCGAAATGTAGATGATTAAATTATTTTATATTTTGTCATAAGATATAACTTGCTGTGGGATTATAAATGCAACATATCACCTTAAATAGTTATATACAACATTGTGTGACATTTGTGGCTTGTCCAACAAAATAAAACAAACGAGGAATGACAGAGGGCAGGCTCAAGGTCCGTCCGCCACGGAGGCGCTCTTTTTGGCCGCCCGCCGTCTCATCACTAAGTAGCCTATTATGACGACGACAACAATGGCAAGCATAACAGCCCCTACAGTGATGGGGATGGTCTGGCTACCACCCTCGACGTCCGTGGCAGATCTGCTCTCCCGTTTGAGGTAGAGAGCGTTCTCCGCCTGGAGGAACTCGTGAAGAGGCTTGAAGTACTCCAGGAGTGCGTAGCCGTCCATTTCTCGGCTTCCCGTCATTATCTCCAGGGTCTCGCTCCAGTGGCGTGATGAACCCAGACTCAAACCCTTACTACAAAACAAACAACATTCAATGTTCTATACTCTTTGTATTTACCCAAGAATCTATTTCCTAACTTAGAAATACATTTAGCAACAATGTGTAATAGATACATGTCGTCAAAACAACTCGCTTAGTGATGAAGGACTGACATAGCTTTTACCAGGTCTGTTAAAAAAGTATCGCCAATTTTGTGTTGTTTTTTTTATCAAAAAGTATTTATTTGTTCACGAATATCTGTTTTGTCCGTTCAAAGTAATTCCCGCCAGATATTATATACTTGTGCCAACGTTTTTTACAATCCTCGAGGCACTTTAAAAAATCGTTTTTTGTGATCTTGCTGAGCTCCTACTTCGATGCCGTCTCTATTCCTCAATCGTCGCGTAGCCTCGTCCTTCCATGTGCCTCTTCAGTTTTGGGAGAGAAAAGAGTCACAGGGGGCCAGATCGGGGGAGTACGGTGGGTGTTGCGCACAAGCAAGCGATACGTGAGCAGGAACGTCATCATGGTGCAAAAGTCAATTTTTGTTCTTACACAAATCCGGGTGTTTCTGGCGGATTTCTTCGCGCAAATTGCGCATAACTTGCAGGTAATGACAAGAACTCATGATGCACCTGCAATCGAATACAACTGTAAGCAAAACGTTCGACATTCGACCGAACTTGGCGCGCTTTGTTTGGTCTTGGGTCGTGTCGCAGCATCCATTCGGATGATTGAGCTTTAGTTTCCAAGTCATAACCATAAACCCATGATTCGTCATGACAGAGTTCAATAGCTCCTTACCAACGTTAAAGCGATTGTGTTTTTGGTCAAAAATGAGCAACTTTGCTACGTCTCATGCCCAAATCAATGGTCAGAATTGAATGGCACGAGCCAATCGATATGTTTAGGTCCCCAACAACTTCTCTAACGGTGATTCGATGACTGATTCACTTCTTCAATGTTTTCGTCCGTTGTTCTCGACACTCTGAGAACCTTTTGTACCACGTTGCTTAGGTCCAACATTCGGAGTGCACCCGCGCATTTGATACCGATTCTTTGTTCCATCTTTTGGAATATACGACAAATCGAAGACCAGCCGAAACACGCCCAAGCAGAATAGCTCTCAACAATTAACTGAACATTCAAAATGGCCGAGTTTGTCTACATAAGTGAGAGACATGAGTGCCAACATAATGCCACAAAACAACGGCAGCCCGCGAAAATTCGGATGTTGCGATACTTCATGAACAGACCTCGTATATGAAGTGACAATGCAGAATGGTCACTAGTCATCAATCTTGGATTTATTGTAACAATGTATCGATTCAAACATAACCTAAGACTACAATTTTGTAACAAGATGACTGTAATATTGCTACTATATAGACACAAGTACCGTGTGTACAGCAAGTGGTGTAAACGAACGTGAAAAACATCACTAGGATCCTGTCATTTGTTTGTTTCCATAAATTAAACATAAAATGTATTGACGTTAAAACGGCATCGTCCTCGATAAGTAAACAACTGACCTGAAGAGTTGACCAGCCTCCTTGGACATGAAGATGTCACATTTGTGTAGTGGCTGTGACGAGCTGCTGTTAGGGTCATACTGACCAGCGGCGATACACAGCGCCTTGTGGAACTGGAACTGCAGAATGTGGGCCACGAAATACCTGAAACAAAACCACGTCATTACTTACACTTAACAATGGCGACCTCGATATAACCACGTCTCTGTGTACAGTACTTACGATATATACTGAGAATCAGCTGGCACGTGGTACTTTGCTCCTGGGTCAAAGTCGCTCTCTGTCCTGGGAGATGGAGATTTCACTCTCTGAATCTTTTCCCTGTAAAATCAAAAAGATGGGAATGACATTCACCTTCGTCTCAAAGTAATTTGAATCCTTGAATATCATGTAATAGTGTTAATATAAGTGTTAAAATTCCTGCATTTCACCAACCTGTTTTCTGAAATTATTTACAAACATGTGTTAACGGCGAGAGACTTGTAAATATTACAGATATCGAAGGCTATGGAAGAATCTTATTATTATTTTCTGAACGTACTGCGATGCGCTTTTGTTTTTATGTTCGTTTACACACAGCTGAAAAATGGCGGGTGAACAAAATCAGAAGAGAAGCCGTGGAACAAATAAGACCTGAAGCTTTCCTGGCGACGAATACGCTCACTTTCTTCTCGGGCAGCAAGCCAGGTGAAAAGACGATTAGACATCAACGTTTCGGAAGTGTACATCTCTCCCATCATCAGGATATTTATAAAATGTTATAACCACAAATGAAACACTGCATATTACACAAATATAAACATTATAGTTTGTAGTTGTTTATATTTGTGTTATATCCAGTGATTCATTTCTAGTTATAACATTTTATAAATATCCTGATGATGGGAGAGATGTACACTTCCGAAACGTTGATGTCTAATCGTCTTTTCACCTGGCTTGCTGCCCGAGAAGAAAGTGAGCTGTTAGTTCAATTACTACTAATTAAATATAAGGATATTATGGAAAATAAGAGGATGGATGCGGTAAATGTGGAAGAGAAAGATGTGACGTAGGAAAAGATTGGAAATGAGTTTAATTCGAATGCAAATGTCACAACCAGAAGTACGAAGCAACTTCGTCAGTATTGCGTAAATTTAAAACGAGGAGCGAAGAAGGACAGAAGTGACGAGTGACTTGAACGTTTCAAGACGGGAGGTGGACAGAACTCAGTTAATTATACAATCGCAAAGTTATTACCAGACATCGGATCCCATACACCTTTAAAGAGATATGAAGTTTACGGTTCTCGCAGTATATAACTGCTGACGTCACGCAACGCGTAGCTTTAGTTTCATTAACACTACTGCTCGCCTTCCAGAGAGTGCAAAGTGTTGGACATATTGTGTTAATAGCATTACTTTCACAACAGTTATTGGACAATCTTCATTTTATAAATCAAAAGTTTTGGGTATTATCAACAACCATTAAACAGCTATCTAAAAGCAGTCGAGGAGGGGTCTGCAAAAATTAATACACAGAATCCACCACCTACCAATCAGCAAAAGAAATAAATGAATAAATAAATAAATAAATAAATAAATAAATAAATAAATAAATAAATAAATAAATAAATAAATAAATAAATAAATAAATAAATAAATAAATAAATAAATAAATAAATAAATAAATAAATAAATAAATAAATAAATAAATAAATAAATAAATAAATAAATAAATAAATAAATAAATAAATAAATAAATAAATAAATAAATAAATAAATAAATAAATAAATAAATAAATAAATAAATAAATAAATAAATAAATAAATAAATAAATAAATAAATAAATAAATAAATAAATAAATAAATAAATAAATAAATAAATAAATAAATAAATAAATAAATAAATAAATAAATAAATAAATAAATAAATAAATAAATAAATAAATAAATAAATAAATAAATAAATAAATAAATAAATAAATAAATAAATAAATAAATAAATAAATAAATAAATAAATAAATAAATAAATAAATAAATAAATAAATAAATAAATAAATAAATAAATAAATAAAAATAAATAAAAATAAATAAATAAATAAATAAATAAATAAATAAATAAATAAATAAATAAATAAATAAATAAATAAATAAATAAATAAATAAATAAATAAATAAATAAATAAATAAATAAATAAATAAATAAATAAATAAATAAATAAATAAATAAATAAATAAATAAATAAATAAATAAATAAATAAATAAATAAATAAATAAATAAATAAATAAATAAATAAATAAATAAATAAATAAATAAATAAATAAATAAATAAATAAATAAATAAATAAATAAATAAATAAATAAATAAATAAATAAATAAATAAATAAATAAATAAATAAATAAATAAATAAATAAATAAATAAATAAATAAATTGTCCAGTACTCTACACAAAATACTGGATTTTCTGTGCTGCGTAATGTAAGAAATAAACTGTCTCGGACAAACTCATGAAAATGTTTTGTATTACTCATGTGCACCATTAACGTCATGTGACGGACGAACTTTCTCCCGATATTTTTATATTGTTTCAGCGAGAGGCGCAGAAAATTCACATTCGACAATTTACGGATGTACATGGTTGTTCACTGTAATTTCCGCTCGAAAGGAATGAGAAGGATGGCATATTGTATCCGTACCGGAGTGTGCACACGGACGTTTGTTGATGTCTCCTTGGACTTGTGTGCGTGCATTGATTGCTAAGGTGTATGCGATCCGATGTCTGATAGTTCCTCAAAATCATTTCTCCTCATACGTCGGACTCTATTACGAATGCCATTTAAAGTAAAGTTGCGACAGCCAAACAGATTAACAGCCGTTAGTGAAATCGGGCATTATCCTACAACAATAGAAAAGAATATCTTCAGATTTTAGTACAGAAAAGAGCATTGTAGTAAAATGTCAAATCTATGCAGTTCATCACTCTGTTAATTAAGGAACTGAAACACGGCCATTGTTATATGAATTTAAATGTTTAAAGAAGAAATATAAGTTGATTGCATTTATTTAATCTTTGCTAATAAGCAATAATGTGAAAACGATTTGCTTGAGCCATTATCCAAGTGAAGGTTAAGTGAGGGAACCAAAAACATCCTCTGGCTTTTGTCAAATGGACGAGGAGGAGGGGACTTTATTGAAACACAACATTTACTACTGCAAGCAGCTGTTATGATACATTACCTCAGTTGCCACCAATGTGCGTTCCATTGTGACTCAGGAACCTTGCCACTGAACACATCCCATCTCCACATGTCGATGAGCAGACCAAACGGCAGGAACGCCACCTGACAACATAAACAGTCGCGATAATATCACAATATCCTTCTTTGTATAATATAGCAATAACAAAACAATGAATATTTCTTTAATTGGGACAGGTTTAGAAGTGTGAGAAAACATTATAAGTTAATAACACCTGCAGCTACTTCCAAGGGCCATTAAGTCTGGTAAATTTCCATAAATTGATATAAATTTTTTGTTGCAACTTTGTGGGTGGTAAGCTTGATTTCTCAAAAGATTGTACAGAACATGTGAATGTGCTACAATATACGGTTCATTGTTGACAGCCATCTGAACTGGTCAGTGTGATAGCTGCGATTGAATATAAAAAGACAGAGTTTTGTGATGTTAACATTTCCATTTGAAGGGTTGGACTGCCGCACAAGTCAAAACTAATTTGGATGAAGTTCACGCGGACTGTGTACCAACATTGAAGACCATTTACTTTTGGATCAATGAATTTAGATGTGGTAGAAGTACCGAAGATGAATCGCGCTCTGGTCGTCCAGTTGAGGTCACCACACAGGACAGCATTGAAAAAAATCCACGATCTGGTTATGCAAGATCGCCGAATCAACATTCGTGAGATTACTGAGGATGTGTACATCTCAAATGAGCGAGTGCTCAATATCCTGCATGAAAAATGGGCAATCAGAACGTCGTGTGCAAGATGGGTGCCGCAATTGTTCACAGTCAACCAAAAGCGCTTCCTGAAAAACACACATTGGCGACCTTTAGTCACAATCCACAAACATTTTTGCCCCGATTTGTGACCGTGAATAAAACTTGGATCCTTTTGTTTTTTTTTTTTTTTTTTTTTTTTTTTTTTTGTTAATTTATTATCCATGGATCAGCAATTATGCTTTACAGATGTTTGTTATAAGATACATAGGAGCAGGACACAGAACAATGGAGGTAGCCGTGAACGACTCCTCTAACTAAATATGAAGGATAACTGTAACACAAATTGAGAACTTAAAGTCTGATAGTAGTAATCACGTATCTGAGGCATCTGTGCTGGAGACGTCACTCAGGAGAAGATCTTGGGGCAGTCTGCGCTTCAGGCGAGCTGGTTGGCGAGTGCGAGCACCGAGATTGTAGGTAACAGCTCCAGGGACCTCCTGAAGATGGTAAAAGAATGGACGTGCCAGGCGTCGGATGTATTGGTGAACGTGTAGAAGACCAGACTCATGATGAAGCTGTTGGTTTCGGATGAACCATGGCGCGTTTGTAACTGTACGAAGCACCCTGTTTTGTAGTACCTGCAGTCGGCGGAGATTAGTCAAAACTTGGATCCACCATTGCACACCAGAGTCAAAATAGCAGTCAAAACAATGGACAAAGACTGGTGAAAGTGTAGCAAAGAAGGCAAGAGTCATTTTGTCAGCTGGTAAGGCGATGACCATTGTTTTATGCGATTCTCAAGGAATAATCCTCATAGACTACTGGGAAAAAAGCAGAACCATAACTGGAGCCTATTATGCTTCATTGTTGGATCGTTTACACCACGAATTGACTGAGAAGAGACCGAGAATGAAACACAAAAAGTGCTCTTTCAATCGCACACATCAGCAATTGCAATGGCGAAAGTGCATGAGTTGGGCTTTGAATTGGTTCCTCACCAGACTTAGCAACAAGTGACTTCTTCCTGTTCCCAAACTTCAAAATTTGGCTTGGTGGGTGAAATTTTCATCCAATGAAGAAGTGATAGTTACCGTCAACGAGTATTTTGCAGACCTTGACGGAGCTTAGTTTTGGAACGAGATGAAAAAGTTGGAATATCGCTGGACCAAGTGTATAGCCATCAATGAAGACCATGTCGAGAAATATGGTGAGATGTTCACGAATTCTTGACTTTTTACCAGACTTATCAAACTTCCCTTGTATAAGTTCAAGGAATAAAAAGCCTCCACGTTTCAGTCACAGTCGATATGACAAAAAGCTGATTGCTACACAAGGCGTTTTCCATGAGCAGGAGAAAAAATAACAACGATTTAGCATTAACAGAAGTAAAACGTTTTCTGTCTCTAACATTTTATCAGTTATACAAGTAATTGAGGATTTTTGAGGACATTCACAGAAAATTCAAGATATACATTTTATTTGTCATGGAAATATCTGAAAATTCTTAGAAGATACTATACAGATATAATAATTTGTAACATAAAACTTCACTTATCTTAAAAGAAAATGATGAAAATGTTCTTATTAATTATTAGGTTCACCATTTCTGAATATTCATTCACATCGTCAGCTCAAACAGTCTCCTTGTCAACGTTACTATCAATATTACCAAAATCTGAAAATAAAATCAACTTAAAAACAAAATGACTGCCGGTATTTCAAAATTCATTACGCGATGCTTATGTTTTAAAATAAATAATGTTTCCCAAACCATTGAATCTATCAGATCATTTAATTGTTTTAATAATTTAACTTCAGGATTTATTTCATGGTTAAATGACCAAAAATGATCTGCTATGGCCGATTTATCACTTTGTTTATACTTAATGTTACGAAAATGTTCTTTTGTTCTGGTTTCTAAATTACGTTTTGTCTTTCCAATATAAACTTTATTACAATCGGAACAATTAAATTGATAAATACAAGATATTTTATTATGAAGAATTTTATCTTTTTTATAGAAATACAGTACATTTTAATACTATACTTATTTTGAGGAACTAAAGTTGTACCAAACTCTTTAATTTTTATTTTGAAAATGTTTATTAACCCAAGGATGTTAAGTAAATTTTATGAAATTATAATCGTCTTTTATTTCTAAGGGTAGAAATATCATTAACATTTTTTTGATATTTAATTTTTTCAATGTTTTTATGTATAAAGTCTATTAAAATCATTATTATATTTGTATAGTATTTGTTGCTTCACACTAACCAGCTTCATATTTTACGTATTCCTCAGAAGATTTTTATAAAATAAAAATGTTCTAAAACTGTTTCATATAAGCGTACTTTGAAGTGGGAGATTTTATTTTGAATATTGCTGAAAGGTACTGAACCACCTTGTTTTTCTCAATTTTGCTACGCAGGCATCTATTTCTAAAAAGGCTTCTTTTTATCCGGTAAAATGTATATATGGAATTTGTTGGTAAAATGCAGTACTTACCTTCTGAAGAGCTATTTGCATGAGGGAGTTAATACTGTCATTGTAAGTTCCTGTGTAGTTGGTGAGTAGTCCTATCTTCTCAAGGTGTTTTGGAGTTGACACAGACAGCGCTATAGTGTCTCCGACCGCCTCGTGGAAACCTGCAACAACGAGAACCTGTACACTTTGTCATGGGAAAACCAGACCGAATCCTAAGCTTGCCTCTCCTACCAGCGCTACCAAATGTCACGCACCTGGACTGAGAACATTATCCTCAATAATTTCGCTCAGATAAATATTTGAAAATGACAGATGCTACTCTTATAATCAGAAAGAATGTTATGTTCTGATCATGCCCGTACAAACATCCTGTCTATACGATACTTAGAACGCGAGCGATGTACGTTTTATCCAACATCCATCCATTGAACACAGATAAGCCTAAAAAACAACAACATTCCAGTTATCTCAAGCATAAATAAAGTTTACTTACTTCACGACCGAGTTAATGTTCACTTAGTTTTCAGAATAGGGTTCTTGTTTTGTTAACATTTTTGTTAAAATTTTGTGAACGGCATTGTTAAGTCGTGAGTTGGATTCGAACTGAAATATTGTTAATATTACATTAAATAATCATTATGCGCAGATCTTTTATCCAGTGTTTGTGACCCGAGTGCGTGAATATGTCCCTCGAAGCGGGAACAAGTGATTCTTCAATAATTAAACGTCAAGTGACTCATTCTCAGGATAGAAAAATTATATTTATATAAACAAGTTTTTACGAAAACTCTCCAATTCAAAATGTAAGACTAACGTATATGCTTCAAAAACCTGGCAATTAACAGTAGAAGCCTGCGATGTAGGTAGTGTACACACAGTGTCACGAATTTGTAGTGAAATGGCTTCATCCTTAGAAAAAAGGGGCGCGTCTGTGTTCCAATCTCCGGGAGAGATCCACAAAGTTGCAAAGCGAGTTACTGCGCTTGCTGCTCCACTGCTGTGAAGTGTTTCAAGGTAAGATCTTAATGTATTGGTAATATTTTGATGTATTACGGAAAAAAATTATAGAACTTTTGCTGGCGGGTAAAACGTGCTCTTATGTATAGAACCTCTGCCAGTACACGCACTACGCTTGAGAATTGGCCAGGGTTCACATGCCTTTAACTTTTGAGAGCGATATAACAAAGGTTATGTACCTGGATTGTCTCCTTCTCTCCACTACGCTTGAGCATTGGCCAGGGTTCACATGCCTTTAACTTTTGAGAGCGATATAACAAAGGTTATGTACCTGGATTGTCTTCTTCTCTCCACTACGCTTGAGCATTGGCCAGGGTTCACATGCCTTTAACTTTTGAGAGCGATATAACAAAGGTTATGTACCTGGATTGGCTCCTTCTCTCCACTACGCTTGAGCATTGGTCAGGGTTCACATGTCTTTAACTTTTGAGAGCGATATAACAAAGGTTATGTACCTGGATTGTCTCCTTCTCTCCACTACGCTTGAGCATTGGCCAGGGTTCACATGTCTTTAACTTTTGAGAGCGATATAACAAAGGTTATGTACCTGGATTGTCTCCTTCTCTCCACTACGCTTGAGCATTGGCCAGGGTTCACATGCCTTTAACTTTTGAGAGCGATATAACAAAGGTACTGTACCTGGATTGTCTCCTTCTCTCTACTACGCTTGAGCATTGGTCAGGGTTCACATGTCTTTAACTTTTGAGAGCGATATAACAAAGGTTATGTACCTGGATTGTCTCCTTCTCTCCACTACGCTTGAGCATTGCCCAGGGTTCACATGCCTTTAACTTTTGAGAGCGATATAACAAAGGTTATGTACCTGGATTGTCTCCTTCTCTCCACTACGCTTGAGCATTGGCCAGGGTTCACATGTCTTTAACTTTTGAGAGCGATATAACAAAGGTTATGTACCTGGATTGTCTCCTTCTCTCTACTACGCTTGAGCATTGGTCAGGGTTCACATGTCTTTAACTTTTGAGAGCGATATAACAAAGGTTATGTACCTGGATTGTCTCCTTCTCTCCACTACGCTTGAGCATTGCCCAGGGTTCACATGCCTTTAACTTTTGAGAGCGATATAACAAAGGTTATGTACCTGGATTGTCTCCTTCTCTCCACTACGCTTGAGCATTGGCCAGGGTTCACATGTCTTTAACTTTTGAGAGCGATATAACAAAGGTTATGTACCTGGATTGTCTCCTTCTCTCCACTACGCTTGAGCATTGGCCAGGGTTCACATGCCTTTAACTTTTGAGAGCGATATAACAAAGGTACTGTACCTGGATTGTCTTCTTCTCTCCACTACGCTTGAGCATTGCCCAGGGTTCACATGTCTTTAACTTTTGAGAGCGATATAACAAAGGTTATGTACCTGGATTGTCTCCTTCTCTCCACTACGCTTGAGCATTGCCCAGGGTTCACATGCCTTTAACTTTTGAGAGCGATATAACAAAGGTTATGTACCTGGATTGTCTTCTTCTCTCCACTACGCTTGAGCATTGGCCAGGGTTCACATGCCTTTAACTTTTGAGAGCGATATAACAAAGGTTATGTACCTGGATTGTCTTCTTCTCTCCACTACGCTTGAGCATTGGCCAGGGTTCACATGCCTTTAACTTTTGAGAGCGATATAACAAAGGTTATGTACCTGGATTGGCTCCTTCTCTCCACTACGCTTGAGCATTGGTCAGGGTTCACATGTCTTTAACTTTTGAGAGCGATATAACAAAGGTTATGTACCTGGATTGTCTCCTTCTCTCCACTACGCTTGAGCATTGCCCAGGGTTCACATGCCTTTAACTTTTGAGAGCGATATAACAAAGGTACTGTACCTGGATTGTCTCCTTCTCTCCACTACGCTTGAGCATTGGCCAGGGTTCACATGCCTTTAACTTTTGAGAGCGATATAACAAAGGTTATGTACCTGGATTGTCTCCTTCTCTCCACTACGCTTGAGCATTGGCCAGGGTTCACATGTCTTTAACTTTTGAGAGCGATATAACAAAGGTTATGTACCTGGATTGTCTCCTTCTCTCCACTACGCTTGAGCATTGACCAGGGTTCACATGCCTTTAACTTTTGAGAGCGATATAACAAAGGTTATGTACCTGGATTGTCTCCTTCTCTCCACTGCGCTTGAGCATTGGCCAGGGTTCACATGCCTTTAACTTTTGAGAGCGATATAACAAAGGTTATGTACCTGGATTGTCTCCTTCTCTCCACTACGCTTGAGCATTGGCCAGGGTTCACATGCCTTTAACTTTTGAGAGCGATATAACAAAGGTTATGTACCTGGATTGGCTCCTTCTCTCCACTACGCTTGAGCATTAGCCAGGGTTCACATGCCTTTAACTTTTGAGAGCGATATAACAAAGGTTATGTACCTGGATTGTCTCCTTCTCTCCACTACGCTTGAGCATTGGCCAGGGTTCACATGCCTTTAACTTTTGAGAGCGATATAACAAAGGTACTGTACCTGGATTGTCTCCTTCTCTCCACTACGCTTGAGCATTGGCCAGGGTTCACATGCCTTTAACTTTTGAGAGCGATATAACAAAGGTACTGTACCTGGATTGTCTCCTTCTCTCCACTACGCTTGAGCATTAGCCAGGGTTCACATGCCTTTAACTTTTGAGAGTGATATAACAAAGGTTATGTACCTGGATTGTCTTCTTCTCTCCACTACGCTTGAGCATTGGCCAGGGTTCACATGCCTTTAACTTTTGAGAGCGATATAACAAAGGTACTGTACCTGGATTGTCTCCTTCTCTCCACTACGCTTGAGCATTAGCCAGGGTTCACATGCCTTTAACTTTTGAGAGCGATATAACAAAGGTTATGTACCTGGATTGTCTCCTTCTCTCCACTACGCTTGAGCATTGGTCAGGGTTCACATGCCTTTAACTTTTGAGAGCGATATAACAAAGGTTATATACCTGGATTGTCTCCTTCTCTCCCCTAAGCTTGAGCATTGGCCAGGGTTCACATGCCTTTAACTTTTGAGAGCGATATAACAAAGGTTATGTACCTGGATTGTCTCCTTCTCTCCACTACGCTTGAGCATTGGTCAGGGTTCACATGCCTTTAACTTTTGAGAGCGATATAACAAAGGTTATGTACCTGGATTGTCTCCTTCTCTCCACTATGCTTGAGCATTGGCCAGGGTTCACATGCCTTTAACTTTTGAGAGCGATATAACAAAGGTTATGTACCTGGATTGGCTCCTTCTCTCCACTATGCTTGAGCATTGGCCAGGGTTCACATGCCTTTAACTTTTGAGAGCGATATAACAAAGGTTATGTACCTGGATTGTCTCCTTCTCTCCACTACGCTTGAGCATTGGTCAGGGTTCACATGTCTTTAACTTTTGAGAGCGATATAACAAAGGTTATGTAACTGGATTGTCTCCTTCTCTCCACTATGCTTGAGCATTGGCCAGGGTTCACATGCCTTTAACTTTTGAGAGTGATATAACAAAGGTTATGTACCTGGATTGTCTCCTTCTCTCCACTATGCTTGAGCATTGGCCAGGGTTCACATGCCTTTAACTTTTGAGAGCGATATAACAAAGGTTATGTACCTGGATTGGCTCCTTCTCTCCACTACGCTTGAGCATTGGCCAGGGTTCACATGCCTTTAACTTTTGAGAGCGATATAACAAAGGTTATGTACCTGGATTGACTCCTTCTCTCCACTACGCTTGAGCATTGGCCAGGGTTCACATGCCTTTAACTTTTGAGAGCGATATAACAAAGGTTATGTACCTGGATTGGCTCCTTCTCTCCACTACGCTTGAGCATTGGTCAGGGTTCACATGTCTTTAACTTTTGAGAGTGATATAACAAAGGTACTGTACCTGGATTGGCTCCTTCTCTCCACTACGCTTGAGCATTGACCAGGGTTCACATGCCTTTAACTTTTGAGAGCGATATAACAAAGGTTATGTACCTGGATTGTCTCCTTCTCTCCACTACGCTTGAGCATTGGTCAGGGTTCACATGCCTTTAACTTTTGAGAGCGATATAACAAAGGTTATGTACCTGGATTGTCTCCTTCTCTCCACTACGCTTGAGCATTGACCAGGGTTCACATGCCTTTAACTTTTGAGAGCGATATAACAAAGGTTATGTACCTGGATTGTCTCCTTCTCTCCACTACGCTTGAGCATTGGTCAGGGTTCACATGCCTTTAACTTTTGAGAGTGATATAACAAAGGTTATGTACCTGGATTGTCTCCTTCTCTCCACTACGCTTGAGCATTGACCAGGGTTCACATGCCTTTAACTTTTGAGAGCGATATAACAAAGGTTATGTACCTGGATTGTCTCCTTCTCTCCACTACGCTTGAGCATTGGTCAGGGTTCACATGCCTTTAACTTTTGAGAGCGATATAACAAAGGTTATGTACCTGGATTGTCTCCTTCTCTCCACTACGCTTGAGCATTGACCAGGGTTCACATGCCTTTAACTTTTGAGAGCGATATAACAAAGGTTATGTACCTGGATTGTCTCCTTCTCTCCACTACGCTTGAGCATTGGTCAGGGTTCACATGCCTTTAACTTTTGAGAGTGATATAACAAAGGTTATGTCCCTGGATTGTCTCCTTCTCTCCACTACGCTTGAGCATTGACCAGGGTTCACATGCCTTTAACTTTTGAGAGCGATATAACAAAGGTTATGTACCTGGATTGTCTCCTTCTCTCCACTACGCTTGAGCATTGGCCAGGGTTCACATGCCTTTAACTTTTGAGAGCGATATAACAAAGGTTATGTACCTGGATTGTCTCCTTCTCTCCACTACGCTTCAGCATTGGTCAGGGTTCACATGCCTTTAACTTTTGAGAGCGATATAACAAAGGTTATGTACCTGGATTGTCTCCTTCTCTCCACTACGCTTGAGCATTGGTCAGGGTTCACATGCCTTTAACTTTTGAGAGCGATATAACAAAGGTTATGTACCTGGATTGTCTCCTTCTCTCCACTACGCTTGAGCATTGACCAGGGTTCACATGCCTTTAACTTTTGAGAGTGATATAACAAAGGTACTGTACCTGGATTGTCTCCTTCTCTCCACTACGCTTGAGCATTGGCCAGGGTTCACATGTCTTTAACTTTTGAGAGCGATATAACAAAGGTTATGTACCTGGATTGTCTCCTTCTCTCCACTACGCTTGAGCATTGGCCAGGGTTCACATGTCTTTAACTTTTGAGAGCGATATAACAAAGGTTATGTACCTGGATTGTCTCCTTCTCTCCACTACGCTTGAGCATTGGCCAGGGTTCACATGCCTTTAACTTTTGAGAGCGATATAACAAAGGTTATGTACCTGGATTGTCTCCTTCTCTCCACTACGCTTGAGCATTGGTCAGGGTTCACATGTCTTTAACTTTTGAGAGCGATATAACAAAGGTTATGTACCTGGATTGTCTCCTTCTCTCCACTACGCTTGAGCATTGGCCAGGGTTCACATGTCTTTATCTTTTGAGAGTGATATAACAAAGGTACTGTACCTGGATTGTCTCCTTCTCTCCACTACGCTTGAGCATTGACCAGGGTTCACATGTCTTTAACTTTTGAGAGCGATATAACAAAGGTTATGTACCTGGATTGTCTCCTTCTCTCCACTACGCTTGAGCATTGACCAGGGTTCACATGCCTTTAACTTTTGAGAGCGATATAACAAAGGTTATGTACCTGGATTGTCTCCTTCTCTCCACTACGCTTGAGCATTGGCCAGGGTTCACATGCCTTTAACTTTTGAGAGCGATATAACAAAGGTTATGTACCTGGATTGGCTCCTTCTCTCCACTATGCTTGAGCATTGGCCAGGGTTCACATGCCTTTAACTTTTGAGAGCGATATAACAAAGGTTATGTACCTGGATTGTCTCCTTCTCTCCACTACGCTTGAGCATTGGCCAGGGTTCACATGTCTTTAACTTTTGAGAGTGATATAACAAAGGTTATGTACCTGGATTGACTCCTTCTCTCCACTACGCTTGAGCATTGGCCAGGGTTCACATGCCTTTAACTTTTGAGAGCGATATAACAAAGGTTATGTACCTGGATTGTCTCCTTCTCTCCACTACGCTTGAGCATTGGCCAGGGTTCACATGTCTTTAACTTTTGAGAGTGATATAACAAAGGTTATGTACCTGGATTGACTCCTTCTCTCCACTACGCTTGAGCATTGGCCAGGGTTCACATGTCTTTAACTTTTGAGAGCGATATAACAAAGGTTATGTACCTGGATTGTCTCCTTCTCTCCACTACGCTTGAGCATTGGCCAGGGTTCACATGCCTTTAACTTTTGAGAGCGATATAACAAAGGTTATGTACCTGGATTGTCTCCTTCTCTCCACTACGCTTGAGCATTGGCCAGGGTTCACATGCCTTTAACTTTTGAGAGCGATATAGCAAAGGTTATGTACCTGGATTGGCTCCTTCTCTCCACTATGCTTGAGCATTGGCCAGGGTTCACATGCCTTTAACTTTTGAGAGCGATATAACAAAGGTTATGTACCTGGATTGGCTCCTTCTCTCTACTACGCTTGAGCATTGGCCGGGGTTCACATGCCTTTAACTTTTGAGAGCGATATAACAAAGGTTATGTACCTGGATTGTCTCCTTCTCTCCACTACGCTTGAGCATTGGCCAGGGTTCACATGTCTTTAACTTTTGAGAGCGATATAACAAAGGTTATGTACCTGGATTGTCTTCTTCTCTCTACTACGCTTGAGCATTGGCCAGGGTTCACATGCCTTTAACTTTTGAGAGTGATATAACAAAGGTTATGTACCTGGATTGACTCCTTCTCTCCACTACGCTTGAGCATTGGTCAGGGTTCACATGCCTTTAACTTTTGAGAGCGATATAACAAAGGTTATGTACCTGGATTGTCTCCTTCTCTCCACTACGCTTGAGCATTGGCCAGGGTTCACATGCCTTTAACTTTTGAGAGCGATATAACAAAGGTTATGTACCTGGATTGGCTCCTTCTCTCCACTACGCTTGAGCATTGGCCAGGGTTCACATGCCTTTAACTTTTGAGAGCGATATAACAAAGGTTATGTACCTGGATTGTCTCCTTCTCTCCACTACGCTTGAGCATTGGCCAGGGTTCACATGCCTTTAACTTTTGAGAGCGATATAACAAAGGTTATGTACCTGGATTGACTCCTTCTCTCCACTACGCTTGAGCATTGGTCAGGGTTCACATGCCTTTAACTTTTGAGAGCGATATAACAAAGGTTATGTACCTGGATTGTCTCCTTCTCTCTACTACGCTTGAGCATTGGCCAGGGTTCACATGTCTTTAACTTTTGAGAGCGATATAACAAAGGTTATGTACCTGGATTGTCTCCTTCTCTCCACTACGCTTGAGCATTGGCCAGGGTTCACATGCCTTTAACTTTTGAGAGCGATATAACAAAGGTTATGTACCTGGATTGACTCCTTCTCTCCACTACGCTTGAGCATTGGCCAGGGTTCACATGTCTTTATCTTTTGAGAGTGATATAACAAAGGTACTGTACCTGGATTGTCTCCTTCTCTCCACTACGCTTGAGCATTGACCAGGGTTCACATGTCTTTAACTTTTGAGAGCGATATAACAAAGGTTATGTACCTGGATTGTCTCCTTCTCTCCACTACGCTTGAGCATTGGCCAGGGTTCACATGTCTTTATCTTTTGAGAGCGATATAACAAAGGTTATGTACCTGGATTGTCTCCTTCTCTCCACTACGCTTGAGCATTGACCAGGGTTCACATGTCTTTAACTTTTGAGAGCGATATAACAAAGGTTATGTACCTGGATTGTCTCCTTCTCTCCACTACGCTTGAGCATTGACCAGGGTTCACATGTCTTTAACTTTTGAGAGCGATATAACAAAGGTTATGTACCTGGATTGTCTCCTTCTCTCCACTACGCTTGAGCATTGGCCAGGGTTCACATGCCTTTAACTTTTGAGAGCGATATAACAAAGGTTATGTACCTGGATTGACTCCTTCTCTCCACTACGCTTGAGCATTGGCCAGGGTTCACATGTCTTTATCTTTTGAGAGTGATATAACAAAGGTACTGTACCTGGATTGTCTCCTTCTCTCCACTACGCTTGAGCATTGACCAGGGTTCACATGTCTTTAACTTTTGAGAGTGATATAACAAAGGTACTGTACCTGGATTGGCTCCTTCTCTCCACTACGCTTGAGCATTGACCAGGGTTCACATGCCTTTAACTTTTGAGAGCGATATAACAAAGGTTATGTACCTGGATTGGCTCCTTCTCTCCACTACGCTTGAGCATTGACCAGGGTTCACATGCCTTTAACTTTTGAGACCGATATAACAAAGGTTATGTACCTGGATTGTCTCCTTCTCTCCACTACGCTTGAGCATTGACCAGGGTTCACATGCCTTTAACTTTTGAGAGCGATATAACAAAGGTTATGTACCTGGATTGTCTTCTTCTCTCCACTACGCTTGAGCATTGACCAGGGTTCACATGCCTTTAACTTTTGAGAGCGATATAACAAAGGTTATGTACCTGGATTGGCTCCTTCTCTCCACTACGCTTGAGCATTGGCCAGGGTTCACATGCCTTTAACTTTTGAGAGCGATATAACAAAGGTTATGTACCTGGATTGTCTCCTTCTCTCCACTACGCTTGATGATTGGCCAGGGTTCACATGCCTTTAACTTTTGAGAGCGATATAACAAAGGTTATGTACCTGGATTGTCTCCTTCTCTCCACTACGCTTGAGCATTGGCCAGGGTTCACATGCCTTTAACTTTTGAGAGCGATATAACAAAGGTTATGTACCTGGATTGGCTCCTTCTCTCCACTACGCTTGAGCATTAGCCAGGGTTCACATGCCTTTAACTTTTGAGAGCGATATAACAAAGGTTATGTACCTGGATTGGCTCCTTCTCTCCACTACGCTTGAGCATTAGCCAGGGTTCACATGCCTTTAACTTTTGAGAGCGATATAACAAAGGTTATGTACCTGGATTGTCTCCTTCTCTCCACTACGCTTGAGCATTGGCCAGGGTTCACATGCCTTTAACTTTTGAGAGCGATATAACAAAGGTTATGTACCTGGATTGTCTCCTTCTCTCCACTACGCTTGAGCATTGGTCAGGGTTCACATGCCTTTAACTTTTGAGAGCGATATAACAAAGGTTATGTACCTGGATTGTCTCCTTCTCTCCACTACGCTTGAGCATTGGCCAGGGTTCACATGCCTTTAACTTTTGAGAGCGATATAACAAAGGTTATGTACCTGGATTGTCTCCTTCTCTCCACTACGCTTGAGCATTGACCAGGGTTCACATGCCTTTAACTTTTGAGAGTGATATAACAAAGGTACTGTACCTGGATTGTCTCCTTCTCTCCACTACGCTTGAGCATTGGCCAGGGTTCACATGTCTTTAACTTTTGAGAGCGATATAACAAAGGTTATGTACCTGGATTGTCTCCTTCTCTCCACTACGCTTGAGCATTGGCCAGGGTTCACATGTCTTTAACTTTTGAGAGCGATATAACAAAGGTTATGTACCTGGATTGTCTCCTTCTCTCCACTACGCTTGAGCATTGGCCAGGGTTCACATGTCTTTAACTTTTGAGAGCGATATAACAAAGGTTATGTACCTGGATTGTCTCCTTCTCTCCACTACGCTTGAGCATTGGCCAGGGTTCACATGTCTTTAACTTTTGAGAGCGATATAACAAAGGTTATGTACCTGGATTGTCTCCTTCTCTCCACTACGCTTGAGCATTGGCCAGGGTTCACATGTCTTTATCTTTTGAGAGTGATATAACAAAGGTACTGTACCTGGATTGTCTCCTTCTCTCCACTACGCTTGAGCATTGACCAGGGTTCACATGTCTTTATCTTTTGAGAGTGATATAACAAAGGTTATGTACCTGGATTGTCTCCTTCTCTCCACTACGCTTGAGCATTGACCAGGGTTCACATGTCTTTAACTTTTGAGAGCGATATAACAAAGGTTATGTACCTGGATTGTCTCCTTCTCTCCACTACGCTTGAGCATTGGCCAGGGTTCACATGTCTTTAACTTTTGAGAGTGATATAACAAAGGTACTGTACCTGGATTGTCTCCTTCTCTCCACTACGCTTGAGCATTGGCCAGGGTTCACATGCCTTTAACTTTTGAGAGCGATATAACAAAGGTTATGTACCTGGATTGTCTCCTTCTCTCCACTACGCTTGAGCATTGGTCAGGGTTCACATGCCTTTAACTTTTGAGAGCGATATAACAAAGGTTATGTACCTGGATTGTCTCCTTCTCTCCACTACGCTTGAGCATTGACCAGGGTTCACATGCCTTTAACTTTTGAGAGCGATATAACAAAGGTTATATACCTGGATTGTCTCCTTCTCTCCCCTAAGCTTGAGCATTGGCCAGGGTTCACATGCCTTTAACTTTTGAGAGCGATATAACAAAGGTTATGTACCTGGATTGTCTCCTTCTCTCCACTACGCTTGAGCATTGGTCAGGGTTCACATGCCTTTAACTTTTGAGAGCGATATAACAAAGGTTATGTACCTGGATTGGCTCCTTCTCTCCACTATGCTTGAGCATTGGCCAGGGTTCACATGCCTTTAACTTTTGAGAGCGATATAACAAAGGTTATGTACCTGGATTGACTCCTTCTCTCCACTACGCTTGAGCATTGGCCAGGGTTCACATGCCTTTAACTTTTGAGAGCGATATAACAAAGGTTATGTACCTGGATTGGCTCCTTCTCTCCACTACGCTTGAGCATTGGCCAGGGTTCACATGCCTTTAACTTTTGAGAGCGATATAACAAAGGTTATGTACCTGGATTGTCTCCTTCTCTCCACTACGCTTGAGAATTGACCAGGGTTCACATGTCTTTAACTTTTGAGAGTGATATAACAAAGGTTATGTACCTGGATTGTCTCCTTCTCTCCACTACGCTTCAGCATTGGTCAGGGTTCACATGCCTTTAACTTTTGAGAGCGATATAACAAAGGTACTGTACCTGGATTGTCTCCTTCTCTCCACTACGCTTGAGCATTGGCCAGGGTTCACATGTCTTTAACTTTTGAGAGCGATATAACAAAGGTTATGTACCTGGATTGACTCCTTCTCTCCACTACGCTTGAGCATTGACCAGGGTTCACATGTCTTTAACTTTTGAGACCGATATAACAAAGGTTATGTACCTGGATTGGCACCTTCTCTCCACTACGCTTGAGCATTGGCCAGGGTTCACATGCCTTTAACTTTTGAGACCGATATAACAAAGGTACTGTACCTGGATTGGCTCCTTCTCTCCACTACGCTTGAGCATTGGCCAGGGTTCACATGCCTTTAACTTTTGAGAGCGATATAACAAAGGTACTGTACCTGGATTGTCTCCTTCTCTCCACTACGCTTGAGCATTGGCCAGGGTTCACATGCCTTTAACTTTTGAGAGCGATATAACAAAGGTTATGTACCTGGATTGGCTCCTTCTCTCCACTACGCTTGAGCATTAGCCAGGGTTCACATGCCTTTAACTTTTGAGAGCGATATAACAAAGGTTATGTACCTGGATTGTCTCCTTCTCTCCACTACGCTTGAGCATTGGCCAGGGTTCACATGCCTTTAACTTTTGAGAGCGATATAACAAAGGTTATGTACCTGGATTGTCTCCTTCTCTCCACTACGCTTCAGCATTGGTCAGGGTTCACATGCCTTTAACTTTTGAGAGCGATATAACAAAGGTTATGTACCTGGATTGTCTCCTTCTCTCCACTACGCTTGAGCATTGGTCAGGGTTCACATGCCTTTAACTTTTGAGAGCGATATAACAAAGGTTATGTACCTGGATTGTCTCCTTCTCTCCACTACGCTTGAGCATTGGCCAGGGTTCACATGCCTTTACCTTTTGAGAGTGATATAACAAAGGTTATGTACCTGGATTGGCTCCTTCTCTCCACTACGCTTGAGCATTGACCAGGGTTCACATGCCTTTAACTTTTGAGAGCGATATAACAAAGGTTATGTACCTGGATTGTCTCCTTCTCTCCACTACGCTTGAGCATTGGCCAGGGTTCACATGTCTTTAACTTTTGAGAGTGATATAACAAAGGTTATGTACCTGGATTGTCTCCTTCTCTCCACTACGCTTGAGCATTGGTCAGGGTTCACATGCCTTTAACTTTTGAGAGCGATATAACAAAGGTTATGTACCTGGATTGGCTCCTACTCTCTACTACGCTTGAGCACTGGCCAGGGTTCACATGCCTTTAACTTTTGAGAGCGATATAACAAAGGTTATGTACCTGGATTGTCTCCTTCTCTCCACTACGCTTGAGCATTGGCCAGGGTTCACATGCCTTTAACTTTTGAGAGCGATATAACAAAGGTTATGTACCTGGATTGTCTCCTTCTCTCCACTACGCTTGAGCATTGGCCAGGGTTCACATGCCTTTAACTTTTGAGAGCGATATAACAAAGGTTATGTACCTGGATTGGCTCCTTCTCTCCACTACGCTTGAGCATTGGCCAGGGTTCACATGCCTTTAACTTTTGAGAGCGATATAACAAAGGTTATGTACCTGGATTGGCTCCTACTCTCTACTAGGCTTGAGCACTGGCCAGGGTTCACATGCCTTTAACTTTTGAGAGCGATATAACAAAGGTTATATACCTGGATTGTCTCCTTCTCTCCACTACGCTTGAGCATTGCCCAGGGTTCACATGTCTTTAACTTTTGAGAGCGATATAACAAAGGTTATGTACCTGGATTGTCTCCTTCTCTCCACTACGCTTGAGCATTGGCCAGGGTTCACATGTCTTTAACTTTTGAGGGCGATATAACAAAGGTTATATACCTGGATTGTCTCCTTCTCTCCACTACGCTTGAGCATTGGCCAGGGTTCACATGTCTTTAACTTTTGAGAGTGATATAACAAAGGTTATATACCTGGATTGTCTCCTTCTCTCCACTACGCTTGATCATTGGCCAGGGTTCACATGCCTTTAACTTTTGAGAGCGATATAACAAAGGTTATGTACCTGGATTGTCTTCTTCTCTCTACTACGCTTGAGCATTGGCCAGGGTTCACATGTCTTTAACTTTTGAGAGTGATATAACAAAGGTTATGTACCTGGATTGTCTCCTTCTCTCCACTACGCTTGAGCATTGGCCAGGGTTCACATGCCTTTAACTTTTGAGAGCGATATAACAAAGGTTATGTACCTGGATTGGCTCCTTCTCTCCACTACGCTTGAGCATTGGCCAGGGTTCACATGCCTTTAACTTTTGAGAGCGATATAACAAAGGTTATGTACCTGGATTGGCTCCTTCTCTCCACTACGCTTGAGCATTGGCCAGGGTTCACATGCCTTTAACTTTTGAGAGCGATATAACAAAGGTTATGTACCTGGATTGTCTCCTTCTCTCCACTACGCTTGAGCATTGGCCAGGGTTCACATGCCTTTAACTTTTGAGAGCGATATAACAAAGGTTATGTACCTGGATTGTCTTCTTCTCTCCACTACGCTTGAGCATTGACCAGGGTTCACATGCCTTTAACTTTTGAGAGCGATATAACAAAGGTTATGTACCTGGATTGTCTCCTTCTCTCCACTACGCTTGAGCATTGGCCAGGGTTCACATGCCTTTAACTTTTGAGAGCGATATAACAAAGGTTATGTACCTGGATTGACTCCTTCTCTCCACTACGCTTGAGCATTGGCCAGGGTTCACATGCCTTTAACTTTTGAGAGCGATATAACAAAGGTTATGTACCTGGATTGACTCCTTCTCTCCACTACGCTTGAGCATTAGCCAGGGTTCACATGCCTTTAACTTTTGAGAGCGATATAACAAAGGTTATGTACCTGGATTGGCTCCTTCTCTCCACTACGCTTGAGCATTAGCCAGGGTTCACATGCCTTTAACTTTTGAGAGTGATATAACAAAGGTTATGTACCTGGATTGTCTCCTTCTCTCCACTACGCTTGAGCATTGGCCAGGGTTCACATGCCTTTAACTTTTGAGAGCGATATAACAAAGGTTATGTACCTGGATTGACTCCTTCTCTCCACTACGCTTGAGCATTGGCCAGGGTTCACATGCCTTTAACTTTTGAGAGCGATATAACAAAGGTTATGTACCTGGATTGGCTCCTTCTCTCCACTACGCTTGAGCATTGGCCAGGGTTCACATGCCTTTAACTTTTGAGAGCGATATAACAAAGGTTATGTACCTGGATTGGCTCCTTCTCTCCACTACGCTTGAGCATTGGCCAGGGTTCACATGCCTTTAACTTTTGAGAGCGATATAACAAAGGTTATGTACCTGGATTGTCTCCTTCTCTCCACTACGCTTGAGCATTGACCAGGGTTCACATGTCTTTAACTTTTGAGAGTGATATAACAAAGGTACTGTACCTGGATTGTCTCCTTCTCTCCACTACGCTTGAGCATTGGTCAGGGTTCACATGCCTTTAACTTTTGAGAGCGATATAACAAAGGTTATGTACCTGGATTGTCTCCTTCTCTCCACTACGCTTGAGCATTGACCAGGGTTCACATGTCTTTAACTTTTGAGAGTGATATAACAAAGGTACTGTACCTGGATTGTCTCCTTCTCTCCACTACGCTTGAGCATTGGTCAGGGTTCACATGCCTTTAACTTTTGAGAGCGATATAACAAAGGTTATGTACCTGGATTGTCTCCTTCTCTCTACTACGCTTGAGCATTGGCCAGGGTTCACATGTCTTTAACTTTTGAGAGCGATATAACAAAGGTACTGTACCTGGATTGTCTCCTTCTCTCTACTACGCTTGAGCATTGGCCAGGGTTCACATGTCTTTAACTTTTGAGAGCGATATAACAAAGGTTATGTACCTGGATTGTCTCCTTCTCTCTACTACGCTTGAGCATTGGTCAGGGTTCACATGCCTTTAACTTTTGAGAGCGATATAACAAAGGTTATGTACCTGGATTGTCTCCTTCTCTCTACTACGCTTGAGCATTGGCCAGGGTTCACATGTCTTTAACTTTTGAGAGCGATATAACAAAGGTTATGTACCTGGATTGTCTCCTTCTCTCTACTACGCTTGAGCATTGGCCAGGGTTCACATGTCTTTAACTTTTGAGAGCGATATAACAAAGGTTATGTACCTGGATTGGCTCCTTCTCTCTACTACGCTTGAGCATTGGCCAGGGTTCACATGTCTTTAACTTTTGAGAGCGATATAACAAAGGTTATGTACCTGGATTGGCTCCTTCTCTCCACTACGCTTGAGCATTGGCCAGGGTTCACATGCCTTTAACTTTTGAGAGCGATATAACAAAGGTTATGTACCTGGATTGTCTCCTTCTCTCTACTACGCTTGAGCATTGGCCAGGGTTCACATGTCTTTAACTTTTGAGAGCGATATAACAAAGGTTATGTACCTGGATTGGCTCCTTCTCTCTACTACGCTTGAGCATTGGTCAGGGTTCACATGCCTTTAACTTTTGAGAGCGATATAACAAAGGTTATGTACCTGGATTGTCTCCTTCTCTCTACTACGCTTGAGCATTGGCCAGGGTTCACATGTCTTTAACTTTTGAGAGCGATATAACAAAGGTTATGTACCTGGATTGGCTCCTTCTCTCCACTACGCTTGAGCATTGGCCAGGGTTCACATGTCTTTAACTTTTGAGAGCGATATAACAAAGGTACTGTACCTGGATTGGCTCCTTCTCCCCACTACGCTTGAGCATTGGCCAGGGTTCACATGCCTTTAACTTTTGAGAGTGATATAACAAAGGTTATGTACCTGGATTGGCTCCTTCTCTCTACTACGCTTGAGAATTGGCCAGGGTTCACATGCCTTTAACTTTTGAGAGCGATATAACAAAGGTTATGTACCTGGATTGTCTCCTTCTCTCTACTACGCTTGAGCACTGGCCAGAGTTCACATGCCTTTAACTTTTGAGAGCGATATAACAAAGGTTATGTACCTGGATTGGCTCCTACTCTCCACTACGCTTGAGCATTGACCAGGGTTCACATGTCTTTAACTTTTGAGACCGATATAACAAAGGTTATGTACCTGGATTGACTCCTTCTCTCCACTACGCTTGAGCACTGGCCAGAGTTCACATGCCTTTAACTTTTGAGACCGATATAACAAAGGTTATGTACCTGGATTGGCTCCTACTCTCCACTACGCTTGAGCACTGGCCAGAGTTCACATGCCTTTAACTTTTGAGAGCGATATAACAAAGGTTATGTACCTGGATTGACTCCTTCTCTCCACTACGCTTGAGCACTGGCCAGAGTTCACATGCCTTTAACTTTTGAGAGCGATATAACAAAGGTTATGTACCTGGATTGACTCCTTCTCTCCACTACGCTTGAGCATTGGCCAGGGTTCACATGCCTTTAACTTTTGAGAGCGATATAACAAAGGTTATGTACCTGGATTAGCTCCTCCTCTCCACTACGCTTGAGCATTGACCAGGGTTCACATGCCTTTAACTTTTGAGACCGATATAACAAAGGTTATGTACCTGGATTGGCACCTTCTCTCCACTACGCTTGAGAATTGACCAGGGTTCACATGTCTTTAACTTTTGAGAGTGATATAACAAAGGTTATGTACCTGGATTAGCTCCTCCTCTCCACTACGCTTGAGCATTGACCAGGGTTCACATGTCTTTAACTTTTGAGACCGATATAACAAAGGTTATGTACCTGGATTGGCACCTTCTCTCCACTACGCTTGAGAATTGGCCAGGGTTCACATGTCTTTAACTTTTGAGAGCGATATAACAAAGGTTATGTACCTGGATTGACTCCTTCTCTCCACTACGCTTGAGCATTGACCAGGGTTCACATGTCTTTAACTTTTGAGACCGATATAACAAAGGTTATGTACCTGGATTGGCACCTTCTCTCCACTACGCTTGAGAATTGGCCAGGGTTCACATGTCTTTAACTTTTGAGACCGATATAACAAAGGTACTGTACCTGGATTGTCTCCTTCTCTCCACTACGCTTGAGCATTGGCCAGGGTTCACTTGCCTTTAACTTTTGAGAGCGATGTAACAAAGGTTATGTACCTGGATTGACTCCTTCTCTCCGCTACGCTTGAGCATTGGCCAGGGTTCACATGCCTTTAACTTTTGAGAGCGATATAACAAAGGTTATGTACCTGGATTGGCACCTTCTCTCCACTACGCTTGAGAATTGGCCAGGGTTCACATGTCTTTAACTTTTGAGAGCGATATAACAAAGGTTATGTACCTGGATTGACTCCTTCTCTCCACTACGCTTGAGCATTGACCAGGGTTCACATGTCTTTAACTTTTGAGACCGATATAACAAAGGTTATGTACCTGGATTGGCACCTTCTCTCCACTACGCTTGAGAATTGGCCAGGGTTCACATGTCTTTAACTTTTGAGACCGATATAACAAAGGTTATGTACCTGGATTGGCTCCTCCTCTCCACTACGCTTGAGCATTGGCCAGGGTTCACATGTCTTTAACTTTTGAGAGCGATATAACAAAGGTTATGTACCTGGATTGACTCCTTCTCTCCCCTACGCTTGAGCATTAGCCAGGGTTCACATGTCTTTAACTTTTGAGAGCGATATAACAAAGGTTATGTACCTGGATTGACTCCTTCTCTCCACTACGCTTGAGCATTGGCCAGGGTTCACATGCCTTTAACTTTTGAGAGCGATATAACAAAGGTACTGTACCTGGATGGGCTCCTGCTCTCCCTTACGCTTGAGCATTGGCCAGGGTTCACATGTCTTTAACTTTTGAGAGCGATATAACAAAGGTTATGTACCTGGATTGACTCCTTCTCTCCACTACGCTTGAGCATTGGCCAGGGTTCACATGCCTTTAACTTTTGAGAGCGATATAACAAAGGTTATGTACCTGGATGGGCTCCTGCTCTCCCTTACGCTTGAGCATTGGCCAGGGTTCACATGTCTTTAACTTTTGAGAGCGATATAACAAAGGTACTGTACCTGGATGGGCTCCTGCTCTCCCTTACGCTTGAGCATTGGCCAGGGTTCACATGCCTTTAACTTTTGAGAGCGATATAACAAAGGTACTGTACCTGGATGGGCTCCTGCTCTCCCTTACGCTTGAGCATTGGCCAGGGTTCACATGCCTTTAACTTTTGAGAGCGATATAACAAAGGTACTGTACCTGGATTGGCACCTCCTCTCAGGGCATACGGCTGGTCCTTGTATTGTATGTAATACTGAATATGACCCATTTCATGATGGATTGTCACAAAGTCTTCCATGTTTATTTTCGTACACATTTTTATCCTGCAACAGTATTAACATGTTCTCAACAACTGACAGATAGATACAAGTGACTTCATTAACTTACGTTCTCAACTTTTAAATATTGTCGGTCCTCAACAATACAAACTGAACTTATATTTTCACACAGTTGGTGTTATCTACTACGAGAGGAAGTTGTAGTAGATATTTTAAATTGTTCTTGTGGCATTTGCTAGGGTGTGTTTCGACGCGAGGGTCTGGATGCAACATTGAAGACATCCATAGAGTAAAAAAGTTACCTGACAGGTTACATGAGGAGCTCTTACTTTTAAAATACTATTGCTTGCATTAACTTTCTTTTAAACAAACGACTAGCAGAGACTACAAAGCAGTGACTAAAGCAGTGTAATATTAAATGTCTTCTGCAAGCAACATTCGTAGAGGATAGATGTGCATCAGGTTTACTCTGCAAATGTGCAGATAAAGAATTACAAATGAATGCCTCAGTGTGATACATAATCGACGCATCAATAGCTAGTGTGTTATTATATTTATAATTATTACTTTGCATCATTAGTAGCAGAAGAAAAGGCAATTATCGATAATCTTCAAGATTTTGTAAGATCAAGTATCAAATTTTTTATGTGGAATAAAGTATTCTTCTTTGTGAAAGTATGATTGAAAAGTTAGTCAATCAGTAGAAGAACTGAATATTTCTCTGTTCCGATACCTCGACCCTGGGTTCAGAGATCATCGCTCGAGAGCAGCGGTCGTGAACTTTAAGAATTCTGCTAGAACTTCACCAAAAGTTGGTCAATCAGTAGAAGAATTGAATATTTCTCCGTTCCGATACGTCGACCCCGGGTACAGAGATCATCGTTCGAGAGCAGCGGTCGTGAACTTCAAGAATTCTGCTAGAACTTCACCAAAAGTTGGTCAATCAGTAGAAGAATTGAATATTTCTCCGTTCCGATACGTCGACCCCGGGTACATAGATCATCGCTCGAGAGCAGCGGTCGTGAACTTTAAGAATTCTGCTAGAACTTCACCAAAAGTTGGTCAATCAGTAGAAGAATTGAATATTTCTCCGTTCCGATACCTCGACCCCGGGTACAGAGATCATCGTTCGAGAGCAGCGGTCGTGAACTTTAAGAATTCTGCTAGAACTTCACCAAAAGTTCGTCAATCAGTAGAAGAACTGAATATTTCTCTGTTCCGATACCTCGACCCCGGGTACAGAGATCATCGTTCGAGAGCAGCGGTCGTGAACTTTAAGAATTCTGCTAGAACTTCACCAAAAGTTCGTCAATCAGTAGCAGAATTGAATATTTCTCTGTTCCGATACCTCGACCCTGGGTACAGAGATCATCGCTCGAGAGCAGCCGTCGTGAACTTTAAGAATTCTGCTAGAACTTCACCAAAAGTTGGTCAATCAGTAGAAGAATTGAATATTTCTCTGTTCCGATACCTCGACCCTGGGTACAGAAATCATCGCTCGAGAGCAGCGGTCGTGAACTTCAAGAATTCTGCTAGAACTTCACCAAAAGTTGGTCAATCAGTAGAAGAACTGAATATTTCTCTGTTCCGATACCTCGACCCTGGGTACAGAAATCATCGCTCGAGAGCAGCGGTCGTGAACTTTAAGAATTCTGCTAGAACTTCACCAAAAGTGAGAAATCCATCATCACCACCTTGAGACACACAGTAAACCGCTACAGAGTCAGGCTCGCTTCCACACCTTGGACCACACTGAACGTCTGATTGGAATGGCGACACAAGCTACGCTAGCTACTTTTGTTAATTTATATTATTTTATACTAATACTACCTGACCCGGCGAACTTCGTACCGCCAATAAAAGTTGACTGGACTTATTTATATAAAAAACAAATTCGGACTATTTATTTATTCTGCAATTGGGGGAAGCTTAATTTCAACAGTTACAATAAGTTAATCAATTTAAAGCTTTCTGATAAACAATATGTTTTATTTTTTTTTTGTGGTACGTAAATCTATAACGATGTTTTCCGACGCGCGAACACGCGAGAAACATGATTCCGCAAACTTCCAACAACTGTCTTTGTGATTTATTTATGGTCATCCCAAAGGCCACCGAGCGGGAAGCTGTAGACGCTTAAAATGAAAGGATAAATCCTTTGGAATCATCGGAATACGCGGGATAAGATATCCTCTCCTTTGTACTTTTCCTTGACGCATGACGTTAATCATTAGCTTTTTCACAGTTAGTCTAGTTTCACTGCACAGTCGTGGTTGGTTAATGATACGCACCATGACCACAACTTATCCTACTTTTAATTTTAAAATTGGAGGTGAACGTCTAGGCAATTCTAATTAACTTAAAAACTCTGTGGGATAGTTGACTACGTCATCCTGGTGTATAACTGTGTCAACTGATTTGTACGAAATCAACTTCCCCGGAAGGGACAGACACTCTAGAACGTAATTGTGCCATACCAACACTAGTATTAGTATTAGCTGCGTCTCGCTGCTCATTAGTGTGACGTAGCTCGTCGTACATTTGACTGGCTGTTGCGACCTATACTCCTTGGCATAGTAAAAAAGTTCTCACGAACTTCAATAAGTCGTTAAGGAATTCATTTAATTTTGTGTCAGTTCAATTCACATTCACGAATTCACAAACACAAATTATATAGCAGATATCAAAAGGATATTTTACAAAAATTGCCTGAAGTTAAATATTTATAGTGTTATAGTGCATTCTGAAATTAATTTTGTTTCTAATCTTCTTATGCTACATAAAAAATTTCAGTCTTAATAACAAATGACAAACGTTATTTAATAAAACATGATAAGTTCGCCTCGGTAGCGTAGATGGTAGCGTGTCTGCCTCACGTTCAAGAGGTCCCGAGTTCGAATCTCGGTGAGGGTGAGTTATCTGGATAAGATTTACCCGGGGTTTCCCTTATCCTTCAAAACGAATGTCGGGTAACTAAGCTCTATGGACCCTGGACTCATTTGAGCATCATTTCACCCAATTCATTCACCGTGCGATATAACTTAACGTTGGATGACGTATATTAAAATAAAGAAATAAAAAGTCTTTGGCAAGGAGTGGGAAATCTTTTTACTTTGTAGTGCTTTTGTTTTTCGAAAATAAATGAAGGTCGATGTGGTCAGTAAAAGTTTGAATATGTACTTTTATAATTAGTTAATAGCCCGGTCCATTATCACTTCAGTTTTTCCTCGCCTTCCAAAACTTTCTTGGACTTACAGAAATATTTCAAAACCAGAATGAGACAAATAGGTTCAACCGTTCTCGAGATTTTGTGAAACAATTCATTTGCACGTGTGCATTGCCAAGTAGGGGAACGCGAAGCTGTTTTGGAGGGAGTGGCACGGTAGCTGACGTCAGGATACTGTTCCAGAATGTAACACGAGAACGTTCGGCTTCTGTAGCAGAGATTAATAGTGAGGGCACTGTGTTTGATGCTTCGGGTGGAGCAGCTGAAGTGTGGTACGTGGTGATGAGTCGGTAGAGGGTGCCTACTTAACAGACTGGCTGATTGTACGTTAGCATTGAACTAAACTTTGTCACAGTTGAGAATCTTGTTTTGATTACTGATGTGTAAATTTTAAAAATTAGAACTTTGTAAATTATATTTGGTGTACGTAAGAAGCGTTTGTCCCGCCACATATTCTCTTTGTGAGTTACCACTATTTCTAACGTTCTAAAGTGGCACTGAATTATGTTGGTTTGACAAGTTGAAAGGTGAGGGAGGTCGAACCTGAAGTCCCTCTTGTTGCAGAAGTCCCAGGCTGAGGCGTGACACACCACAACTCGACCGTCCGTTGGTTTCTCTATCATGGCGAGGGACTCGTTGTAAGACATGCTGTTCTCGGGCAAGCCCAGCGACTGGTAGAACTCATCTGACGTCACAAACATCCGCCGAGCGTTGTAACCCTGCAACATTAGATTGACTGCCTTGTAATTTTCTGATTAGCGCATGGTCATTCATTGTCACCACAGTGGCGTACCACTACAGGGGGGACACAAATACATCTCACATATTTTCTTATAGATATACACGAATACCAAAAGCTCATTTAGGGATCTGACAAGTAAACACATTAACAATAGTTAAATTAAATGATAGCTGGTTAAGGGTCATTCACAATGGAAATGCAAACGTATGTCCTAGAAAATCATTCATAATGGAAAAATGGAAGCGTAATTATACCGAATCAGAGATTAACTGATTTAAAATGGCTCCTAATCATGAAATAACATTCAAGCATGGTCAAACAACAGTGGCCAATTTACTCGGTGTACCATATTTGAAGAAAAAACGGTCGTCTCGAAGTAGATGGTGCGTTCATCCGCTGAATCAAAGAATTTATCGAGGAGACTCGTGAAATGATGACCCAGTGCAACTCAAAACAAATTCGGATTAATTAGTTATTTATTCTGTAATGGAGGGTGAAGTTTAAACACAACACAGTTACAATGAACTTAATCAATTTAAAGCTTTATGATAAACAATATTTTTTGTGTGCGTTAATATATAAAGTTGATAGTTATGCGGCGTATAATGGAAACTCCGCGTTGATTCTGCAAACTTCCAACGACTGCCCTTGCGATTTATTTACGGTCATCGCAAAGGTCAAACGTACGGGAAGTTGAAGACACTTAAAATCAAAAGGTAAATCCGGGAATCATCGGAATCAGAAAGGACTTCAATTAAGTTTGTGTCAATTTAACTGACAAACAGAAATTATAAAGAAGGTATCCAAGTACTCACCAATATTTGACAATTGTCTTTGATCAAATATTTATAGTGTTATAGTGCGTTCAGAAATTAATTTTGTGTCTAATCTTCGACAGGTATATCATCATGCTACATAAAAAATTTCAACCTTGATAACAAACGACAAACTTTATTTAATAAAATATTGTAAGTGAAATATCTTTGAAGATTTTGACAAGGAGTGGAACATCTTTCTACTTTGTAATGCTTTTGTTTGTAGAAAATAAAAGGTGTATGTGTTCTCTAAAATTTTGCGTCTGTATATTTATATTTAGTTAGTAACCTGGTCCATTATCAGTTGAGGGAACTTGGTTCAACCCTTCTCGAGTTTTTGTGAGACTAACAAACGTCAATTCATTTATAATTCGCTTAACTTTATGTATGTCGCTTACGTCACCGTTAACTGACAAGTTTCCATGTACAGCAATTCTCTCGAGCGTGTATTTTCGAGTTTTTGCATTTACAACAAAGAACATGTTTGCTTTAGTTAAAGTGTTACTGATACTTAGTGGAACATTTTGGTTGTGTTGTAATTTATAGTTATTCCTACATGGTACATATATAATGTCAGTATGGAGCATTCACGACAAATGAACGGAAAAGTCAGTCACTTTTGTGATTTAATACGTGATAACTAGTTACTTTGATAACTCATACTTTATATTTGAGAAAAACACGAACTCTGACGGGAAGCAATATAACATCTGCAACGCTTCGATATCTCGAACGACAGAGACGAACTCTGGCGGGAGACTTCAATAACCTCGAAACACAGAGAGAGCGAGCTCTGAAATCAGGTTGGGGACAATACATTTGTTAGTCGTAGGTTGGCAGCGCATGTGCCAGGGGAACACGCGAGATAGTTTTACTATTTAGCGGCAGTAGAAGTTGAACTTATAACGACCTATGTGAATGTGGAAGATCTTCGCCTGCCCAGTAAGACGTGCCGACACCTTGAAATTACTACAAGACATAACACGCATTCACCCTGTGGGACTATATCAGCTCCCATCACTACTAATACCTTACTCAGGGCCAATATGCAAGGCATTATTCCGATTTACAACGAGGACAAGAACGAAGCTGTAATAAGATAACACTGCCTTTATGTATTTACACCACGGAAATCAGAGCTTCCTGGATTCAACGTTATATTCAGACGTACTAGCCGTCTCAATAGGCTGGCAGTAGCTTCTTAAAAATAACCTAACAACAACAACATAGATATGTTTCATACCAGAAAGCATAGAACAAATATCGTTATTAAAGAGCCATTCCTAATTAATATCAAAATACGTGCATCTGTATTTACAAAAAAAAGTCAAATATTCCAGTAGAAACATGTGCTATATTACACAATACTAAATGTTATAGTTTCCCAACCTCTAAAGTTTAAGGTTATCTGTCGAACCTGGTTCATTTCCCGCGTGCTGTTTGAAACTTCTATCCCTTAATTTTACACCAGGGTTATTTTAATGAAAATATACACTCATGTATTTTTGCTTCCACGGAATACAAGCCCCTACTTACCACAAATTATCGTCAGACGACCAACAATTTATAATTCTTACAAACAGACATTTTACAGAGCAATGCTTTGTTCGGTTAGCATCTCCGAAATGGAGGTGAAATTATATACTATTCTCTTAAACTTTGCGATGTTTAAAACTTCAAGCTTGGACCAACTTTCCATAGAAAAACAAGGTGGTTTTAAGTGTCTTCTTTCTAGGAGGAAACACCAGCAAAACAAGTTAATCTTACGTAGATATGTTTCAAATAAAAGATAGAACAACCAACGTTAGTAAAGGTAATGGCCCTAGCACGTAGCAGAAATGGAACACTGTTACTTCATTGACTGGCGTAATTGCTAATATTCAATTATCCACACTTAACCTCATCCTTGGGTTGAAAATACATAGACACCACAGAATATGTACAACGTTTGATTACAAATTTGTTTCTTACAATTTTCATAAACGTATTTACACTTATAAACATTATGTATTGTTGGAAATTAATTGTTCCTTCATACTAGGCGTGTATAGGCCAAACTATAGACAGGTAGAGTCAGACTAAAAACCATGAGTCAGTTGCAGAATTTAATGTCATGCTGGCATGTTGGCCATAGCGTCTCCATTGTTAAGATCTATGACTTTAAGATCCCGACTATGGCATTGAATTTGTCAGTGTGACTCTATCTTTCTGTACTGCTAATTGATAACCAGTAACTTTTCTAACTACAGATTGATTTATACGTAAGCTATTCCGGAGCCGTCCTAAGTTTCTATGGCAATGTAAACAAAAGCACGTGTACATTTGCGACATCATTGGCTGTTTAGCCTTGTAACTCTCTGTGGAAGAGAAATATAGTTAAGGACTTTACATTTAATACAAAATATATGCCTATACATCATATTAGTACAAATACAACAGTCATCAGTAATTAATTAGTATTTTACTTGGTAAATGTAAGAGTAATTTGCATATATAGAGTGTCCCAAATTGAAGTATACACTCTTTGAACTGTTATTTCTGCACAACAATATGAGACAAAAATACAGTTGTGTTTTATTTGTTAAGCCCGTACCTGTTCAAAATGTCTGGAAAGTCTTCTCTTTCGTCACACTTCTACAGAAACCGCTTACAAAATTGCAATCGCTTGTCTGGATCATCCTCATTTAATCCGTGGAGAAGTCTGGGAATGTAAGGCTTCCAGTTTTGGCCCCACAAAATTCGATGAAAACTGCTTTTCTTGATACCAACCTCACGAGAACATTGGCGATCGTGAAAAAACCTGCATGACCCAACAGTACTCTCGTTTCCTCTTCACCGACCTTTCAACATATCTTGCACTGTTCCATCGTCTTCAAACTTGTCTCGAATTCTTTTTATTGTTACCTTTATGGTGGTGGTGTTCCTTATTCAACCAGCCAATGTCGTTGTACTTCAACAACAATGCAATAACATTTACGTTCCTGGAATGACAATATCTCCGCCATTGTTGTTTATAAAGACATGAAGATCTATGAATGTGCTGCTATGCTTTTCCAGTGTCTTGTGGATCATACATAAAAACTGTATTTCTGTCTCATTTCATTGCGGAGAAATAACAGTTCAAAGAGTGGATACATCAATATTAATCAGAGTGCACGCTGCACTTGCGCAGTTTAAAAGGAAGTGGGAAGACAATCAGTTTGAAACATGGAAACTTCCGTACAATACGTAAAACATCACAAAGGGAAACATTTAAAATGTGACGAAAAGTAAATTATGTTGAACGTGTTTGGCAAGCTGTGTGAAAAATACCCAACCTTAGCAAATGAGGACGTTGTTCATTTGTCAACAGAATTAACCGGTGTACAGCGCCAAGTAAGGTTCATAGCTTCTTTGAAACAAACGAGACACCGAAATTATAAGAATGCTTCAAGCAGTAAACATGATCCCATTTAGCTGAGCTTTGAAAAACGACCTCCCACGCCATTCTTCGTGACATAGGTTCTGAATTTGTGAACAGAAACTGAAAAAATATAATTGTTGAGAATGAAGATATATTGTTGTGGTGAAGGAATTATGAAACAATGTTCGGAAGTGGAAATCGTCTACAGAATTCGTCCATTGTCAGATTACAATTAGGTACGTAAATTGTTTTTCACTTGCATGTCAGTAGACGCAGTTATTTAGTACTGTTATTCCGCAGAAAGACCCGTGCCTTAATTTTTAATTTCTAAATGAAGTGAGGTTATGTGATGAAATTAAATATTTGAGTGATTTGTGTAAGTATTCAGTCGCTTATCCACCAGGATATTAACTTAATACGTAGTTTGAACATCTAATTAAACAAGATATTTGGCAGCTTCGGTTCCCTGGTTTCTGATATCCGGGTGTTTATTATTTTGTTTAATTTTTTCTAATAGGGGCACCGGGGTAGCGCAGTGGTTTCGTTCGCGGCTCCCATTCAGATTGCCGGCTCTTGGGTTGGCGATTTTAAGTTGGCCTTTACCTCCGTCTAGCCCATGTGAAGTGTCCCCTATGTCCAACGTGGTTCGGAGTCCACGGTATAAGCTGTAGGTCCTCTTGCCTCACTATCACTCTATCACTCTCCGCCGCTCATCACGTGCTGGGGCGAGGTTACCTCGAAGGCCGCAGTTGCCATATGGGGAGTGTTGGTACACATACATACATTTTGTCTAATAAAATTAGTACCAATTGTTTCCTACTTTTTGTTCTAATCACTGAAAATTGAATACATCTTAAATGAACTTGTGAATGCACTCCAGCTACTCAAAGAGCTCTTGGTGTTCTTTGCCAAGTCAACACAGTACTGCACTAATAAACATATTTTAGAGTAATTGCCAACTATTGTTGACGTAAGGGCATGTAGCAGATCTAAAGTCATGGCCAACAATAAGACGAACGTACACTTTTAGCCGACGAATTGAGGAAAGAGATGTGTTAATTCCTAACTGGGTAATTTTTTGTTATTACCTGTTCAATAAGAGATGAGGTGATGTTGACGAGGGTCGCATCAGGAAAGGGCTTCACTATGTCGTAGATGTTATCCCAACTTTGGGCCCACATATTGCCTACAAAATAAACAACATTCACATCAGTTTCTCTACCCACAGAGAGTTTATAATGAATCCACTCAGCAAGCATCTTTTCTCTCATTAAATGGTAAATAGTTGATGATTAATCAAGTTAGAGTGCAGTATTACCCAAAAGATGGGCCGGAATGAGGTCGTCCTCATCTCCTATCTTGTCTCCGTAGACCTGTTGAAGCTTTCTGCGCACGTATGTGTGGAGGTCCACGTACAGGGGCTCGACCTGCGACCACAGCTTCATCATTTCTTCCACTAGGTTCTCGGACTCGAAGTCGTGGCGCCACATCTCACCGTAATCCTGGAAACCTAGATCAATTAAGAAAACCTCTTGAAATTATACATCGTGATTTTACAGGTAATACACGTTTTGAGGTCCTCTATATGGGTATAACAGGTGAAATGTAGAATCTTTAGTCCAAGAGTTATTTTATAACTAAATAATACATAATACAGAAACACTCAACACAGTTAAAGCAGTCTCCGACCATTCAGAAAGGCAAATTGCACAGATTCTCTCTTGTTTTGCTAGGTTTTAAGCCCACACTAGTCTGTGAGACCAATGAGAATATTTTAACAGTAATACAATATCTGATAAGCGTCAGTCTATTGTTGGCTCTACATATGCTCGGAGCTTGTTTGGTAATTTGTAACTGCTTCTTATGTAGTGAAACTGATGATTATGGAGAAAACCAGGCCCACGCCATCTCTACAGTCTTTTGTCCTACTAGAGGGATTACAAGATTGATAGTGTTCTGTTGCTGTTAACGTGTGTGTGGTTCACGTTAGCAGGAGTTTTTGGCACAGCGTGTTTTGTGATACGGTATCGACTATTGTAACGTGTACGTTAACGAGAACAGAAAATGAGCAATTACTTGATATCGCAGCATTCGGTGGCATTGATGGAAGTTGTGATAATTCATATTAACAAAGGAGGAGCGGCAATCCGGAGACTAGATTTAAATCAGTTTACAGATGAAGAATGCCGACTCTATTTTCGTTTTGTACAATGGCTCTACGACGGCTAGTACCGCCTAGAATTGTAACAAGAACAATATTCTGCTAGACGTAAGTTTGAATAAACAATTTACAACGTTCCTATGGTTATATATTAGGTTATGTTGTACTGGCAGTACGTTTAAAGGTTTGTGCATATATCTTCAGCTTCTAGCCTTAGCATATCACAACAGGCTGTGTGATTTGGAAGAAGTTTCTGGTGTATCTTGTTCATATTTATCAGCAATAGCCAATATAATATATAGAAATAAAGGTCACTTATTAAAAAATGTGGCTAACCTAACATGGCTTGACAGAAATAAATTGCAATATTATGCACATGCTGTGTCATTAAAGGTAGCACCTATAAAAAGCTGTTGGGTCTTTTAGTTAGATGGTACAACTTGAGAACGTGATCCATGTGCTACTTTATTGTACGGAAGGAACACTTTTTCCAGTTACAGCTGCCGTATTTGCAACTATTTCTGTCCATACAGCTGGATCTTCATATGGGTTGGTTCACATTACCTCCCGCATCAATATTAGATCATCATTAATGATAAAGCGTAATCTTTCTTGTGTCATTTTGTAAGAGAAATACTAACCGTGAACTATAACGTGTCCGGTTATCGGTTATCTGCTTGCAGTACGTGACACTAACGTTTACGGTAACTGCCAAGAATATGGACAAGACTCTCTATTAAACGTGCGAGTGAGAGACTGACTGAGTGAGTGTGTGTATGTGTTTAAGTGAGTGAGTGAGTAAGTGAGTAAGTGAGTGAGTGAGTGAGTGACTGAGTGTGAGTGAGTGAGTGAGTGTATGTGTGTAAGTGAGTGAGTGTGTGTATGTGTGTAAGTGAGTGAGTGAGTGAGTGAGCGAGTGAGTGAGTGTGGATGTTTTAGGGCCCGTCGACAGATAGGTCATTTGGGTCCGTATTAAATGTGCAACGCTTCTCTTACTCGACACGGGTCATCAAATAAAAGAAATGTATTATATATCAGAAGTGTTTGTCGGTAAAGACGGAACATCGCAACTCATTTACCGGATGTGAAAAATACTGCAGAAAGTGCTGTGAGTGCTCTAAAGTGTCGGATATGCTCGCTGACGGTACATTCAAAGTATCCAGAGGAGATGCCTAACAAAGTAATCAACTTGAAATGAAGTCTATATCGGGATTGTTGTACTACACTGGTGTAATGTAAGCCCAGCGACTAAGTCTATAAGATTTGTGGCTCATCTCAGGCGCCACAGGCACAAATAAATTTCCTTTTCTCCTTCGGTGCTTCAGAATCGACAATTTAGGAAACCGGTCTCATGGCGGCGATAAGACAGGCTTCCAACCTAATTGTTGAAAACTGTCAGAAGGCATATACAATTTCTGAAGTATTCCACCGGATCCGTGCTAAACAAGTATGGATGTCAGCACAACAATAGAACCACACATATACATAGAAACGTTCTGTCCTCACAATATTAGTATATGTAGATTTGTGTGTAATTTAGGAGGATTAACAGATAGATTATGGATCCATTTACGTCATCATTACATCATTGCCTGTTCCGAAGGCCTTAGTCAGTGGCACGGAACAAGAAAGGTTATTCAAGGAAATTGATGTTTATCTCAAACATTCTAACATTCCAGCTGATACGGTTGTACAGATTGTTCTGGTGACTTTTTGTGTGGAATACAATACCTGCTTTACTTTACGTAGTAGAGAAAAACACTCAACAAAATTACAAGGAAATACACGCTTCATCAGGTCGACTTTCTTCTTACCACAAATTGCTTTTTACGTCGAAAGAAAGCTATCTCTAGCTACATTACATCTGTATATCTCGGAAATGGTATTTTAACAAGACCTGGAGTGGTTGAGTAGTAATATTTTGTCTATCTCTTACAGCTTACAAAAGAACTTCTGAAGACACTCACAGAAAATTCAAAATATACATTTTATTTCTCACTGCCTTAAATATGTGGTATTTTAATGAGTATTGCTGGAAGTATTTCTAAGTAAATGAGAAAGGACTAACATTGATCTGTGTAACGGTAGCTTGCTATGGGAATGTTCTATAACTTCTTTCTTTCTTTCTTTCTTTGTTTTTCTCTCTTTCTTTCTTCCTTTCTCTCTCCGTCTTTCTTTCTTTCCCTCTTTCTTTCTCCATCTTTCTTTCTCTCTTTCTTTCTCTCTTTCCTTCTGCCTTCCTTTCTCTCTCTTTCTCTTCTTTCTCTGTTTCTTTCTTTATCTGTTTATTTCTTTCTGTCTTTCTTTCTTTATCTGTTTATATCTTTCTCTTTCTTTGTAACTTTTTTCTTTGTCTCTTTCTCTCTCTTTCTTTCTCTCTTTCACTCTTGTCTTTCTTTTTTTCTTTCTCTCTTTCTTTCTATCTTTTTCTTTGTTCCTTTCTCTTTCTTTCTTTCTTTTTTCTCTGTCTCTTTGTTTTTTTCTTTCTCTCTTTCTCTCTCTCTCTTTACTTCTTTCTCTGTTTCTTTCTCTTTCTTTCTTTCTCTCTTTCTTTACTTCTTTCTCTCTTTCTTTGTAGTTTAATGTATTTAAACTACTACGTCATACAGACAGTAGTAAATGTAAATGACTAGAATTATGCTCAAATAGAACTTAGTATTACATTAGAGTAAGGAACAAAACAAAAAAGTCTTATCATAACCGAGATTTGAAGTTGGCAACTCTTGAATGAGACAGTGGAAGTTTTGGGATCCTAAGCAACTTGTTATTTATACTGTCGATGGCTAGGCAAACTATCACTGTCATTTGTTTTCAAAACTGTTGCATTGTCACTCGCTGTATGAGGAGATCCGTTATCGTGTTCACTCTGGGGATGTTTTACAATAGGGGTTATGTCATATTGAGGGAGTGTCGTCGTGAAGGTTGTAGGTCAAACAGCCGCGGGAAAGCTGACGAAGGTCGCTGGCTGCAGAACGTGAGGCGGACATCCGCTGTGTGAGCCTCATATCAATGTGAACGACTACGCAACGTTATATCCAATATCTGACTGGACAAAAATGTTCCATGTGTGTTGAAACAATACCGCAAACGCCTTCTACTTCATGAAACAAAAGTCATCCTAATAAACAACACTTCTGATGATATTGACAGAAAAGTCAAGTAGAGCCATTTTCGAACAAGTCAGAATGTTTGATAATGAGATTGTGAGATTTTGTTGACAGAGAAAGTAAATAAATAAACTAACCGTTGATGTTAGCTGCTACGTTACTGAGTTGGACGTATTTCTTGTAGTCGGACTTCATGCGTGCTCCTGATGCATCTCGCCAAGCTTTCCATACGTACTCCAGCTCGTCGTAGTCACGTGACGTCGCCATCACCTTCTCTATGCCTGGAACATCAAAACCACTTGTTGTTGCATTGTCATCTAGTTGTCGGCGAAGTTAGAACAGATAGACCTCACCTCACCTGGGTCGAGAGAGAGTCCTTCCTTAGACACATCGCAGTCCTGCTTGTGGTAAGGACAGATCCTGGCCGAGCTGTATATTGTCGTCATATTCGTCTGTCTCTGGTTCAGCTGAAACACAAATACCAAACCCGGGAATCGAGTCTCAGAACAAAAGACAAAAACTGTTTATAGAACGGGCCCAATGACATTGTTGTCCACGGGCCCTAAAACACCACACACTCACTCACTCACTCACTCACTCACACTGTTTATAGAAGATACATACGAAGTGCGTTCAAGTTATAACACCTGGGACCAGATAGGAACTTCTGGTTTTTCTTGTTTTTAAATACACGTGGACTCTTGGTCAATGAGTGACAGATATGGCAGCAATGTACAATGAATAGAACTCTGTGGCAGCGACCAGAGCTAGGACTGTTTTTGATACTTAACTTTGCGAAGCTTTCATTGCAAGAACAGCGTGTAATCATTCGTTTTCTCCATTTTCTTGGTGTGACAGCTATTGAAATTCATCGTCAGTTGAGTGAGGCATGTGGTGATGGTACCATGGTTGTGTCTAATGCGTGTTCCTGGATGTGACAGTTCAATGAAGACAGAACATCGTGTGACAACAAAGCAAGATAGTTGAGTGGGGCATGTGGTGATGGTACCATGGTTGTGTCTAATGCGTGTTCCTGGATGTGACAGTTCAATGAAGACAGAACATCGTGTGACAACAAAGCAAGACAGTTGAGTGAGGCATGTGGTGATGGTACCATGGTTGTGTCTAATGCGTGTTCCTGGATGTGACAGTTCAATGAAGACAGAACATCGTGTGACAACAAAGCAAGATAGTTGAGTGAGGCATGTGGTGATGGTACCATGTATGTGTCTACTGTGTGTTCCTGGATGTGACAGTTCAATGAAGACAGAACATCGTGTGTCAACAAAGCAAGACAGTTGAGTGGGGCATGCGGTGACTGTACCATGGATGTGTCTAATGTGTGTTCCTGGGTGTGACAGTTCAATGAAGACAGAACATCGTGTGACAACAAAGCAAGATAGTTGAGTGGGGCATGCGGTGACGGTACCATGGATGTGTCTAATGTGTGTTCCTGGATGTGACAGTTCAATGAAGACAGAACATCGTGTGTCAACAAAGCAAGACAGTTGAGTGGGGCATGTGGTGATGGTACCATGGATGTGTCTAATGTGTGTTCCTGGGTGTGACAGTTCAATGAAGACAGAACATCGTGTGACAACAAAGCAAGATAGTTGAGTGGGGCATGTGGTGATGGTACCATGGATGTGTCTAATGTGTGTTCCTGGGTGTGACAGTTCAATGAAGACAGAATATCGTGTGTCAAAAAAGCAAGATAGTTGAGTGGGGCATGCGGTGACTGTACCATGGATGTGTCTAATGTGTGTTCCTGGTTGTGACAGTTCAATGAAGACAGAACATCGTGTGACAACAAAGCAAGACAGTTGAGTGGGGCATGCGGTGACTGTACCATGGATGTGTCTAATGTGTGTTCCTGGGTGTGACAGTTCAATGAAGACAGAACATCGTGTGTCAACAAAGCAAGATAGTTGAGTGGGGCATGCGGTGACTGTACCATGGATGTGTCTAATGTGTGTTCCTGGGTGTGACAGTTCAATGAAGACAGAACATCGTGTGACAACAAAGCAAGATAGTTGAGTGGGGCATGTGGTGATGGTACCATGGATGTGTCTAATGTGTGTTCCTGGCTGTGACAGTTCAAAGAAGACAGAACATCGTGTGACAACAAAGCAAGATAGTTAAGTGAGGCATGTGGTGATGGTACCATGGATGTGTCTACTGTGTGTTCCTGGATGTGACAGTTCAATGAAGACAGTGTGAAAACAAACCAAGACAGTTAAGTGAGGCATGTGGTGATGGTACCATGGATGTGTCTAATGTGTGTTCCTGGATGTGACAGTTCAATGAAGACAGAACATCGTGTGTCAACAAAGCAAGACAGTTGAGTGAGGCATGTGGTGATGGTACCATGGATGTGTCTACTGTGTGTTCCTGGATGTGACAGTTCAATTATGGCAGAATATCATGTGACAACAAACCAAGACAGTTGAGTGAGGCATGTGGTGATGGTACCATGGATGTGTCTAATGTGTGTTCCTGGATGTGACAGTTCAATTATGACAGAATATCATGTGACAGCAAACCAAGATAGTTGAGTGAGGAATCTGGTGATGGTACCATGGATGTGTCTACCGTGTGTTCTGGGTGCGACATTTCAATGAAGACAGAACATCATGTGACAACAAACCAAGACAGTTGAGTGAGGCATGTGGTGATGGTACCATGGATGTGTCTACTGTGTGTTCCTGGATGTGACAGTTCAATTATGGCAGAACATCATGTGACAACAAACCAAGACAGTTGAGTGAGGCATGTGGTGATGGTACCATGGATGTGTCTACTGTGTGTTCCTGGATGAGACAGTTCAATTATGGCAGAACATCATGTGACAACAAACCAACACAGTTGAGTGAGGCATGTGGTGATGATACAATGGATGTGTCTATTGTGTGTTCCTGGATGTGACAGTTCAATTATGGCAGAAAATCATGTGACAACAAACCAAGACAGTTGAGTGAGGCATGTGGTGATGGTACCATGGATGTGTCTACTGTGTGTTCCTGGATGTGACAGTTCAATTATGGCAGAACATCATGTGACAACAAACCAACACAGTTGAGTGAGGCATGTGGTGATGGTACCATGGATGTGTCTATTGTGTGTTCCTGGATGTGACATTTCAATTATGGCAGAACATCGTGTGTCAACAAAGCAAGATAGTTGAGTGGGGCATGCGGTGACGGTACCATGGATGTGTCTAATGTGTGTTCCTGGGTGTGACAGTTCAATGAAGACAGAACATCGTGTGACAACAAAGCAAGACAGTTGAGTGGGGCATGCGGTGACTGTACCATGGATGTGTCTAATGTGTGTTCCTGGGTGTGACAGTTCAATGAAGACAGAACATCGTGTGTCAACAAAGCAAGATAGTTGAGTGGGGCATGCGGTGACGGTACCATGGATGTGTCTAATGTGTGTTCCTGGCTGTGACAGTTCAATGAAGACAGAACATCGTGTGACAACAAAGCAAGATAGTTGAGTGGGGCATGTGGTGATGGTACCATGGATGTGTCTAATGTGTGTTCCTGAGTGTGACAGTTCAATGAAGCCAGAACATCGTGTGACAACAAAGCAAGATAGTTAAGTGAGGCATGTGGTGATGGTACCATGGATGTGTCTACTGTGTGTTCCTGGATGTGACAGTTCAATGAAGACAGTGTGACAACAAACCAAGACAGTTAAGTGAGGCATGTGGTGATGGTACCATGGATGTGTCTAATGTGTGTTCCTGGATGTGACAGTTCAATGAAGACAGAACATCGTGTGTCAAAAAAGCAAGACAGTTGAGTGAGGCATGTGGTGATGGTACCATGGATGTGTCTACTGTGTGTTCCTGGATGTGACAGTTCAATTATGGCAGAATATCATGTGACAACAAACCAAGACAGTTGAGTGAGGCATGTGGTGATGGTACCATGGATGTATCTAATGTGTGTTCCTGGATGTGACAGTTCAATTATGACAGAATATCATGTGACAGCAAACCAAGATAGTTGAGTGAGGCATGTGGTGACGGTACCATGGATGTGTCTAATGTGTGTTCTGGGTGCGACATTTCAATGAAGACAGAACATCATGTGACAACAAACCAAGACAGTTGAGTGAGGCATGTGGTGACGGTACCATGGATGTGTCTAATGTGTGTTCTGGGTGCGACATTTCAATGAAGACAGAACATCGTGTGACAACAAACCAAGCCAGTTGAGTGGGGCATGTGCTGATGGTACCATGGATGTGTCTAATGTGTGTTCCTGGGTGCGAATTTCAATGAAGACAGAACATCATGTGACAACAAACCAAGACAGTTGAGTGAGGCATGTGGTGATGGTATCATGGATGTGTCTAATGTACGTTCCTGGATGTGACAGTTCAATGAAGACAGAACATCATGTGACAACAAACCAAGACAGTTGAGTGAGGCATGTGGTGACGGTACCATGGATGTGTCTAATGTGTGTTCCTGGCTGTGACAGTTCAATGAAGACAGAACATCATGTGACAACAAACCAAGACAGTTGAGTGAGGCATGTGGTGATGGTATCATGGATGTGTCTAATGTACGTTCCTGGCTGTGACATTTCAATGAAGACAGAACATCATGTGACAACAAACCAAGACAGTTGAGTGAGGCATGTGGTGATGGTACCATGGATGTGTCTACTGTGTGTTCCTGGATGTGACAGTTCAATTATGGCAGAACATCATGTGACAACAAACCAAGACATTTGAGTGAGGCATGTGGTGATGGTACCATGGATGTGTCTACTGTGTGTTCCTGGATGTGACAGTTCAATTATGGCAGAACATCATGTGACAACAAACCAACACAGTTGAGTGAGGCATGTGGTGATGGTACCATGGATGTGTCTATTGTGTGTTCCTGGATGTGACAGTTCAATTATGGCAGAAAATCATGTGACAACAAACCAAGACAGTTGAGTGAGGCATGTGGTGATGGTACCATGGATGTGTCTACTGTGTGTTCCTGGATGTGACAGTTCAATTATGGCAGAACATCATGTGACAACAAACCAACACAGTTCAGTGAGGCATGTGGTGATGGTACCATGGATGTGTCTATTGTGTGTTCCTGGATGTGACAGTTCAATTATGGCAGAACATCATGTGACAACAAACCAAGACAGTTGAGTGAGGCATGTGGTGACGGTACCATGGATGTGTCTACTGTGTGTTCCTGGTGTGACAGTTCAATGAAGACAGAACATCGTGTGACAACAAAGCAAGATAGTTGAGTGGGGCATGTGGTGATGGTACCATGGATGTGTCAACTGTGTGTTCCTGGATGTGACAGTTCAATTATGGCAGAATATCATGTGACAACAAACCAAGACAGTTCAGTGAGGCATGTGGTGACGGTACCATGGATGTGTCTAATGTGTGTTCCTGGATGTGACACTTCAATGAAGACAGAACATCATGTGACAACAAACCAAGACAGTTGAGTGAGGCATGTGGACCTTCCAAAACATTCCCCATTCTAAACTAGGTCTTATATGTAAACATTTTCTACAGTCTTTTAATTCTAACTTGAAACTTGCGATACCTCGATACTCATGCTAATTGCGTGATATCGATATTGAGGGGTAGTTCAGAAAATTTGTTCAAACTCTTTGATGGTGATACTGCAATTTTTATTTTATTTTAAAATCACAAAATATTAATGGCGCAAGTAGAAGATTGCCAGTAACATTATACAAGAAAATAATGGTGTCGATAGAGTCTAGAGCAGGACTGTCAGAAAGCTTTTATGAGAGTTGACGTGGACGCTGAGTGCACGAAATGGAAGTCAGTGTCCGGGTCAAGACGACATCGATTGAACAAGATGTTACACACTTGCCTGGGCCATTCCCCTCGGTTAGTAAAATAACAATATTGGGCTGTGAGCGGCCTAGCGTGTGTTGCACTCACAAAACTTTCTCTACTCTAGTACAAACACAGTTTCGTCTGTGAACCCGCTTTGGGAGGTTCGGGTTCGATTCCCGTGGTCAACCTACCTGACCCATGGATTTTTCGGGGTTTTCCCGGGTCGCCAGGCTGGGTAGGTTAATAACATTCCCCAAATTTCCTGTGTCTTCATTTCATCTCATCTGTTGGTCTCTTTCAGGGTAGAAGTGTCGACGGGTGTACTGGCGCTGTATGGCAGGATGATATGCTCTTGGTAATAAACACTTCCTACTTCGGTCTCCTGGCAGATCTGGTGAACCCTTTCTGAACCACGGTGATTGTAGTGGCCTACCGGGCTGTTTTCAACTGGTAAATCCTGGGGACCATGCTCTCGGCTTTGTTGTGACTCCTTAGGACGGCCTCCCTCTGTCTCCTCTCGCCTCGTCCTTCCTCCCATGGATGTCCCAGTTGAGACATAGGTACAGAAGATTAACACTTGTCGCACTGCCCAATTCCCTCCGTACCGTAATCCAGTAAAACACAAAGGCACATAATCGCTAACCTGGGAAAGACAATGATACGACTGCTGCCGTCTACAGCACCATGTGTGTGAGAAGTACAAACGTTGAGTTAGACATCTGACAGACCACTGTCACCTCCCGCAGGGGAGGGGATCCGCCCTCTTCAACTACCGTGGTGTGAGCGCCGGTTCCCTAGCACTCATGGTACCTCTGACGTTACCAGAGGAACCTTAGGCCAAACTTTCGAGCCCCTCCCTGTTGAGATTTGTTCGGATTGGGTTGGACTCGAGGGGGCAGTGTGTTCCCGATACCAATGGAAGATTGGGTACCTCCGATCAGGTTTCGGTCGCCCGGAGGTGTAGGGGGTTGCCTCATAAGTCCCACGTACTAGCCTACAGAGCTAGTAGAAGGTGTGCTAGATCACCAAGCGGCCCCACCGAGGTTATTTGGTAGTTTTCTCTGCAGGGTTGCCTCATAAGTCCCACGTACTAGCCTACAGAGCTAGTAGAAGGTGTGCTAGATCACCAGGCTCCCCCACCGAGGTTATTTGGTAGTCTTCTCTGCAGGGTTGCCTCATAAGTCCCACGTACTAGCCTACAGAGCTAGTAGAAGGTGTGCTAGATCACCAGGCTCCCCCACCGAGGTTATTTGGTAGTTTTCTCTGCAGGGTTGCCTCATAAGTCCCACGTACTAGCCTACAGAGCTAGTAGAAGGTGTGCTAGATCACCAGGCGGCCCCACCGAGGTTATTTGGTAGTCTTCTCTGCAGGGTTGCCTCATAAGTCCCACGTACTAGCCTACAGAGCTAGTAGAAGGTGTGCTAGATCACCAGGCGGCCCCACCGAGGTTATTTGGTAGTCTTCTCTGCAGGGTTGCCTCATAAGTCCCACGTACTAGCCTACAGAGCTAGTAGAAGGTGTGCTAGATCACCAGGCGGCCCCACCGAGGTTATTTGGTAGTCTTCTCTGCAGGGTTGCCTCATAAGTCCCGCGTACTAGCCTAAAGAGCTATTAGAAGGTGTGCTAGATCACCAGGCGGCCCCACCGAGGTTATTTGGTAGTCTTCTCTGCAGGGTTGCCTCATAAGTCCCACGTACTAGCCTACAGAGCTAGTAGAAGGTGTGCTAGATCACCAAGCAGCCCCACCGAGGTTATTTGGTAGTCTTCTCTGCAGGGTTGCCTCATAAGTCCCGCGTACTAGCCTAAAGAGCTAGTAGAAGGTGTGCTAGATCACCAGGCGGCCCCACCGAGGTTATTTGGTAGTCTTCTCTGCAAGGTTGCCTCATAAGTCCCACGTACTAGCCTACAGAGCTAGTAGAAGGTGTGCTAGATCACCAGGCGGCCCCACCGAGGTTATTTGGTAGTCTTCTCTGCAGGGTTGCCTCATAAGTCCCGCGTACTAGCCTAAAGAGCTAGTAGAAGGTGTGCTAGATCACCAGGCGGCCCCACCGAGGTTATTTGGTAGTCTTCTCTGCAGGGTTGCCTCATAAGTCCCGCGTACTAGCCTAAAGAGCTAGTAGAAGGTGTGCTAGATCACCAGGCGGCCCCACCGAGGTTATTTGGTAGTCTTCTCTGCAGGGTTGCCTCATAAGTCCCACGTACTAGCCTAAAGAGCTAGTAGAAGGTGTGCTAGATCACCAGGCGGCCCCACCGAGGTTATTTGGTAGTCTTCTCTGCAGGGTTGCCTCATAAGTCCCGCGTACTAGCCTAAAGAGCTAGTAGAAGGTGTGCTAGATCACCAGGCGGCCCTACCGAGGTTATTTGGTAGTCTTCTCTGCAAGGTTGCCTCATAAGTCCCGCGTACTAGCCTAAAGAGCTAGTAGAAGGTGTGCTAGATCACCAGGCGGCCCCACCGAGGTTATTTGGTAGTCTTCTCTGCAGGGTTGCCTCATAAGACCCGCGTACTAGCCTAAAGAGCTAGTAGAAGGTGTGCCAAGTGACCCCACCGAGGTTATTTGGTAGTCTTCTCTGCAGGGTTGCCTCATAAGTCCCGCGTACTAGCCTAAAGAGCTAGTAGAAGGTGTGCTAGATCACCAGGCGGCCCCACCGAGGTTATTTGGTAGTCTTCTCTGCAGGGTTGCCTCATAAGACCCGCGTACTAGCCTAAAGAGCTAGTAGAAGGTGTGCCAAGTGACCCCACCGAGGTTATTTGGTAGTCTTCTCTGCAGGGTTGCCTCATAAGTCCCGCGTACTAGCCTAAAGAGCTAGTAGAAGGTGTGCCAAGTGACCCCACCGAGGTTATTTGGTAGTCTTCTCTGCAGGGTTGCCTCATAAGTCCCGCGTACTAGCCTAAAGAGCTAGTAGAAGGTGTGCTAGATCACCAGGCGGCCCCACCGAGGTTATTTGGTAGTCTTCTCTGCAGGGTTGCCTCATAAGTCCCGCGTACTAGCCTAAAGAGCTAGTAGAAGGTGTGCTAGATCACCAGGCGGCCCCACCGAGGTTATTTGGTAGTCTTCTCTGCAAGGTTGCCTCATAAGTCCCACGTACTAGCCTACAGAGCTAGTAGAAGGTGTGCCAAGTGACCCCACCGAGGTTATTTGGTAGTCTTCTCTGCAGGGTTGCCTCATAAGTCCCGCGTACTAGCCTAAAGAGCTAGTAGAAGGTGTGCTAGATCACCAGGCGGCCCCACCGAGGTTATTTGGTAGTCTTCTCTGCAGGGTTGCCTCATAAGTCCCCGGTACTAGACCACAGAGCTAGTAGAAGGTGTGCTAGATCACCAGGCGGCCCCACCGAGGTTATTTGGTAGTCTTCTCTGCAGGGTTGCCTCATAAGTCCCGCGTACTAGCCTACAGAGCTAGTAGAAGGTGTGCCAAGTGACCCCACCGAGGTTATTTGGTAGTCTTCTCTGCAGGGTTGCCTCATAAGTCCCGCGTACTAGCCTAAAGAGCTAGTAGAAGGTGTGCCAAGTGACCCCACCGAGGTTATTTGGTAGTCTTCTCTGCAGGGTTGCCTCATAAGTCCCGCGTACTAGCCTAAAGAGCTAGTAGAAGGTGTGCCAAGTGACCCCACCGAGGTTATTTGGTAGTCTTCTCTGCAGGGTTGTCTCATAAGTCCCGCGTACTAGACTAAAGAGCTAGTAGAAGGTGTGCCAAGTGACCCCACCGAGCTTATTTGGTAGTCTTCTCTGCAGGGTTGTCTCATAAGTCCCACGTACTAGCCTACAGAGCTAGTAGAAGGTGTGCTAGATCACCAGGCGGCCCTACCGAGGTTATTTGGTAGTCTTCTCTGCAGGGTTGCCTCATAAGACCCGCGTACTAGCCTAAAGAGCTAGTAGAAGGTGTGCCAAGTGACCCCACCGAGGTTATTTGGTAGTCTTCTCTGCAGGGTTGTCTCATAAGTCCCGCGTACTAGCCTAAAGAGCTAGTAGAAGGTGTGCTAGATCACCAGGCGGCCCTACCGAGGTTATTTGGTAGTCTTCTCTGCAGGGTTGTCTCATAAGTCCCGCGTACTAGCCTAAAGAGCTAGTAGAAGGTGTGCTAGATCACCAGGCGGCCCCACCGAGGTTATTTGGTAGTCTTCTCTGCAGGGTTGCCTCATAAGTCCCGCGTACTAGACTAAAGAGCTAGTAGAAGGTGTGCCAAGTGACCCCACCGAGGTTATTTGGTAGTCTTCTCTGCAGGGTTGCCTCATAAGTCCCACGTACTAGCCTACAGAGCTAGTAGAAGGTGTGCTAGATCACCAAGCGGCCCCACCGAGGTTATTTGGTAGTCTTCTCTGCAAGGTTGCCTCATAAGTCCCGCGTACTAGCCTAAAGAGCTAGTAGAAGGTGTGCTAGATCACCAGGCGGCCCTACCGAGGTTATTTGGTAGTCTTCTCTGCAGGGTTGCCTCATAAGTCCCACGTACTAGCCTACAGAGCTAGTAGAAGGTGTGCTAGATCACCAAGCGGCCCCACCGAGGTTATTTGGTAGTCTTCTCTGCAAGGTTGCCTCATAAGTCCCGCGTACTAGCCTAAAGAGCTAGTAGAAGGTGTGCTAGATCACCAGGCGGCCCTACCGAGGTTATTTGGTAGTCTTCTCTGCAGGGTTGTCTCATAAGTCCCGCGTACTAGCCTAAAGAGCTAGTAGAAGGTGTGCCAAGTGACCCCACCGAGGTTATTTGGTAGTCTTCTCTGCAGGGTTGCCTCATAAGTCCCGCGTACTAGCCTAAAGAGCTAGTAGAAGGTGTGCCAAGTGGCCCCACCGAGGTTATTTGGTAGTCTTCTCTGTAGGGTTGCCTCATAAGTCCCGCGTACTAGCCTAAAGAGCTAGTAGAAGGTGTGCCAAGTGACCCCACCGAGGTTATTTGGTAGTCTTCTCTGTAGGGTTGCCTCATAAGTCCCACGTACTAGCCTAAAGAGCTAGTAGAAGGTGTGCTAGATCACCAAGTGGCCCCACCGAGGTTATTTGGTAGTCTTCTCTGCAAGGTTGCCTCATAAGTCCCGCGTACTAGCCTAAAGAGCTAGTAGAAGGTGTGCCAAGTGGCCCCACCGAGGTTATTTGGTAGTCTTCTCTGCAAGGTTGCCTCATAAGTCCCGCGTACTAGCCTAAAGAGCTAGTAGAAGGTGTGCTAGATCACCAGGCGGCCCTACCGAGGTTATTTGGTAGTCTTCTCTGCAAGGTTGCCTCATAAGTCCCGCGTACTAGCCTAAAGAGCTAGTAGAAGGTGTGCCAAGTGGCCCCACCGAGGTTATTTGGTAGTCTTCTCTGCAAGGTTGCCTCATAAGTCCCGCGTACTAGCCTAAAGAGCTAGTAGAAGGTGTGCTAGATCACCAGGCGGCCCTACCGATGTTATTTGGTAGTCTTCTCTGCAGGGTTGCCTCATAAGTCCCACGTACTAGCCTAAAGAGCTAGTAGAAGGTGTGCCAAGTGACCCCACCGAGGTTATTTGGTAGTCTTCTCTGCAGGGTTGCCTCATAAGTCCCACGTACTAGCCTACAGAGCTAGTAGAAGGTGTGCTAGATCACCAAGCGGCCCCACCGAGGTTATTTGGTAGTCTTCTCTGCAAGGTTGCCTCATAAGTCCCACGTACTAGCCTAAAGAGCTAGTAGAAGGTGTGCTAGATCACCAGGCGGCCCTACCGAGGTTATTTGGTAGTCTTCTCTGCAAGGTTGCCTCATAAGTCCCGCGTACTAGCCTAAAGAGCTAGTAGAAAGTGTGCTAGATCACCAGGCGGCCCCACCGAGGTTATTTGGTAGTCTTCTCTGCAGGGTTGCCTCATAAGTCCCACGTACTAGCCTAAAGAGCTAGTAGAAGGTGTGCCAAGTGGCCCCACCGAGGTTATTTGGTAGTCTTCTCTGCAAGGTTGCCTCATAAGTCCCGCGTACTAGCCTACAGAGCTAGTAGAAAGTGTGCTAGATCACCAAGTGGCCCCACCGAGGTTATTTGGTAGTCTTCTCTGCAAGGTTGCCTCATAAGTCCCGGGTACTAGCCTAAAGAGCTAGTAGAAGGTGTGCCAAGTGGCCCCACCGAGGTTATTTGGTAGTCTTCTCTGCAAGGTTGCCTCATAAGTCCCGCGTACTAGCCTACAGAGCTAGTAGAAAGTGTGCTAGATCACCAAGTGGCCCCACCGAGGTTATTTGGTAGTCTTCTCTGCAAGGTTGCCTCATAAGTCCCGGGTACTAGCCTAAAGAGCTAGTAGAAGGTGTGCTAGATCACCAGGCGGCCCTACCGAGGTTATTTGGTAGTCTTCTCTGCAAGGTTGCCTCATAAGTCCCGCGTACTAGCCTAAAGAGCTAGTAGAAGGTGTGCTAGATCACCAAGTGGCCCCACCGAGGTTATTTGGTAGTCTTCTCTGCAAGGTTGACGCGCGTAAGTGACGTATCCACTTCCACCCGTCTTGAGATGGGGGGAGGGAGGGTTAGACTCAAGGTACTGCCCCAAGGAAAGAGCCCCAGAGATGTCCATTGCTCCCGAGTTGATAGAGGCCGGAGTCGGGTAGACCTCCTCCCTCTAACAGAACAACGGTAGGAGTCTCTACTTTATGTACTGCAACTCCACCTATACTCCATTACCGATCTACCTCTGCTTTAGGTTTTATTATTTTTATTTGTATTTTTTTAGTTCCAGGGAAACCCACAGCTGTGCTCTCCTAGTGTTCACATATATCTACACCGTGTCCGCTCTTAATATATTTACTTACTGCATGAGTTAAATTGTAAATAAATATTAACAAAGGAAGCACAAAAGTCAGTTTTATATTGAATATTTACAGCAATAAATGTTCAAACTTAGAAGATTTGATATAGTTGATGCACATAGGTTACGTTTATGTTTATTTGGGTTGCTCTTGATGTTTTCAAATAAATATTTGTGTATTTCAAATCTTTGAAATAATTTTATACAGAACAAAACATAAGCGGTAACAATACAAAAGAAAGATCATAAAGGAAAAGAAAAGAAAAGTTCAGGATAGCCAACATAAATCCAAATTTACTAGCCACAGGTTAGAGCAGTGACAGCAATCTACATCATTGTTACCGTAATACATACTTAAATTAATTGTAGTTAACTGTATACCTTATTGTCATCAAGTATAAATGATGACTATCGCTGCACCAGAGCCGTCCTTAGTTTATATGGTGAAGTATACAAAGCGGGAAAATGTATTACTCCACAGGCGACTGTCATTGGTGGGAATGCTATCGCCATTTTATCAGTATTTTAGCAATACTTCCAATGAGAAAGTTACGCGAGAAGATCCAGGTTACTGAAGTTTGAAGTAGTATGTAAGAGATAAGCATTTGATGCATTGGCTAATCTATATAGTTTATAATTATTTGTATTGCATTTTATAAAGTGTTGTTTTTGTTGATACATTCACGTGTTTCACGTGTGCAATAGAATATCAAAAGTAAAAGTTGCATGACGTCCACTTTACTGAGGACATCTTGTTACTTCATGTGAGTAGCTTCTCTTTCCGAACATAACTGTATTAAAGTCAACTTAGTTTTATATTCTATAAAGGTACTTTCTTAAATTAAAAGTAAAGAGATACAGCTTACCTCACTAAGAGCAGAGTTGTTGAGTGCTGATACACCCAGCACGGACAGCGTCTTCAGTTGTCTCTTGACCGTCTCGTTCTTGAAGTTGGACCAATCTATACCACGAAAATGTTCTTCCCATTGTTCCTTCTCGAACTTGGCGAACGCCAGAGTTTGCTCGTTCTGAAACAAACCAAGCGATGCGATAAAGGTCGTACCCCATTTAAAGTAATGAGACCTAGGGTTGTTTGTCACGGACCAAAAGCGCATTACAATGAAGTTTTGTCAAGAGTATTTAGAGTTGATTAGGAAACTAGAGGCGAAGGAGTGTACAATTTGCAGCAAAAATCGTGGCTTATGATGCTGTACGTTATCAGTCAAGGCTAAACGTCGGAGCACGGCCATATTCACGAGGATTGTTCCCAAACCTGGGCAAAGGGCTGAGAAACGAGTTTGTTTCAATGAGGTTTTTGAAAGTTTGGATTTTAAAGGTTACGTTTATGTTGAAGTTAAGAGAGAGAGCGCTCCCTGCTTTGTTTTGTACAATCGATCCCACAGTTGTGAAGAAGCCAAGTGTTAAAACCTCTGTGTCTATAGCCGACGGCGATTTCCTTGTTTTGTGTCCTACCTGCCTTCATAAATGTTACATTACACGCAACAGTGTTGCCATGTTACACTCACATCCTTACGTTATCTTATTGTAACAGTAGTCAAATGTTTTGTACAATCGATCCCACAGTTGTGAAGAAGCCAAGTGTTAAAACCTCTGTGTCTATAGCCGACGGCGATTTCCTTGTTTTGTGTCCTACCTGCCTTCATAAATGTTACATTACACGCAACAGTGTTGCCATGTTACACTCACATCTCTACGTTATCTTATTGTAACAGTAGTCAAATGTTTTGTCATTACATTCTCTTTGTATGTCCAAGAGATAAAAAAGCGAATAAACGACTTTATATTAGACCAAAGTGTAAACAAATAACAAAGAATAGCTCAGAAATAGTTCACTTCAGAAAGATATATATTTAACATAAATTGTGTGTATTATAAGATGTCCATTTTTATATAGTAAGACTTTGTCTATCTCTTAGAGTTTATTTCACTTAAGCTTGTCCCGTATCTCTCAACGCTCACTTCTCATTGACCTTGCTTTACCATACAACGTAGGAGTTTCATTATAAATTTGTATATTTGCACGATTTTATCTCTCTTCCTGGCAATTGTTGTGACGTTTACCGAAAGCATTAGTCAATTAGCGGAAAGGGAAAGGCGATGTCTACGGGACAGGGTTACATATACGAAAGTCATTCAGAATGAAGAGGACTTCTGAGGATATTCCCAAAAATGTTTGTTTTGCCTACTTCTGAGACCTAAAGCTTAGAGTGCTGCGATGTTCAAGTGTTGGCAATATGACGATACATTCTGTATAAAATCTTACATAAAGGAGGCAATGAAACTAATAAAACGAAAACAATGTAATAACACTTTATTGTATTAATAGGTTAAAACCTTCACAGACAACATTTTAAATTATTAAAGTGTTACAAGTTTCACTAAACTTATAGTTCCTTTGAGGAAATTGTGATATTTGTTACTCTTGTGTAGAGGAAGTAGGAATTATTATAGGCTCATTGTTTGTATTTGTAAGAATGTGTGATGATTTCCAACCAGTGTGGTGTTTAATTGTAACCAAATGATATCATCCGCACGAACATGGCCTGCCTGATCGAGCCAATAGTTACATTGCACAACAAACTCAAGTTGGCTAGTTTGAAGTGTTAAAATATTTTCTAACACTGCGTGGCACAATTATATTCTTTTAACACTACTCAGACATGTCGAAAGCCGAGCTTTTAACGTCATCTATCTTCATGAGAAATGAAATCTACTCCGTAAGTGCTTGGTAATGCCGCCTTTATTCTGAATGACTTTTATGTAACAGGTAAATCGTAAAAGATAGATAAAATCTTAATATAAAATAAACATAGAACTGCGACTTCAGATGGTCCAGTAATTTACACTCTTATGTGAGGTAAACATTAAAGGAGATTATCATCAACGACTGGAATGAATGCTGGTTACAAAGTGATTGTGATCTTTGACTAAGGATTTATATTTCCCAACGATTTCTGACAGACATAAATGTAAATTCCTTAATCCTATGTTCTCACTGTATTCTTAACTGGACATGGCAAATTTTCAGTTTACTTATTTCGATTCAAAATCAAATCTCCCTCTGATTGTATTTGCGGAAATTACCTTCAAGATGTCCCTTATATTTTAATTGATTGATCCTTTTTTTGTTCTGAAAGATATGAACTTGAATTATTGCTTCAATTTTTAGGTTACACTTTTTCTAAACCACTTACACATATTTTGATGAATTACAAAGCTTATCAATATTTCATGGGTTTCTTAAACAAAAGATTTCTTAAGCTAAATAATTCATCTTGATGTTTGATGTCTGTCAGCTTGATATTGAATTTTGTTATGTTTTTTGTAAATTGCATTATATTCATAAATTTGTAAACTATATTCCTAATATACCTTTGGGTAAAATAGGCATAAAACTTGGATAATAAATACATATATACCTCGATAAAGTGCTTAATTTATGTGAAATTTTTATTTGTTTGAATTTTCCAATTCGTATTCTTTTCTCCATTAGGAAGTCGTTATTCAGTTGTTTTGCCATGTCACAGCGAGCTGTATTATTGTACTGCCACTGAACTGCGCGTACGTTATTTGATAGTTTCTTAACATGAAGCATGTAAAACTAAAGTGGAGAGAGTTATTGTGTTTACTCTAAGATGTTACTTTACGTGTGTATCTCCTTGGTGGCTAAACTGGGCTCGATGCAGGGGAAGTTCACTCCGTGTCATCTGTCCATACATGACGACTTGATCGCGCTATCGAAGTTACTATCTAGTGTTGGACTATTGTTAACAAACCTTAGCTAATTAACATTATGTTAAAAGCTTGAAGCTCGCATATCGGTCCTCGGGGATTTCTTCCGGTTTTCCCTGGTTGGTAGGCAAGTGCTAGAAGTTTACTAACGTCAAATCACATTCCTTTGCTGAACAATCAGACATCGATTTGAGTGAGAATGGTGACAAATTCCTTGTACTGCCAATCTCAAGGTAGGGTCGTTAACATAGGTCTATCACAGTAAATTATCAATTAACATCAAATAACTATCAACAATAGTTTTCGAGAAGACATTTATTTTGTGCAGTCTTGTTTAAATTGTATTCTCCAATGTGTTAACACATTCAATGTTTGAAATGACAGCACTACATTCAGCTGTTACACACAGGAGTAAAAACGGTCGAAACGTGATGGAATGTTACACATTAACTATACTTCGCTCAGAGCTACAGAATGTCATATAATGGTTTTTGGTAAGTAGTTGAGTGTTCAAAATTTAGATGTAGGTATGGAAAAGAAAACATAACTTGGTAAGTAGGACCTAACACATAAACCAAAAATTAGATAAATCTACATTACCAAGTAGAACATAATAAACCTTATACGTAAATATTCTTAAATAACGTGTAACGTTCCCACTTCCATTTTCAAACTCTACTCCAACACACAATAACATCACAAACAAGGAGTAAGTCACGACAAGGTAAAGTTTAATGTCTACCGGGGCCTTTAAGACATTTCTAAATAACCTCATGACGTTGTTATAACACAAATATGTTAGTCATATGTTGTTGGTAGCACTAGATTCTATGGCACGGCGATGAAGTTGTCAATAAAATTAATTACAAAGCTACACAAAATTTGATTGAAATTCACGAATTTCTCTGAGGTGTAGTCAGTTCGTGGTACTAGAGTTTCAAACTTGTTCTTTGTTGGTCACAGGAAACCTGTCAGTCTTGTAAGACTTGCCAGTAAGTTCTCGTGCTACAATATCAGTTTAATATGAATATGCATAGAGTTAGACATTCAAGTGGTTTATATAATTCTTTTACTATCTATCCTATTTGTGAAGAAGAATCTTCGGGTCAGCCTAGTAGGCCTTTTACGGACTGGCGTGCCGGGGAGTTTCCAACTGCTCAACTCTTAAGGACCATCTCTCTGAGATGTCATGATGGATGGATCGGCCTCCTCACTCACCCTTCCTCCCGGGGAACGCCGAGTATAATAAACCAAGTGCTCTCCAATGATATCCGATCCGATCCAACCCTCCCCAAAGTTTAGGCAGAGCCATAGATCCACATATTTGCACATAACACATTTCCGTAACAGGATTCGAACTCCGTTACATTCAATCATTGGACGTGATACCGCTACCACAAGATTTATTAGCGCCACAAACAGCTCCTTTTTCACGGTCAATACCTCCTATCAGATACATTGGTCCCAAATGAGACGCCCTCCCCCCCCCCCCCCCCTGTCTCTTTCTTTCAATTTTCAGAGTAAGCTCATGTGAACTTGTTTTGCAACTTTGATGTCGGGAACACGGCACAAAGCTACACCTGTAAGTGCAAAGGAACCCCGAGCAATACTGCACTACGGCTGCAACTGTAAAATAAACACAAAACAGCAGTTGTGGCATAAGGTTAAGAAAAAGTGCTACTGAATTATTAACAAGCCACATTCCTGTCGTCCCACCTGTTCCCGTTAAACGAGACCAAGGCATTCTGGAGAAAGTCGTCTGTCTCGCTTCTTTGCAAATATTATAGAACTGTAGCCGGTAGATCAAGTATCGCAAGTGTCAACAGCTCAACCAAATATCACATAACCTCTACTCTTCTACAAAACTCTACTACATGATAAACATTATCTTATTGTTGTTACAAGGAAATACAGTAAACTTTAAGTGATAGTCAAATGTTTTGGTCGTTATGTGATGTATACATGACTTTCTCTACTCTTGTACAAACACTTATTGCTCTATCTACTTCAAGATAAACATTATCTTATTGTAGTTACAAGGGAATACAGTAGACTTTAAGTGATAGTCAAATGTTTTGGTCGTTATGTGATGTATACATGACTTTCTCTACTCTTGTACAAACACTTATTGCTCTATCTACTTCAAGATAAACATTATCTTATTGTAGTTACAAGGAAATACAGTAAACTTTAAGTGATAGTCAAATGTTCTGGTCGTTATGTGATGTATACATGACTTTCTCTACTCTTGTACAAACACTTATTGCTCTATCTACTTCAAGATAAACATAATCTTATTGTAGTTACAAGGGAATACAGTAGACTTTAAGTGATAGTCAAATGTTTTGGTCGTTATGTGATGTATACATGACTTTCTCTACTCTTGTACAAACACTTATTGCTCTATCTACTTCAAGATAAACATTATCTTATTGTAGTTACAAGGAAATACAGTAAACTTTAAGTGATAGTCAAATGCTTTGGTCGTTATGTGATGTATACATGACTTTCTCTACTCTTGTACAAACACTTATTGCTCTATCTACTTCAAGATAAACATAATCTTATTGTAGTTACAAGGGAATACAGTAGCCTTTAAGTGATAGTCAAATGTTTTGGTCGTTATGTGATGTATACATGACTTTCTCTACTCTTGAACGAACACTTATTGCTCTATCTACTTCAAGATAAACATTATCTTATTGTAGTTACAAGGAAATACAGTAAACTTTAAGTGATAGTCAAATGTTTTGGTCGTTATGTGATGTATACATGACTTTCTCTACTCTTGTACAAACACTTATTGCTCTATCTACTTCAAGACAAACATTATCTTATTGTAGTTACAAGGGAATACAGTAGACTTTAAGTGATAGTCAAATGTTTTGGTCGTTATGTGATGTATACATGACTTTCTCTACTCTTGAACGAACACTTATTGCTCTATCTACTTCAAGATAAACATTATCTTATTGTAGTTACAAGGGAATACAGTAGACTTTAAGTGATAGTCAAATGTTTTGGTCGTTATGTGATGTATACATGACTTTCTCTACTCTTGTACAAACACTTATTGCTCTATCTACTTCAAGACAAACATTATCTTATTGTAGTTACAAGGGAATACAGTAGACTTTAAGTGATAGTCAAATGTTTTGGTCGTTATGTGATGTATACATGACTTTCTCTACTCTTGAACGAACACTTATTGCTCTATCTACTTCAAGATAAACATTATCTTATTGTAGTTACAAGGGAATACAGTAGACTTTAAGTGATAGTCAAATGTTTTGGTCGTTATGTGATGTATACATGACTTTCTCTACTCTTGTACAAGCACTTATTGCTCTATCTACTTCAAGATAAACATTATCTTATTGTAGTTACAAGGGAATACAGTAGACTTTAAGTGATAGTCAAATGTTTTGGTCGTTATGTGATGTATACATGACTTTCTCTACTCTTGAACGAACACTTATTGCTCTATCTACTTCAAGATAAACATTATCTTATTGTAGTTACAAGGGAATACAGTAGACTTTAAGTGATAGTCAAATGTTTTGGTCGTTATGTGATGTATACATGACTTTCTCTACTCTTGTACAAGCACTTATTGCTCTATCTACTTCAAGATAAACATTATCTTATTGTAGTTACAAGGGAATACAGTAGACTTTAAGTGATAGTCAAATGTTTTGGTCGTTATGTGATGTATACATGACTTTCTCTACTCTTGTACAAGCACTTATTGCTCTATCTACTTCAAGATAAACATTATCTTATTGTAGTTACAAGGGAATACAGTAGACTTTAACTGATAGTCAAATGTTTTGGTCGTTATGTGATGTATACATGACTTTCTCTACTCTTGAACGAACACTTATTGCTCTATCTACTTCAAGATAAACATTATCTTATTGTAGTTACAAGGAAATACAGTAGGCTTTAAGTGATAGTCAAATGTTTTGGTCGTTATGAGATGTACATATGACTTTCTCTACTCTTGTACAAACACTTATTGCCCTATCTACTTCAGGATAAACATTATCTTATTGTAGTCACAAGGGAATACAGTAGACTTTAAGTGATAGTCAAATGTTTTGGTCGTTATGTGATGTACACATGACTTTCTCTACTCTTGTACAGACACTTATTGCTCTATCTACTTCAAGATAAACATTATCTTATTGTAGTTACAAGGGAATACAGTAGACTTTAAGTGATAGTCAAATGTTTTGGTCGTTATGTGATGTACACATGACTTTCTCTACTCTTGTACAAACACTTATTGCTCTATCTACTTCAAGATAAACATTATCTTATTGTAGTTACAAGGGAATACAGTAGACTTTAAGTGATAGTCAAATGTTTTGGTCGTTATGTGATGTACACATGACTTTCTCTACTCTTGTACAAACACTTATTGCTCTATCTACTTCAAGATAAACATTATCTTATTGTAGTTACAAGGGAATACAGTAGACTTTAAGTGATAGTCAAATGTTTTGGTCGTTATGTGATGTATACATGACTTTCTCTGCTCTTGTACAAACACTTATTGCTCTATCTACTTCAAGATAAACATTATCTTATTGTAGTTACAAGGGAATACAGTAGACTTTAAGTGATAGTTAAATGTTTTGGTCGTTATGTGATGTACACATGACTTTCTCTACTCTTGTACAAACACTTATTGCTCTATCTACTTCAAGATAAACATTATCTTATTGTAGTTACAAGGGAATACAGTAGACTTTAAGTGATAGTCAAATGTTTTGGTCGTTATGTGATGTATACATGACTTTCTCTGCTCTTGTACAAACACTTATTGCTCTATCTACTTCAAGATAAACATTACCTTATGTAGTTACAAGGGAATACAGTAGACTTTAAGTGATAGTTAAATGTTTTGGAGGTAATTTCTTATACGGGGCTCAGTGTTGTTTCCTTGCTGAGGGTCACACGAGTCTTTTATCTCAGTAGTGGTAGACAAATAACTGTTTAATTTTTCTCTTCCTTTATTCCTTGTTGCCTTCACACACGCGCGTTTCCCTACGCACTTTGCTTAGGTTTACATTACACGCGTAGCACGGTGCGTCCGTGGATGTTCTGACAAAGAGTGTCTCTCGTGGAGCACTGACTTGTGACCCGCTTTTTCATTTAACAGTAAACCTTCCCTTTTGAAGGCAATGATCAACCCTCCTTACCTGCCTTTTGTTTAGTGCAGCTTTAACATGAAATAACCCTTACGCCTAACGGTACTTCTCGCTGTCATTGCTGCCGAACTATGGATGTACTGCTTCAAGTTTTCACACACTATACAACTCAAACGAACAAGGAATGTCTCTGAAATATTCACTCCAAAAGAATGTCATGAAATTATCTTCACCGACCTTCAAGTTTTCACAGACATTGCCAATTGCTCCAATTGTCCCCCTAAAACCGTAGAAATTTTACTTAGTGGTGCATTAAAAGGTATAAAAGGAATTGAAAGTTAAAGCGAAGAAAGGTAAAGTGGTTGAATAAATGACTACAAAGCTGCAAACATTGTTGTTTAAAACAGGTCATACAAGATGAGTGACATTCTTGTGGTGTTGTAGCAATGCTTGAAGATTCTGAGGCGGCATTTTTACCAAATGAATTAACTTTACATATGTAACCTCATGTGATGCACAACGTACTTTCTCCAGATGTAAGAACATTTTCTCTGACAATAAAATAGACTTCCCGTTTGACAATGAACATAGTCATTTAATGTAACTTGACTTCTGATTAAAACTAAATAATCCCCAGCTATTAATATTTTGTTTCTCTTAATTATTCTTTACTTAAGAAATAATTATTACTCTCCTTTAAATTAGGAATTTTTAAACTTACAGATTCCAAAAAGTGCTGAAAACTTTTTCTCTGCAGAAACTATTAAAATATTTATGCTTAAACAATTATTACTTTTTAGTTAATGTCTAATTGGCAATGATTAATAATTTCATTACGGACGCCGGGGTAGCCCAGTGGTTTCGTTTGTGGCTCCCGTGCTAAGGGTCCCGAGTTCGATTCTGTGGTTGGCGATTTTAAGTTAGCCCTACCCAAGCCTTTACCTTTGTCTATGCCCAACGTGGTTCGGAATCCATGGTATAAGCTGTAGGTCCACTCGCCTCACCGTCAACTTCACTATCACCCTATCATTGGAGGTAACGGACACCGCCCTCCGGGTGCCTCCACCTGAGAAATATGTCCGGACATAACGTGGTGGGGCGAGGCTACCCGGAAGGCCAAGGTTGCCATGTGGGGCATGCTGGTATACATACCTAAGTTTATTAAGTTATATAGGTCATATTTTTTAGGTCCTATTGAAGCTATTTTTGGGTCATGAGTGCATGCATATTGTCCATTTTTAAGTCATAGAGATCCGCACCACAGTATTTTAAACAGAACTTCACAGCTGTTTCTGACGAAACTGAGTGCAACAAATGGAACTAACATTAATGCCCGATTTCACCAACAGATGTTAACAAAAGTATTAAAATTCTTGCATTTCAACGACTTGTATTCTGGAAATGTTAACAAACACGTGTTAACGCTGAGAGACCTGTAAATACTATAGACTGTATATTATAGGCTGTGGATGAATCGCATTATTTTCTGAACGTACTGCGATGCGCTTTTGTTTTTATTTTCATTTACAAACAGCTGAAAAACTAGCGGATGAAGACAAGCCTGGGACAAATTTCTCATCAATCGAGAAACAATTAGTTTAGTTATTAACTAAATAAAATGGATAATGTGGAAAATAAGAGGACGGTTGTGGTAAATGTGAGAGAGAAAGCTGTGACATGGGAAAATATTTGAAATGAGTTAAATACCAATGCTGATGTTACAACCAGAAGTACGAAGCAACGTCGTCAGTATTACATTAAAACGAGGTGTGAAGAAGGACAGAAGTGACGAGTGACTTGAACACTTCAAGACGGGAGGTGGACAGTGTATTATAAAATCGCAAAGTTATTAATACTTGAAGCAAAGACGAGATTAGCATATTCCTTTTCATGCATGTTCTAAGCTCTCTTGTGCTTCCTCAGTAAACTTCATAACAACTTGTTTAGACAGTCTGATAGCTCCTCAAAATCATTTCTCCTCATAGGTCGTTCTCTATCACGAATGCCATTTAGATGGTCTAAATATAGCAAATTGACATCTCGACTATCATCTTGACAATTCTAAAATTGTTAACGATTTAACAACAGAAATATGATTTGGTAGTTTAACAACAGATTTAACACGAGTATTAAGCTAACACTTGTTAGTGAAAGGTAATTTTTGTTATAACTATTGCTAAACTCGTGTTAAGTCTTAACATTTGTTGGTGAAATCGGACATTCCGGTATGGAATTGCTGCTTATCTTCGTTTAGGTACCCATGTGGGAATTACACACAGTTTGTTACGCAAGAGTGTGACGTAAGCGCTGCAAGGGAAATTAAGCTCGGATTTCACTATTTAATTAAATTAAATGCTCAATGCGCGCTTTCTATGAGTTTGACTAGCCGTTCATCTGTGAACTACTTTCTTACTAGTTGAGAAACATGGGATCTGACCTTGAGCTTTTCATCGATGTCCATGATCGGTAGGAACATTTCCTACTCGCGGTTCAGATCTGGTTGCAATACCCGACGGATGGAACTCTTTATTTCTTCCCCTTCCTCCTAAAAGGCTTAATGCTTTCGGCGTTACCTTCACACTACAATAAAAGCTGCAATAATTGCCAGGAACACAGACAGAATCATGGAAAAATACAAGTTAATATGAAAGTAAGCGCTTACGTTGAATGGCTAAACAAGGTCAGCGATAAAACTAATATAAACAACTATGTCACAAGTAAAGATAAACTTACTATCAGAGGCAGCTTTGAAGGAAAGGTTCTTGTTAACAATTTACATACATTCCAGATAAAATCTTACGTACTATACCTTATTATATATTTAAAAATTATTTACCTTGTATCCATAGTTACAAGTCAATAGCTTGCTTACTTTTTGAATGACAGCATTTTAAACAAGACAAGTGTAGAGGTTTCACGAAAATGGAGGATTTGCAAAAACGAGCAGTAATAAATACTTTCATTTGAAAGACTTAACGCCTAAAGAAATCAAGGAGAAAATGGACAGTACATTGAAATACTCTGTCCCTTCATATACAATAATTAAAAGGTTGGTTGTAGAGTTTAACATGTGACGTACGAGTACTAGTGATGAGCCTCGCTCTGTCCCTTCATATACAATAATTAAAAGGTTGGTTGTAGAGTTTAACATGTGACGTACGAGTACTAGTGATGAGCCTCGCTCTGTCCCTTCATATACAATAATTAAAAGGTTGGTTGTAGAGTTTAAAATGGGACGTACGAGTACTAGTGATGAGTCTCGCTCTGTCCCTTCATATACAATAATTAAAAGGTTGGTTGTAGAGTTTAAAGTGGGACGTACGAGTACTAGTGATGAGCCTCGCTCTGTCCCTTCATATACAATAATTAAAAGGTTGGTTGTAGAGGTTAAAATGGGACGTATGAGTACTAGTGATGAGCCTCGCTCTGTCCCTTCATATACAATAATTAAAAGTTGGTTGTATAGTTTAAAATGGGACGTACGAGTACTAGTGATGAGCCTCGCTCTGTCCCTTCATATACAATAATTAAAAGGTTGGTTGTAGAGGTTAAAATGGGACGTACGAGTACTAGTGATGAGCCTCGCTCTGTCCCTTCATATACAATAATTAAAAGTTGGTTGTAGAGTTTAAAATGGGACGTACGAGTACTAGTGATGAGTCTCGCTCTGTCCCTTCATATACAATAATTAAAAGGTTGGTTGTAGAGTTTAAAATGAGACGTACGAGCACTAGTGATGAGCCTCGCTCTGTCCCTTCATATACAATAATTAAAAGGTGGTTGTAGAGTTTAAAATGAGACGTACGAGCACTAGTGATGAGCCTCGCTCTGTCCCTTCATATACAATAATTAAAAGGTTGGTTGTAGAGTTTAAAATGGGACGTACGAGTACTAGTGATGAGTCTCGCTCTGTCCCTTCATATACAATAATTAAAAGGTTGGTTGTAGAGTTTAAAATGGGACGTACGAGTACTAGTGATGAGCCTCGCTCTGTCCCTTCATATACAATAATTAAAAGGTTGGTTGTAGAGGTTAAAATGGGACGTATGAGTACTAGTGATGAGCCTCGCTCTGTCCCTTCATATACAATAATTAAAAGGTTGGTTGTAGAGTTTAAAATGTGACGTACGAGTACTAGTGATGAGTCTCGCTCTGTCCCTTCATATACAATAATTAAAAGGTTGCTTGTAAAGTTTAAAATGTGACGTACGAGTACTACTGATGAGCCTCGCTCTGTCACTTCATATACAATAATTAAAAGGTTGGTTGTAGAGTTTAAAATGTGACGTACGAGTACTAGTGATCAGCCTCGCTCTGTCCCTTCATATACATTAATTAAAAGGTTGGTTGTAGAGTTTAAAATGTGACGTACGAGCACTAGTGATGAGCCTCGCTCTGTCTCTTCATATACAATAATTAAAAGGTTGCTTGTAAAGTTTAAAATGTGACGTACGAGCACTACTGATGAGCCTCGCTCTGTCACTTCATATACAACAATTAAAAGGTTGGTTGTAGAGTTTAAAATGTGACGTAAGAGTACTAGTGATTAGCCTCGCTCTGTCCCTTCATATACAATAATTAAAAGGTTGGTTGTAGAGTTTAAAATGGGACGTACGAGTACTAGTGATTAGCCTCGCTCTGTCCCTTCATATACAATAATTAAAAGGTTGGTTGTAGAGTTTAAAATGGGACGTACGAGTACTAGTGATGAGTCTCGCTCTGTCCCTTCATATACAATAATTAAAAGGTTGGTTGTAGAGTTTAAAATGTGACGTACGAGTACTAGTGATGAGCCACGCTATGTCCCGTCATATACAATAATTAAAAGGTTGGTTGTAGAGTTTAAAATGGGACGTACGAGTACTAGTGATGAGCCTCGCTCTGTCCCTTCATATACAATAATTAAAAGGTTGGTTGTAGAGTTTAAAATGTGACGTAAGAGTACTAGTGATTAGCCTCGCTCTGTCCCTTCATATACAATAATTAAAAGGTTGGTTGTAGAGTTTAAAATGGGACGTACGAGTACTAGTGATGAGTCTCGCTCTGTCCCTTCATATACAATAATTAAAAGGTTGGTTGTAGAGTTTAAAATGTGACGTACGAGTCCTAGTGATGAGCCACGCTATGTCCCGTCATATACAATAATTAAAAGGTTGGTTGTAGAGTTTAAAATGGGACGTACGAGCACTAGTGATGAGCCTCGCTCTGTCCCGTCATATACAATAATTAAAAGGTTGGTTGTAGAGGTTAAAATGGGACGTACGAGTACTAGTGGTGAGCCTCGCTCTGTCCCTTCATATACAATAATTAAAAGGTTGGTTGTAGAGTTTAAAATGGGACGTACGAGCACTAGTGATGAGCATCGCTCTGTCCCTTCATATACAATAATTAAAAGGTTGGTTGTAGAGTTTAAAATGGGACGTACGAGCACTAGTGATGAGCCTCGCTCTGTCCCTTCATATACAATAATTAAAAGGTTGGTTGTAGAGTTTAAAATGGGACGTACGAGTACTAGTGATGAGCATCGCTCTGTCTCTTCATATACAATAATTAAAAGGTTGGTTGTAGAGTTTAAAATGTGACGTACGAGTACTAGTGATGAGCATCGCTCTGTCCCTTCATATACAATAATTAAAAGGTTGGTTGTAGAGTTTAAAATGTGACGTACGAGTACTAGTGATGAGCCTCGCTCTGTCCCTTCATATACAATAATTAAAAGGTTGGTTGTAGAGTTTAACATGTGACGTACGAGTACTAGTGATGAGCCTCGCTCTGTCCCTTCATATACAATAATTAACAGGTTGGTTGTAGAGTTTAAAATGAGACGTACGAGCACTAGTGATGAGCCTCGCTCTGTCCCTTCATATACAATAATTAAAAGGTGGTTGTAGAGTTTAAAATGAGACGTACGAGTACTAGTGATGAGCCTCGCTCTGTCCCTTCATATACAATAATTAAAAGGTTGGTTGTAGAGTTTAAAATGTGACGTACGAGTACTAGTGATGAGCCTCGCTCTGTCCCTTCATATACAATAATTAAAAGGTTGGTTGTAGAGTTTAACATGTGACGTACGAGTACTAGTGATGAGCCTCGCTCTGTCCCTTCATATACAATAATTAACAGGTTGGTTGTAGAGTTTAAAATGAGACGTACGAGCACTAGTGATGAGCCTCGCTCTGTCCCTTCATATACAATAATTAAAAGGTGGTTGTAGAGTTTAAAATGAGACGTACGAGTACTAGTGATGAGCCTCGCTCTGTCCCTTCATATACAATAATTAAAAGGTTGGTTGTAGAGTTTAAAATGGGACGTACGAGTACTAGTGATGAGCCTCGCTCTGTCCCTTCATATACAATAATTAAAAGGTTGGTTGTAGAGGTTAAAATGGGACGTATGAGTACTAGTGATGAGCCTCGCTCTGTCCCTTCATATACAATAATTAAAAGGTTGGTTGTAGAGTTTAAAATGTGACGTACGAGTACTAGTGATGAGTCTCGCTCTGTCCCTTCATATACAATAATTAAAAGGTTGCTTGTAAAGTTTAAAATGTGACGTACGAGTACTGCTGATGAGCCTCGCTCTGTCACTTCATATACAATAATTAAAAGGTTGGTTGTAGAGTTTAAAATGTGACGTACGAGTACTAGTGATGAGTCTCGCTCTGTCCCTTCATATACAATAATTAAAAGGTTGCTTGTAAAGTTTAAAATGTGACGTACGAGTACTACTGATGAGCCTCGCTCTGTCACTTCATATACAATAATTAAAAGGTTGGTTGTAGAGTTTAAAATGTGACGTAAGAGTACTAGTGATTAGCCTCGCTCTGTCCCTTCATATACAATAATTAAAAGGTTGGTTGTAGAGTTTAAAATGGGACGTACGAGTACTAGTGATTAGCCTCGCTCTGTCCCTTCATATACAATAATTAAAAGGTTGGTTGTAGAGTTTAAAATGGGACGTACGAGTACTAGTGATGAGTCTCGCTCTGTCCCTTCATATACAATAATTAAAAGGTTGGTTGTAGAGTTTAAAATGTGACGTACGAGTACTAGTGATGAGCCACGCTATGTCCCGTCATATACAATAATTAAAATGTTGGTTGTAGAGTTTAAAATGGGACGTACGAGTACTAGTGATGAGCCTCGCTCTGTCCCTTCATATACAATAATTAAAAGGTTGGTTGTAGAGTTTAAAATGTGACGTAAGAGTACTAGTGATTAGCCTCGCTCTGTCCCTTCATATACAATAATTAAAAGGTTGGTTGTAGAGTTTAAAATGGGACGTACGAGTACAAGTGATGAGTCTCGCTCTGTCCCTTCATATACAATAATTAAAAGGTTGGTTGTAGAGTTTAAAATGTGACGTACGAGTACTAGTGATGAGCCACGCTATGTCCCGTCATATACAATAATTAAAAGGTTGGTTGTAGAGTTTAAAATGGGACGTACGAGCACTAGTGATGAGCATCGCTCTGTCCCTTCATATACAATAATTAAAAGGTTGGTTGTAGAGTTTAAAATGGGACGTACGAGCACTAGTGATGAGCCTCGCTCTGTCCCTTCATATACAATAATTAAAAGGTTGGTTGTAGAGTTTAAAATGGGACGTACGAGCACTAGTGATGAGCATCGCTCTGTCTCTTCATATACAATAATTAAAAGGTTGGTTGTAGAGTTTAAAATGTGACGTACGAGTACTAGTGATGAGCATCGCTCTGTCCCTTCATATACAATAGTTAAAAGGTTGGTTGTAGAGTTTAAAATGTGACGTACGAGTACTAGTGATGAGCCTCGCTCTGTCCCTTCATATACAATAATTAAAAGGTTGGTTGTAGAGTTTAACATGTGACGTACGAGTACTAGTGATGAGCCTCGCTCTGTCCCTTCATATACAATAATTAACAGGTTGGTTGTAGAGTTTAAAATGTGACGTACGAGTACTAGTGATGAGCCTCGCTCTGTCCCTTCATATACAATAATTAACAGGTTGGTTGTAGAGTTTAAAATGTGACGTACGAGTACTAGTGATGAGCCTCGCTCTGTCCCTTCATATACAATAATTAACAGGTTGGTTGTAGAGTTTAAAATGTGACGTACGAGTACTAGTGATGAGCCTCGCTCTGTCCCTTCATATACAATAATTAACAGGTTGGTTGTAGAGTTTAAAATGTGACGTACGAGTACTAGTGATGAGCCTCGCTCTGTCCCTTCATATACAATAATTAAAAGGTTGGTTGTAGAGTTTAAAATGTGACGTACGAGTACTAGTGATGAGCCTCGCTCTGTCCCTTCATATAGAATAATTAAAAGGTTGGTTGTACAGTTTAAAATGGGACGTACGAGTACTAGTGATGAGCCTCGCTCTGTCCCTTCATATAGAATAATTAAAAGGTTGGTTGTAGAGTTTAAAATGTGACGTACGAGTACTAGTGATGAGCCTCGCTCTGTCCCTTCATATACAATGATTAAGAGGTTGGTTGTAGAGTTTAAAATGTGACGTACGAGTACTAGTGATGAGCCTCGCTCTGTCCCTTCATATACAATAATTAAAAGGTTGGTTGTAGAGTTTAAAATGTGACATACGAGTACTAGTGATGAGCCTCGCTCTGTCCCTTCATATACAATAATTAAAAGGTTGGTTGTAGAGTTTAAAATGTGACGTACGAGTACTAGTGATGAGCCTCGCTCTGTCCCTTCATATACAATAATTAAAAGGTTGGTTGTAGAGTTTAAAATGTGACGTACGAGTACTAGTGATGAGCCTCGCTCTGTCCCTTCATATACAATAATTAAAAGGTTGGTTGTAGAGTTTAAAATGTGACGTACGAGTACTAGTGATGAGCCTCGCTCTGTCCCTTCATATACAATGATTAAGAGGTTGGTTGTAGAGTTTAAAATGTGACGTATGAGTACTAGTGATGGGTCTCGCTCTGTCCCTTCATATACAATAATTAAAAGGTTGGTTGTAGAGTTTAAAATGTGACCTACGAGTACTAGTGATGAGCCTCGCTCTGTCCCTTCATATACAATAATTAAAAGGTTGGTTGTAGAGTTTAAAATGGCAGGTACGAGTACTAGTGATGAGCCTCGCTCTGTCCCTTCATATACAATAATTAAAAGGTTGGTTGTAGAGTTTAAAATGGCAGGTACGAGTACTAGTGATGAGCCTCGCTCTGTCCTTTCATATACAATAATTAACAGGTTGGTTGTAGAGTTTAAAATGTGACGTACGAGTACCAGTGATGAGCCTCGCTCTGTCTCTTCATGTACAATAATGAAAAGGTTGGTTGTAGAGTTTAAAATGGGACGTACGAGTACTAGTGATGAGCCTCGCTCTGTCCCTTCATATACAATAATTAAAAGGTTGGTTGTAGAGTTTAAAATGGGACGTACGAGTACTAATGATGAGCCTCGCTCTGTCCCTTCATATACAATAATTAACAGGTTGGTTGTAGAGTTTAAAATGTGACGTACGAGTACTAGTGATGAGCCTCGGTCTGTCCCTTCATATACAATAATTAAAAGGTTGGTTGTAGAGTTTAAAATGTGACGTACGAGTACTAGTGATGAGCCTCGCTCTGTCCCTTCATATACAATAATTAAAAGGTTGGTTGTAGAGTTTAAAATGTGACGTACGAGTACTAGTGATGAGCCTCGCTCTGTCCCTTCATATACAATAATTAAAAGGTTGGTTGTAGAGTTTAAAATGGCAGGTACGAGTACTAGTGATGAGCCTCGCTCTGTCCTTTCATATACAATAATTAACAGGTTGGTTGTAGAGTTTAAAATGTGACGTACGAGTACTAGTGATGAGCCTCGCTCTGTCTCTTCATGTACAATAATTAAAAGGTTGGTTGTAGAGTTTAAAATGGGACGTACGAGTACTAGTGATGAGCCTCGCTCTGTCCCTTCATATACAATAATTAAAAGGTTGGTTGTAGAGTTTAAAATGGGACGTACGAGTACTAGTGATGAGCCTCGCTCTGCCCCTACATATACAATAATTAAAAGGTTGGTTGTAGAGTTTAAAATGGGACGTACGAGCACTAGTGATGAGCCTCGCTCTGCCCCTTCATATACAATAATTAAAAGGTTGGTTGTAGAGTTTAAAATGGGACGTACGAGTACTAGTGATGAGCCTCGCTCTGTCCCTTCATATACAATAATTAAAAGGTTGGTTGTAGAGTTTAAAATGGGACGTACGAGTACTAGTGATGAGCCTCGCTCTGTCCCTTCATATACAATAATTAAAAGGTTGGTTGTAGAGTTTAAAATGGGACGTACGAGTACTAGTGATGAGCCTCGCTCTGTCCCTTCATATACAATAATTAAAAGGTTTGTTGTATAGTTTAAAATGGGACGTACGAGTACTAGTGATGAGCCTCGCTCTGTCCCTTCATATACAATAATTAAAAGGTTTGTTGTATAGTTTAAAATGTGACGTACGAGTACTAGTGTTGAGCCTCGCTCTGTCCCTTCATATACAATAATTAAAAGGTTTGTTGTATAGTTTAAAATGGGACGTACGAGTACTAGTGATGAGCCTCGCTCTGTCCCTTCATATACAATAATTAAAAGGTTTGTTGTATAGTTTAAAATGTGACGTACGAGCACTAGTGATGAGCCCCGCTCTGTCCCTTCATACACAATAATTAAAAGGTTGGTTGTAGAGTTTCAAATGGGCCGTACGAGTACTAGTGATGAGCCTCGCTCTGTCCCTTCATATACAATAATTAAAAAGTTGGTTGTAGAGTTTAAAATGTGACGTACGAGTACTAGTGATGAGTCTCGCTCTCTCCCTTCATATACAATAATTAAAAGGTTGGTTGTAGAGTTTAAAATGTGACGCACGAGCACTAGTGATGAGCCTCGCTCTGTCACTTCATATACAATAATTAAAAGGTTGGTTGTAGAGTTTAAAATGTGACGTACGAGTACTAGTGATGAGCCTCGCTCTCTCCCTTCATATACAATAATTAAAAGGTTGGTTGTAGAGTTTAAAATGTGACGTACGAGCACTAGTGGTGAGCCTCGCTCTGCCCTTCATATACAATAATTAAAAGGTTGGTTGTAGAGTTTAAAATGTGACGTACGAATACTAGTGATGAGTCTCGCTCTGTCCCTTCATATACAATAATTAAAAGGTTGGTTGTAGAGTTTAAAATGTGACGTACGAGTACTAGTGACGAGTCTCGCTCTGTCCCTTCATATACAATAATTAAAAGGTTGGTTGTAGAGTTTAAAATGTGACGTACGAGTACTAGTGATGAGCCTCGCTCTGTCCCTTCATATACAATAATTAAAAGGTTGGTTGTAGAGTTTAAAATGGGACGTACGAGCACTAGTGATGAGCATCGCTCTGTCCCTTCATATACAATAATTAAAAGGTTGGTTGTAGAGTTTAAAATGTGACGTACGAGTACTAGTGATGAGCCTCGCTCTGTCCCTTCATATACAATAATTAAAAGGTTGGTTGTAGAGTTTAAAATGGGACGTACGAGTACTAGTGATGAGTGTGGCTCTGTCCCTTCATATTCAATAATTAAAAGGTTGGTTGTAGAGTTTAAAATGGGACGTACGAGCACTAGTGATGAGCCTCGCTCTGTCCCTTCATATGCAATAATTAAAAGGTTGGTTGTAGAGTTTAAAATGTGACGTACGAGTACTAGTGATGAGCCTCGCTCTGTCCCTTCATATACAATAATTAAAAGGTTGGTTGTAGAGTTTAAAATGGGACGTACGAGTACTAGTGATGAGTGTGGCTCTGTCCCTTCATATACAATAATTAAAAGGTTAGTTGTAGAGTTTAAAATGGGACGTACGAGTACTAGTGATGAGTCTCGCTCTGTCCCTTCATATACAATAATTAAAAGGTTGGTTGTAGAGTTTAAAATGGGACGTACGAGTACTAGTGATGAGCCTCGCTCTGCCCCTTCATCTACAATAATTAAAAGGTTGGTTGTAGAGTTTAAAATGGGACGTACGAGTACTAGTGATGAGCCTCGCTCTGTGCCTTCATATACAATAATTAAAAGGTTGGTTGTAGAGGTTAAACCGTGACGTACGAGTACTAGTGATGAGCCTCGCTCTGCCCCTTCATATACAATAATTAAAAGGTTGGTTGTAGAGTTTAAAATGGGACGTACGAGTACTAGTGATGAGTCTCGCTCTGTCTCTTCATATACAATAATTAAAAGGTTGGTTGTAGAGTTTAAAATGTGACGTACGAGCACTAGTGATGAGCCTCGCTCTGTCCCTTCATATAGAATAATTAAAAGGTTGGTTGTAGAGTTTAAAATGGGACGTACGAGTACTAGTGATGAGTCTCGCTCTGTCTCTTCATATACAATAATTAAAAGGTTGGTTGTAGAGTTTAAAATGTGACGTACGAGTACTAGTGATGAGCCTTGCTCTGTCCCTTCAAATACAATAATTAAAAGGTTGGTTGTAGAGTTTAAAATGGGACGTACGAGTACTAGTGATGAGCCTTGCTCTCTCCCTTCATATACAATAATTAAAAGGTTTGTTGTAGAGTTTAAAATGGGACGTACGAGTACTAGTGATGAGCCTTGCTCTGTCCCTTCATATACAATAATTAAAAGGTTGGTTGTAGAGTTTAAAATGGGACGTACGAGTACTAGTGATGAGCCTCGCTCTGTCCCTTCATATACAATAATTAAAAGGTTGGTTGTAGAGTTTAAAATGGGACGTACGAGTACTAGTGATGAGCCTCGCTCTGTGCCTTCATATACAATAATTAAAAGGTTGGTTGTAGAGTTTAAAATGGGACGTACGAGTACTAGTGATGAGCCTTGCACTGTCCCTTCATATACAATAATTAAAAGGTTTGTTGTAGAGTTTAAAATGGGACGTACGAGTACTAGTGATGAGCCTTGCTCTGTCCCTTCATATACAATAATTAAAAGGTTGGTTGTAGAGTTTAAAATGGGACGTACGAGTACTAGTGATGAGTCTCGCTCTGTCCCTTCATATACAATAATTAAAAGGTTGGTTGTAGAGTTTAAAATGGGACGTACGAGTACTAGTGATGAGCCTCGCTCTGCCCCTTCATCTACCTTAATTAAAAGGTTGGTTGTAGAGTTTAAAATGGGACGTACGAGTACTAGTGATGAGCCTCGCTCTGTGCCTTCATATACAATAATTAAAAGGTTGGTTGTAGAGGTTAAACCGTGACGTACGAGTACTAGTGATGAGCCTCGCTCTGCCCCTTCATATACAATAATTAAAAGGTTGGTTGTAGAGGTTAAAATGGGACGTACGAGTACTAGTGATGAGCCTCGCTCTGTCCCTTCATATACAATAATTAAAAGTTGGTTGTAGAGTTTAAAATGGGACGTACGAGTACTAGTGATGAGTCTCGCTCTGTCCCTTCATATACAATAATTAAAAGGTTGGTTGTAGAGTTTAAAATGAGACGTACGAGCACTAGTGATGAGCCTCGCTCTGTCCCTTCATATACAATAATTAAAAGGTGGTTGTAGAGTTTAAAATGAGACGTACGAGCACTAGTGATGAGCCTCGCTCTGTCCCTTCATATACAATAATTAAAAGGTTGGTTGTAGAGTTTAAAATGGGACGTACGAGTACTAGTGATGAGCCTCGCTCTGTCCCTTCATATACAATAATTAAAAGGTTGGTTGTAGAGTTTAAAATGTGACGTACGAGTACTAGTGATGAGTCTCGCTCTGTCCCTTCATATACAATAATTAAAAGGTTGGTTGTAGAGTTTAAAATGGGACGTACGAGTACTAGTGATGAGCCTCGCTCTGTCCCTTCATATACAATAATTAAAAGGTTGGTTGTAGAGGTTAAAATGGGACGTATGAGTACTAGTGATGAGCCTCGCTCTGTCCCTTCATATACAATAATTAAAAGGTTGGTTGTAGAGTTTAAAATGTGACGTACGAGTACTAGTGATGAGTCTCGCTCTGTCCCTTCATATACAATAATTAAAAGGTTGCTTGTAAAGTTTAAAATGTGACGTACGAGTACTACTGATGAGCCTCGCTCTGTCACTTCATATACAATAATTAAAAGGTTGGTTGTAGAGTTTAAAATGTGACGTACGAGTACTAGTGATGAGTCTCGCTCTGTCCCTTCATATACAATAATTAAAAGGTTGCTTGTAAAGTTTAAAATGTGACGTACGAGTACTACTGATGAGCCTCGCTCTGTCACTTCATATACAATAATTAAAAGGTTGGTTGTAGAGTTTAAAATGTGACGTAAGAGTACCAGTGATTAGCCTCGCTCTGTCCCTTCATATACAATAATTAAAAGGTTGGTTGTAGAGTTTAAAATGGGACGTACGAGTACTAGTGATTAGCCTCGCTCTGTCCCTTCATATACAATAATTAAAAGGTTGGTTGTAGAGTTTAAAATGGGACGTACGAGTACTAGTGATGAGTCTCGCTCTGTCCCTTCATATACAATAATTAAAAGGTTGGTTGTAGAGTTTAAAATGTGACGTACGAGTACTAGTGATGAGCCACGCTATGTCCCGTCATATACAATAATTAAAAGGTTGGTTGTAGAGTTTAAAATGGGACGTACGAGTACTAGTGATGAGCCTCGCTCTGTCCCTTCATATACAATAATTAAAAGGTTGGTTGTAGAGTTTAAAATGTGACGTAAGAGTACTAGTGATTAGCCTCGCTCTGTCCCTTCATATACAATAATTAAAAGGTTGGTTGTAGAGTTTAAAATGTGACGTACGAGGACTAGTGATGAGCCTCGCTCTGTCCCTTCATATACAATAATTAAAAGGTTTGTTGTAGAGTTTAAAATGGGACGTACGAGTACTAGTGATGAGCCACGCTATGTCCCGTCATATACAATAATTAAAAGGTTGGTTGTAGAGTTTAAAATGGGACGTACGAGCACTAGTGATGAGCCTCGCTCTGTCCCGTCATATACAATAATTAAAAGGTTGGTTGTAGAGGTTAAAATGGGACGTACGAGTACTAGTGGTGAGCCTCGCTCTGTCCCTTCATATACAATAATTAAAAGGTTGGTTGTAGAGTTTAAAATGGGACGTACGAGCACTAGTGATGAGCATCGCTCTGTCCCTTCATATACAATAATTAAAAGGTTGGTTGTAGAGTTTAAAATGGGACGTACGAGCACTAGTGATGAGCCTCGCTCTGTCCCTTCATATACAATAATTAAAAGGTTGGTTGTAGAGTTTAAAATGGGACGTACGAGCACTAGTGATGAGCATCGCTCTGTCTCTTCATATACAATAATTAAAAGGTTGGTTGTAGAGTTTAAAATGTGACGTACGAGTACTAGTGATGAGCATCGCTCTGTCCCTTCATATACAATAATTAAAAGGTTGGTTGTAGAGTTTAAAATGTGACGTACGAGTACTAGTGATGAGCCTCGCTCTGTCCCTTCATATACAATAATTAAAAGGTTGGTTGTAGAGTTTAACATGTGACGTACGAGTACTAGTGATGAGCCTCGCTCTGTCCCTTCATATACAATAATTAACAGGTTGGTTGTAGAGTTTAAAATGTGACGTACGAGTACTAGTGATGAGCCTCGCTCTGTCCCTTCATATACAATAATTAACAGGTTGGTTGTAGAGTTTAAAATGTGACGTACGAGTACTAGTGATGAGCCTCGCTCTGTCCCTTCATATACAATAATTAACAGGTTGGTTGTAGAGTTTAAAATGTGACGTACGAGTACTAGTGATGAGCCTCGCTCTGTCCCTTCATATAGAATAATTAAAAGGTTGGTTGTACAGTTTAAAATGGGACGTACGAGTACTAGTGATGAGCCTCGCTCTGTCCCTTCATATAGAATAATTAAAAGGTTGGTTGTAGAGTTTAAAATGTGACGTACGAGTACTAGTGATGAGCCTCGCTCTGTCCCTTCATATACAATGATTAAGAGGTTGGTTGTAGAGTTTAAAATGTGACGTACGAGTACTAGTGATGAGCCTCGCTCTGTCCCTTCATATACAATAATTAAAAGGTTGGTTGTAGAGTTTAAAATGTGACATACGAGTACTAGTGATGAGCCTCGCTCTGTCCCTTCATATACAATAATTAAAAGGTTGGTTGTAGAGTTTAAAATGTGACGTACGAGTACTAGTGATGAGCCTCGCTCTGTCCCTTCATATACAATAATTAAAAGGTTGGTTGTAGAGTTTAAAATGTGACGTACGAGTACTAGTGATGAGCCTCGCTCTGTCCCTTCATATACAATAATTAAAAGGTTGGTTGTAGAGTTTAAAATGTGACGTACGAGTACTAGTGATGAGCCTCGCTCTGTCCCTTCATATACAATGATTAAGAGGTTGGTTGTAGAGTTTAAAATGTGACGTATGAGTACTAGTGATGGGTCTCGCTCTGTCCCTTCATATACAATAATTAAAAGGTTGGTTGTAGAGTTTAAAATGTGACGTACGAGTACTAGTGATGAGCCTCGCTCTGTCCCTTCATATACAATAATTAAAAGGTTGGTTGTAGAGTTTAAAATGTGACGTACGAGTACTAGTGATGAGCCTCGCTCTGTCCCTTCATATACAATAATTAAAAGGTTGGTTGTAGAGTTTAAAATGGCAGGTACGAGTACTAGTGATGAGCCTCGCTCTGTCCTTTCATATACAATAATTAACAGGTTGGTTGTAGAGTTTAAAATGTGACGTACGAGTACTAGTGATGAGCCTCGCTCTGTCTCTTCATGTACAATAATTAAAAGGTTGGTTGTAGAGCTTAAAATGGGACGTACGAGTACTAGTGATGAGCCTCGCTCTGTCCCTTCATATACAATAATTAAAAGGTTGGTTGTAGAGTTTAAAATGGGACGTACGAGTACTAATGATGAGCCTCGCTCTGTCCCTTCATATACAATAATTAACAGGTTGGTTGTAGAGTTTAAAATGTGACGTACGAGTACTAGTGATGAGCCTCGGTCTTTCCCTTCATATACAATAATTAAAAGGTTGGTTGTAGAGTTTAAAATGTGACGTACGAGTACTAGTGATGAGCCTCGCTCTGTCCCTTCATATACAATAATTAAAAGGTTGGTTGTAGAGTTTAAAATGTGACGTACGAGTACTAGTGATGAGCCTCGCTCTGTCCCTTTATACAATAATTAAAAGGTTGGTTGTAGAGTTTAAAATGGCAGGTACGAGTACTAGTGATGAGCCTCGCTCTGTCCTTTCATATACAATAATTAACAGGTTGGTTGTAGAGTTTAAAATGTGACGTACGAGTACTAGTGATGAGCCTCGCTCTGTCTCTTCATGTACAATAATTAAAAGGTTGGTTGTAGAGTTTAAAATGGGACGTACGAGTACTAGTGATGAGCCTCGCTCTGTCCCTTCATATACAATAATTAAAAGGTTGGTTGTAGAGTTTAAAATGGGACGTACGAGTACTAGTGATGAGCCTCGCTCTGCCCCTACATATACAATAATTAAAAGGTTGGTTGTAGAGTTTAAAATGGGACGTACGAGCACTAGTGATGAGCCTCGCTCTGCCCCTTCATATACAATAATTAAAAGGTTGGTTGTAGAGTTTAAAATGGGACGTACGAGTACTAGTGATGAGCCTCGCTCTGTCCCTTCATATACAATAATTAAAAGGTTGGTTGTAGAGTTTAAAATGGGACGTACGAGTACTAGTGATGAGCCTCGCTCTGTCCCTTCATATACAATAATTAAAAGGTTGGTTGTAGAGTTTAAAATGGGACGTACGAGTACTAGTGATGAGCCTCGCTCTGTCCCTTCATATACAATAATTAAAAGGTTTGTTGTATAGTTTAAAATGGGACGTACGAGTACTAGTGATGAGCCTCGCTCTGTCCCTTCATATACAATAATTAAAAGGTTTGTTGTATAGTTTAAAATGTGACGTACGAGTACTAGTGTTGAGCCTCGCTCTGTCCCTTCATATACAATAATTAAAAGGTTTGTTGTATAGTTTAAAATGGGACGTACGAGTACTAGTGATGAGCCTCGCTCTGTCCCTTCATATACAATAATTAAAAGGTTTGTTGTATAGTTTAAAATGTGACGTACGAGCACTAGTGATGAGCCCCGCTCTGTCCCTTCATACACAATAATTAAAAGGTTGGTTGTAGAGTTTCAAATGGGCCGTACGAGTACTAGTGATGAGCCTCGCTCTGTCCCTTCATATACAATAATTAAAAAGTTGGTTGTAGAGTTTAAAATGTGACGTACGAGTACTAGTGATGAGTCTCGCTCTCTCCCTTCATATACAATAATTAAAAGGTTGGTTGTAGAGTTTAAAATGTGACGCACGAGCACTAGTGATGAGCCTCGCTCTGTCACTTCATATACAATAATTAAAAGGTTGGTTGTAGAGTTTAAAATGTGACGTACGAGTACTAGTGATGAGCCTCGCTCTCTCCCTTCATATACAATAGTTAAAAGGTTGGTTGTAGAGTTTAAAATGTGACGTACGAGCACTAGTGGTGAGCCTCGCTCTGCCCTTCATATACAATAATTAAAAGGTTGGTTGTAGAGTTTAAAATGTGACGTACGAATACTAGTGATGAGTCTCGCTCTGTCCCTTCATATACAATAATTAAAAGGTTGGTTGTAGAGTTTAAAATGGGACGTACGAGCACTAGTGATGAGCATCGCTCTGTCCCTTCATATACAATAATTAAAAGGTTGGTTGTAGAGTTTAAAATGTGACGTACGAGTACTAGTGATGAGCCTCGCTCTGTCCCTTCATATACAATAATTAAAAGGTTGGTTGTAGAGTTTAAAATGGGACGTACGAGTACTAGTGATGAGTGTGGCTCTGTCCCTTCATATTCAATAATTAAAAGGTTGGTTGTAGAGTTTAAAATGGGACGTACGAGCACTAGTGATGAGCCTCGCTCTGTCCCTTCATATGCAATAATTAAAAGGTTGGTTGTAGAGTTTAAAATGTGACGTACGAGTACTAGTGATGAGCCTCGCTCTGTCCCTTCATATACAATAATTAAAAGGTTGGTTGTAGAGTTTAAAATGGGACGTACGGGTACTAGTGATGAGTGTGGCTCTGTCCCTTCATATACAATAATTAAAAGGTTGGTTGTAGAGTTTAAAATGGGACGTACGAGTACTAGTGATGAGTCTCGCTCTGTCCCTTCATATACAATAATTAAAAGGTTGGTTGTAGAGTTTAAAATGGGACGTACGAGTACTAGTGATGAGCCTCGCTCTGCCCCTTCATTAACAATAATTAAAAGGTTGGTTGTAGAGTTTAAAATGGGACGTACGAGTACTAGTGATGAGCCTCGCTCTGTGCCTTCATATACAATAATTAAAAGGTTGGTTGTAGAGGTTAAACCGTGACGTACGAGTACTAGTGATGAGCCTCGCTCTGCCCCTTCATATACAATAATTAAAAGGTTGGTTGTAGAGTTTAAAATGGGACGTACGAGTACTAGTGATGAGTCTCGCTCTGTCTCTTCATACACAATAATTAAAAGGTTGGTTGTAGAGTTTAAAATGTGACGTACGAGCACTAGTGATGAGCCTCGCTCTGTCCCTTCATATAGAATAATTAAAAGGTTGGTTGTAGAGTTTAAAATGGGACGTACGAGTACTAGTGAAGAGTCTCGCTCTGTCTCTTCATATACAATAATTAAAAGGTTGGTTGTAGAGTTTAAAATGGGACGTACGAGTACTAGTGATGAGCCTTGCTCTCTCCCTTCATATACAATAATTAAAAGGTTTGTTGTAGAGTTTAAAATGGGACGTACGAGTACTAGTGATGAGCCTTGCTCTGTCCCTCCATATACAATAATTAAAAGGTTGGTTGTAGAGTTTAAAATGGGACGTACGAGTACTAGTGATGAGCCTCGCTCTGTCCCTTCATATACAATAATTAAAAGGTTGGTTGTAGAGTTTAAAATGGGACGTACGAGTACTAGTGATGAGCCTCGCTCTGTGCCTTCATATACAATAATTAAAAGGTTGGTTGTAGAGTTTAAAATGGGACGTACGAGTACTAGTGATGAGCCTTGCTCTGTCCCTTCATATACAATAATTAAAAGGTTTGTTGTAGAGTTTAAAATGGGACGTACGAGTACTAGTGATGAGCCTTGCTCTGTCCCTTCATCTACAATAATTAAAAGGTTGGTTGTAGAGTTTAAAATGGGACGTACGAGTACTAGTGATGAGCCTCGCTCTGTGCCTTCATATACAATAATTAAAAGTTGGTTGTAGAGGTTAAACCGTGACGTACGAGTACTAGTGATGAGCCTCGCTCTGCCCCTTCATATACAATAATTAAAAGGTTGGTTGTAGAGTTTAAAATGGGACGTACGAGTACTAGTGATGAGTCTCGCTCTGTCCCTTCATATACAATAATTAAAAGGTTGGTTGTAGAGTTTAAAATGGGACGTACGAGTACTAGTGATGAGCCTCGCTCTGCCCCTTCATCTACAATAATTAAAAGGTTGGTTGTAGAGTTTAAAATGGGACGTACGAGTACTAGTGATGAGCCTCGCTCTGTGCCTTCATATACAATAATTAAAAGGTTGGTTGTAGAGGTTAAACCGTGACGTACGAGTACTAGTGATGAGCCTCGCTCTGCCCCTTCATATACAATAATTAAAAGGTTGGTTGTAGAGTTTAAAATGGGACGTACGAGTACTAGTGATGAGTCTCGCTCTGTCTCTTCATATACAATAATTAAAAGGTTGGTTGTAGAGTTTAAAATGTGACGTACGAGCACTAGTGATGAGCCTCGCTCTGTCCCTTCATATAGAATAATTAAAAGGTTGGTTGTAGAGTTTAAAATGGGACGTACGAGTACTAGTGATGAGTCTCGCTCTGTCTCTTCATATACAATAATTAAAAGGTTGGTTGTAGAGTTTAAAATGGGACGTACGAGTACTAGTGATGAGCCTTGCTCTGTCCCTTCATATACAATAATTAAAAGGTTGGTTGTAGAGTTTAAAATGGGACGTACGAGCACTAGTGATGAGCCTCGCTCTGTCCCTTCATATACAATAATTAAAAGGTTGGTTGTAGAGTTTAAAATGGGACGTACGAGTACTAGTGATGAGCCTTGCTCTCTCCCTTCATATACAATAATTAAAAGGTTTGTTGTAGAGTTTAAAATGGGACGTACGAGTACTAGTGATGAGCCTTGCTCTGTCCCTCCATATACAATAATTAAAAGGTTGGTTGTAGAGTTTAAAATGGGACGTACGAGTACTAGTGATGAGCCTCGCTCTGTCCCTTCATATACAATAATTAAAAGGTTGGTTGTAGAGTTTAAAATGGGACGTACGAGTACTAGTGATGAGCCTCGCTCTGTGCCTTCATATACAATAATTAAAAGGTTGGTTGTAGAGTTTAAAATGGGACGTACGAGTACTAGTGATGAGCCTTGCTCTGTCCCTTCATATACAATAATTAAAAGGTTTGTTGTAGAGTTTAAAATGGGACGTACGAGTACTAGTGATGAGCCTCGCTCTGTCCCTTCATATAGAATAATTAAAAGGTTGGTTGTAGAGTTTAAAATGGGACGTACGAGTACTAGTGATGAGCCTCGCTCTGTGCCTTCATATACAATAATTAAAAGTTGGTTGTAGAGTTTAAAATGGGACGTACGAGTACTAGTGATGAGTCTCGCTCTGTCTCTTCATATACAATAATTAAAAGGTTGGTTGTAGAGTTTAAAATGGGACGTACGAGTACTAGTGATGAGCCTTGCTCTGTCCCTTCATATACAATAATTAAAAGGTTGGTTGTAGAGTTTAAAATGGGACGTACGAGCACTAGTGATGAGCCTCGCTCTGTCCCTTCATATACAATAATTAAAAGGTTGGTTGTAGAGTTTAAAATGGGACGTACGAATACTAGTGATGAGCCTTGCTCTGTCCCTTCATATACAATAATTAAAAGGTTGGTTGTAGAGTTTAAAATGGGACGTACGAGTACTAGTGATGAGCCTTGCTCTGTCCCTTCATATACAATAATTAAAAGGTTGGTTGTAGAGTTTAAAATGGGACGTACGAGTACTAGTGATGAGCCTCGCTCTGTCCCTTCATATACAATAATTAAAAGGTTGGTTGTAGAGTTTAAAATGGGACGTACGAGTACTAGTGATGAGCTTCGCTCTGTGCCTTCATATACAATAATTAAAAGGTTGGTTGTAGAGTTTAAAATGGGACGTACGAGTACTAGTGATGAGCCTTGCTCTGTCCCTTCATATACAATAATTAAAAGGTTTGTTGTAGAGTTTAAAATGGGACGTACGAGTACTAGTGATGAGCCTTGCTCTGTCCCTTCATATACAATAATTAAAAGGTTGGTTGTAGAGTTTAAAATGGGACGTACGAGTACTAGTGATGAGCCTCGCTCTGTCCCTTCATATACAATAATTAAAAGGTTGGTTGTAGAGTTTAAAATGGGACGTACGAGTACTAGTGATGAGCCTCGCTCTGTGCCTTCATATACAATAATTAAAAGGTTGGTTGTAGAGGTTAAACCGTGACGTACGAGTACTAGTGATGAGCCTCGCTCTGCCCCTTCATATACAATAATTAAAATGTTGGTTGTAGAGTTTAAAATGGGACGTACGAGTACTAGTGATGATTCTCGCTCTGTCCCTTCATATACAATAATTAAAAGGTTGGTTGTAGAGTTTAAAATGTGACGTACGAGTACTAGTGATGAGCCTTGCTCTGTCCCTTCATATACAATAATTAAAAGGTTGGTTGTAGAGTTTAAAATGGGACGTACGAGTACTAGTGATGAGCCTTGCTCTGTCCCTTCATATACAATAATTAAAAGGTTTGTTGTAGAGTTTAAAATGGGACGTACGAGTACTAGTGATGAGCCTTGCTCTGTCCCTTCATATACAATAATTAAAAGGTTGGTTGTAGAGTTTAAAATGGGACGTACGAGTACTAGTGATGAGCCTTGCTCTGTCCCTTCATATACAATAATTAAAAGGTTGGTTGTAGAGTTTAAAATGTGACGTACGAGTACAAGTGATGAGTCTCGCTCTGTGGAAGTCACAACTCCAGAGATCATTGAAAGAATTCATCGTTTAGTACTGGAAGAACACAGATTAAAGTTTTTTGAGATAGCAGAGGCTGTAAACATATCGAAAGAACGTGCAGGTATTTTTGAAGTAATGTTTTGGTCTTTCACAAGTTCTATGCCGTGTTTGTTGACAACTGGTGAAAAGTTACAAAGGAAAACTGTTTCTGTTGAGAGTTTGGAGTTGTACCGCAAACATCGCAGTGAATTTTTGAGATGGCTTATTACCATGGATGAAACAAACTTGGATACATCACTACACTCCAGAAAGTAAATCACAGTTAAAACAGTTGATTACGCTAGGTGAACAAACTCCAAAAAAGACAAAGTCAATTTCGTCAGCTAACAAGGTTATAGCGAGTGTTTTCTGGTATGTACAGGGAATTATTGTTATTGATTACTTGGAAAAGGGTAAAAGTATCACTGGTGACTACTACGCAAGCTTACTGTAACGTTTCAGTGATGAGGTGAAAAGAGAAAGACCTCATTTGCCAAAGAAACAATCTTGTTTCTTCACAACAATGCTCTGGCCCATCGTTCAGTCATACAATGGGAAAAATGTGTGAATTAAAGTTGGAATTGCTTGAACATCCATCCTATTCGTCAGATCTAGCACTCAGTGAGTACCACCTGCTCCCAAAAAATGTCATGGAGGACGAAGATTTCACAGCAGCGAGAGTCATTATGCAGTAAACAGTTATTTTGAGGAACATGATAAATTGTACTACAGAGATCATTTAATTAAATTAGTACATCGATGTGACAAATGGATTAGCCTTTCTGCAGATTGTGTTGAGAAATAAATAAAAAAATATTGCGAGTCTCGGACTTATGAGTGGGCCCTCGTAAACAACCATCTTGCAGAATTATTAGACAATATTACCTAGTGTAGTGACTAGAATACTTCTCTCGTACGTCACTGACCTCGAGTAATAAGAGATAGGAACTTACACCACATTTTGTATTAATATTTTAAAATTAAATGTGGGGTTTAGAAGTTTGATACTTTAGCATTTTAATGCAACATTTCACAACTGTCACATTGCAAACATGACATGATAACTGGTAAGCACATTCAACAATGGTGTAATCCTAAAGGTTTCGGGAAACAAGTGCGAATATCAAAGACAAACACAAAGAACCGTAAAGACACAACACGTGACAAATGTTGCCGAAATAGCACACACTGACAAGGTCGTTCAAAACATATTTACGAAGTTATGGTTGATGGTGCGGAATTCCTCTTCTTCTGAAGGTCAGGGTGAAGCGTTCAGAGCCGACACTTCATGAACATCTTCGGTTCTTTACTTCTGAGGGTGTGACACGAAAATTAATTACGTGGTAGTGTTTCAATATTGAAGTTTGTCCCAAATTACAATTTACTAAATTTAAATTTATTTCTTAAAATATCCTGATGATGGGAGAGATGTACGCTCCCAAAACGTCGATATCTATTCGTCTCTTCGCTTGACTTGTTTCCCAAGAAGATCTCGGACAGCATTAGTTGCTTCCATAGTCTCTTTCAAACTGCGAACAGGAGTCAAATGAAAACTTTAATTCTTTTATTTGACAAAAGATGAACACAGATTTATCATTCTCGACAAATTTGACTGTTTGAGCGGTCCAAACTTGTAGCACGTCATGATGTTCAAATTTAGTAACGGTCAGTTTACACTTGCTTGACTGGAACTTCGTTCTTCTTCCTTGGTGCATGTCACCATCTGTTGATAACAGTACTGCCAACTTAGAGAACAATACCACGATATGGACAGTTTTGTTTTCATTTGACCCTGCTGTAAACATATGACAGACGAAGAGACGGGACGCTCTTAGGTTGTTTGTTCCCAAAGTGTTTCTTCTCTGCAGCATATGTTCGCCTTTCCTTGAACGACAGACAGGCGGATGAATCTGTAACCTTTCAGTTCTGTACGTCAGGATGATACCGCAGTTCCGTCACTGGAACTGAGTAACCTTAGATAAGTAGGCCATTCTTACGAAGCGTTATTTGAATCTCAGTATGTCTGCCTCCTTCTCCACTCTAATATGTTTATTACAGAATTGTCCTAGTCTGACGCAGATTATAAACACAACTGGACAAAGTGTCCGCCATGCTAGGCAGCTCCATTTATAAGCTTCCTCTACAAGAGGAATGTAATCGAAACAGCAAACAGGAGTGGCAGAAGGGACACAATAGCTACTGTCCTGGCCATTAGCTGCATTCGATACTGTCCAACCCTTTCCACAAGCTCCAAGGGCCCAAGGGATGTTTGAGCCGAAACATACCAAACGTCTGGTCATACAATAATGATATGCCATCACGTTTACGAGTCAAACCCAAGATCTTCTGAATAGAGCCTCACGCTGTTAGTGACAGCAGAGAAAAGAATGACTTTCAGTGTACCATTTCTCCAGAAAATTGCTTTGTCTACCATAAAGAATGAACAGATAAAGGAATATCATTTTTTTAAAAAAAAATAACAACAAAGAAAGAGAATGCATACGTAAGGAAAATAGAAGCTGCCAAGATCAAATTATTATTAAATTGCTAGAGGCAACCGAAAGTCACCTTCATGCTCCTTTACGTGAAAACAGCCGAGCTTTACCTGCTGTATGCCAACATAAAGGTATTTACATAACTATAAAATATGAAACAGGTAATAAAACTAGCTAGTTAGAATGTCAAGGAACTTTTACATAACTATTACGATTGAACATCTTTTGTGTGAAACCTTTTAGTCCAGAACACATGCCAGTAGCTTGTGAAAGTAAAGTACAAAATCATTTGATAAACATCACTTCCAAACAAAAGATATCCAGACAACAGAATAACGCTACAGATAAGATACTGCGGCATTGCTCTGAGTACATAATAACTGATTCCGCAGTACCGCGTTCGATCCCTGAGCATGCTTCGGCAATTTCTACTGTATTCCCTTGTAACTGCAATAAGATAATGTTTATCTTGAAGTAGATAGAGCAATAAGTGTTTGTACAAGAGTAGAGAAAGTCATGTATACATCACATAACGACAAAAACATTTAACTATCACTTAAAGTCTACTGTATTCCCCTTGTAACTACAATAAGATAATGTTTATCTTGAAGTAGATAGAGCAATAAGTGTTTGTACAAGAGTAGAGAAAGTCATGTATACATCACATAACGACCAAAACATTTGACTATCACTTAAAGTCTACTGTATTCCCTTGTAACTACAATAAGATAATGTTTATCTTGAAGTAGATACAGCAATAAGTGTTTGTACAAGAGTAGAGAAAGTCATGTATACATCACATAACGACCAAAACATTTGACTATCACTTAAAGTCTACTGTATTCCCTTGTAACTACAATAAGATAATGTTTATCTTGAAGTAGATAGAGCAATAAGTGTTTGTACAAGAGTAGAGAAAGTCATGTATACATCACATAACGACAAAAACATTTAACTATCACTTAAAGTCTACTGTATTCCCTTGTAACTACAATAAGATAATGTTTATCTTGAAGTAGATACAGCAATAAGTGTTTGTACAAGAGTAGAGAAAGTCATGTATACATCACATAACGACCAAAACATTTGACTATCACTTAAAGTCTACTGTATTCCCTTGTAACTACAATAAGATAATGTTTATCTTGAAGTAGATACAGCAATAAGTGTTTGTACAAGAGTAGAGAAAGTCATGTATACATCACATAACGACCAAAACATTTGACTATCACTTAAAGTCTACTGTATTCCCTTGTAACTACAATAAGATAATGTTTATCTTGAAGTAGATAGAGCAATAAGTGTTTGTACAAGAGTAGAGAAAGTCATGTATACATCACATAACGACAAAAACATTTAACTATCACTTAAAGTCTACTGTATTCCCTTGTAACTACAATAAGATAATGTTTATCTTGAAGTAGATAGAGCAATAAGTGTTTGTACAAGAGTAGAGAAAGTCATGTATACATCACATAACGACCAAAACATTTGACTATCACTTAAAGTCTACTGTATTCCCTTGTAACTACAATAAGATAATGCTTATCTTGAAGTAGATAGAGCAATAAGTGTTTGTACAAGAGTAGAGAAAGTCATGTATACATCACATAACGACCAAAACATTTGACTATCACTTAAAGTCTACCGTATTCCCTTGTAACTACAATAAGATAATGTTTATCTTGAAGTAGATAGAGCAATAAGTGTTTGTACAAGAGTAGAGAAAGTCATGTATACATCACATAACGACCAAAACATTTGACTATCACTTAAAGTCTACCGTATTCCCTTGTAACTACAATAAGATAATGTTTATCTTGAAGTAGATACAGCAATAAGTGTTTGTACAAGAGTAGAGAAAGTCATGTATACATCACATAACGACCAAAACATTTGACTATCACTTAAAGTCTACTGTATTCCCTTGTAACTACAATAAGTAGGCACGTATTCAGAAGTCAATTTCCGGGGGGGGGGGTCCAAAAATCTACGTTGAATTATTTGCTTTTAATAATTAATCAGGGATGTATTTTTATCATGTTAGTAAAACTAAAAACAGATGTAATATATTACCTTCACATTACTTTCTCCACCCAATCTTTTACAAATTGTTCTCAGAAAAGCTTGTTTTTGTCTTGTTTCTTTGAATAAAGTCTATAGAAAGGCCCTTAATTGCACATTTTTGTTCTTATACCTGGGATAAAGTGATATAAGCAGCAATCAGATATTTAAAAACCAACCACTAATTGATGCATCTGAAATATTAGTTCTCCTTGAATGAAAAAGGGAATAGGATCTTAGAAGTTAAAAATTACATAGCTTTAAGTAGGTATCTGAGAATTTTAATCACTAACAAATAATATATCGGAATTAGTTAACTTTGCAGTACATTATTATAATTGACATTATTTGTGTATTTTAACGAGTTACTTGTGCAGTAACTTTTCGTTTATCTGTTAGGTTTAGAATAGTTATACAGACTTCACTTCCAGTAAAGCAAACTTTAGGGTTTATCCTCAGAAAATTCACAATAGACATTCTATTTGTTATGCAGCTGTCTTAAATATGTAGTGTTTAAATTCAAATTATTGAAGCCATTTTCGGACGATTTTATTGAAAGTCTTCGTTTCGCATCCTTGAAAGATAAAGAAATTAAATTCTACATTTTATATTCCTCCAATATTTGGGTTCTGGAGCGCGTGCGCAGACATTTATTTTTAAATTTTTCCCCCCTGTTCTGGTGTCCTCAAAACTTGCATTCTTGATGAAATCTCAATATCAACTTTTTAAATGGAATGTAACACGTTTGTGCTTACTAAGCACGTGGTAAAGGCAATGAAAATTGATCCCGTACTCCCGTACACTTACACGAGTCTCTCTGGTTCTCACAATTTCGCAACTCATATAAAGCACGATTGCTCCATTGCGTATCGTCATCAGGCAAACTGTTTGGTTATCAATGATTTCAATTGGAGCCCGCCTCCATAGTTTGGTGGTAGCGTGTCTGACTCCCAGTGAAGAAATCTTGGACAACGTTGCCGCGTAAGGGAAGGAGGGTTTACCTCCACCCACTGTCTGCGAATATAAGACGCAACGTCCCATTATGTAGAGATGCGAGAAAAGGGGAATTGCTTTCATGAGGAGGTGGGGTGAAGTGAAAAAAATCCACCTTTGCTCATATGAGCGCAAGTTGGGCACCGCAGAAGCGATTTCCAATTGAGATCAAGATAGTTTTCTGAATAGGACTTTTTACAGGGTATTCCCTTATTTTAATAAGACGATTGTCGGGTAAATCTTATGTTCTAGTCGCTCTAGACTGATGTGATGGTATCACCCGTTTCATTTACTGCCCAATATGATTATCCAGTTAAAGGACGTTAAAGTATTAAAAATAAATAAATAAAATACTAGGTTTCTTATGAAATTATGCAACGAGCAATTTTGAGACTGTTAAATGTGCATAACAATTGTTATATGGGATGAGATGTTTCGAAAATAGCTGATACGAGGGAAGTAGAAATTGCGGGAGTTGCGTATTTTATGAGCTCCACGTTCTCTTTTAACCTGATGTTTTTATCTATGATAACCTGGTTTCTTAGTTAAATAATCATGGAAATGAAAGAGGTGTTTATCGAATTTTCCCCAAAAATCAAAATTGTCGTGTCTCAAACATGCAGCATTTTAATCGGAATCAATAGACATGTTTCTGAGAACAGAAAATTGACGAAAGTTCTTCCATCCAAAAGAAGATATTCACTCACTTTAGTCAATGACCCTTGTTTCAGTTTAAATAACTCAGTTCTGAAGACAGTCCTGAGGGCAAGCAAGAGGTGCACAGTCGGGAACAAAAGAAAGAGTCACAGTTTCAAATTTATTTGATCATTTAGTCATTTGTTGCTAATATTTTTCTCAGAAATGTTTATTTCTTGTGAAACTATTATTATTTTTTTATAAAATTACTTATTAAGATTTTAGTTAATTGATGGAAATTAATCATTTCTTCACACTAGCCGTACATAGGCTAAGGTTTATCATAGATAGAGTCAACATGAAAAATTCAATGCCACGGCCGGGATTTGAACTACGGATCTCCTGATTTCCGTCCAGTCGCTCTTTACCCATTGAGCTACCATGGCCAACTTGCTGTCATTACATTCAATTCTTCATTTGACTCGTATATTTCCCCGGTAAACCACTAGGGGCTCTCGCATTCCAGATACACCGTTTGTGGCGACTTACCATTGTAAGTACTTACAATGGTAAGTCGCCACAAACGGTGTATCTGGAATGCGAAAGCCCCTAGTGGTTTACCGGAGAAATATACGAGTCAAATGGAGTAACAGCGAGTGGACGAAAACCAGGAGATCCGTGGTTCAAATCCCGGCGGTGGCATTGAATTTTTCATTTTGACTCTATCTACTTATTAAGAGTTTTCATTGCACTAGGCGACCTTGTTTTGTACAGTGAATAGAGACGTTAAGAAGAGAAACTTGAATAAACTTTTCAATTCATTTTAAATTTAGTTTTATTTCAACTATTTATTTATTAAAGGTTCGGAATGACAATTCATTTGGGGGGTCCGGACCCCCTAGACCCCCCTTAAATATTTCCCTGACAATAAGATAATGTTTATCTTGAAGTAGATAGAGCAATAAGTGTTTGTACAAGAGTAGAGAAAGTCGTGTATACATCACATAACGACCAAAACATTTGACTATCACTTAAAGTCTACTGTATTCCCTTGTAACAACAATAAGATAATGTTTATCTTGAAGTAGATAGAGCAATAAGTGTTTGTACAAGAGTAGAGAAAGTCATGTATACATCACATAACGACCAAAACATTTGACTATCACTTAAAGTCTACTGTATTCCCTTGTAACTACAATAAGATAATGTTTATCTTGAAGTAGATAGAGCAATAAGTGTTTGTACAAGAGTAGAGAAAGTCATGTATGCATCACATAACGACCAAAACATTTGACTATCACTTAAAGTCTGCTGTATTCCCTTGTGCCTACAATGAGATAATGTTTATCTTGAAGTAGATAGAGCAATAAGTGTTTGTACAAGGATAGAGAAAGTCATGTGAGATTTATCTGCGTTGCCTCTCGTCTCTAGTGCTAGGATTTCGACTTATATGAAAAGGTAGAACATGAAGTTTGTAGGTCAATAGAAGTTGGAAGTTTAGCAGCTGCCGGCTATTAAACGGTCACGAAATACAAATAGTGTTTCGTCCCATGCAGTTACTGACTGACACAGGGTGCTTCTCTTAACGTCTAAATGACTCACACTTATTTATGTTAATGCATAGCACAGGAGGTTAAACGGAGCCAATGTGTTTTGTATGATCATAACTAATAAAATTGATTTTGTTTAAGAGAATATCAATGCAATGCAGGGCAACTGCTGACATGGGTTTGAAGCATCGCCTAACAATGTACCAAATGATTACACACTATATACACACAGATATCTTGAACAATTAACATTTTAATCGAAATTTATAGAATTCTTTTGAGAAGGTAACAATTAATGAAAAAATTCCATGCAAAGTCTTATTTTACGGAAATTATTTGAAAACATTTTTGTCGGATCAAGCTGAACTTACCATGAAGTAGATTGTGTCTGTACAAGAGTAGAGAAAGTAATGTTAGTGTACTATGTCAGACTTTTCACGTGTGCATTTGCTTTGTCTATTGTCCATGCATTGGTTTGTCATTCACAAGCCATTATGTAGAACAATTGAAACACAGCTATATTAGAGAAGAAGGCAAACATTGTTACCAAGTGCTGAACTTTGGTGGCGTTCTCCACGTCTGTCTGATAGGCCCAAGAAGCGAGGCTGTACTTCATACATGCGGAGGTTGCTAGGGCCTCGTATGGACCCTCCAGGTACTCTGCGAGGATCGACTCCTGGTCCGCATGGACGCTGATTGTCAACAGCAGCACTGCCACCACTACAGCACGTAACATCTTCACTGACACAACGCGACTAACGCTCCCGTCGACCGCCGCCGCCGTCCTTACGAGCTTTCCTTCCCCCACCACTTCTCTGCTCCAACTTACACTCCCTTTTCGAAAAACTTGAACTCTCTCAGAAATGGATATACCCTCATCCCATGCCAGTAGGTATATATACGAAATTCCGGCACACCGGTGGCCATCACATAGCCCTCATAATTGACAGCGTGGTTAACAACAAATTTATTAATTTTAATGACTTTCTGTGAATGTTCTCAGAAGTTCTCTTTATTCTGAATGACTTTTGTATAACTGATAAACTGTAAGAGATAGACAAAATATTACTACACAACAAATGTATATCTTGAATTTTCTGTGAATGTTCTCAGAAGTTCTCTTTATTCTGAATGACTTTTGTATAACTGATAAACTGTAAGAGATAGACAAAATATTACTACACAACAAATGTATATCTTGAATTTTCTGTGAATGTTCTCAGAAGTTCTCTTTATTCTGAATGACTTTTGTATAACTGATAAACTGTAAGAGATAGACAAAATATTACTACATAACAAATGTATATCTTGAATTTTCTGTGAATGTACTCAGAAGTTCTCTTTATTCTGAATGACTTTTGTATAACTGATAAACTGTAAGAGATAGACAAAATATTACTACACAACAAATGTATAACTTGAATTTTCTGTGAATGTTCTCAGAAGTTCTCTTTATTCTGAATGACTTTTGTATAACTGATAAACTGTAAGAGATAGACAAAATACTACTACACAACAAATGTATATCTTGAATTTTCTGTGAATGTTCTCAGAAGTTCTCTTTATTCTAAATGACTTTTGTATAACTGATAAACTGTAAGAGATAGACAAAACATTACTACATAACAAATGTATATCTTGAACTTTCTGTGAATGTACTCAGAAGTTCTCTTTATTCTGAATGACTTTTGTATAACTGATAAACTGTAAGAGATAGACAAAATATTACTACACAACAAATGTATATCTTGAATTTTCTGTGAATGTACTCAGAAGTTCTCTTTATTCTGAATGACTTTTGTATAACTGATAAACTGTAAGAGATAGACAAAACATTACTACATAACAAATGTATATCTTGAACTTTCTGTGAATGTACTCAGAAGTTCTCTTTATTCTGAATGACTTTTGTATAACTGATAAACTGTAAGAGATAGACAAAATATTACTACATAACAAATGTATATCTTGAATTTTCTGTAAATGTACTCAGAAGTTCTCTTTATTCTGAATGACTTATGTATAACTGATAAACTGTAAGAGATAGACAAAATATTACTACACAACAAATGTATATCTTGAATTTTCTGTGAATGTTCTCAGAAGTTCTCTTTATTCTGAATGACTTTTGTATAACTGATAAACTGTAAGAGATAGACAAAATATTACTACATAACAAATGTATATCTTGAATTTTCTGTGAATGTACTCAGAAGTTCTCTTTATTCTAAATGGCTTTTGTATAACTGATAAACTGTAAGAGATAGACAAAATACTACTACACAACAAATGTATATCTTGAATTTTCTGTGAATGTTCTCAGAAGTTCTCTTTATTCTAAATGACTTTTGTATAACTGATAAACTGTAAGAGATAGACAAAATATTACTACATAACAAATGTATATCTTGAACTTTCTGTGAATGTACTCAGAAGTTCTCTTTATTCTGAATGACTTTTGTATAACTGATAAACTGTAAGAGATAGACAAAATATTACTACACAACAAATGTATATCTTGAATTTTCTGTGAATGTACTCAGAAGTTCTCTTTATTCTGAATGACTTTTGTATAACTGATAAACTGTAAGAGATAGACACAACATTACTACATAACAAATGTATATCTTGAACTTTCTGTGAATGTACTCAGAAGTTCTCTTTATTCTGAATGACTTTTGTATAACTGATAAACTGTAAGAGATAGACAAAATATTACTACATAACAAATGTATATCTTGAATTTTCTGTAAATGTACTCAGAAGTTCTCTTTATTCTGAATGACTTATGTATAACTGATAAACTGTAAGAGATAGACAAAATATTACTACACAACAAATGTATATCTTGAATTTTCTGTGAATGTTCTCAGAAGTTCTCTTTATTCTGAATGACTTTTGTATAACTGATAAACTGTAAGAGATAGACAAAATATTACTACATAACAAATGTATATCTTGAATTTTCTGTGAATGTACTCAGAAGTTCTCTTTATTCTAAATGGCTTTTGTATAACTGATAAACTGTAAGAGATAGACAAAATACTACTACACAACAAATGTATATCTTGAATTTTCTGTGAATGTTCTCAGAAGTTCTCTTTATTCTAAATGACTTTTGTATAACTGATAAACTGTAAGAGATAGACAAAACATTACTACATAACAAATGTATATCTTGAACTTTCTGTGAATGTACTCAGAAGTTCTCTTTATTCTGAATGACTTTTGTATAACTGATAAACTGTAAGAGATAGACAAAATATTACTACACAACAAATGTATATCTTGAATTTTCTGTGAATGTACTCAGAAGTTCTCTTTATTCTGAATGACTTTTGTATAACTGATAAACTGTAAGAGATAGACAAAACATTACTACATAACAAATGTATATCTTGAACTTTCTGTGAATGTACTCAGAAGTTCTCTTTATTCTGAATGACTTTTGTATAACTGATAAACTGTAAGAGATAGACAAAATATTACTACATAACAAATGTATATCTTGAATTTTCTGTAAATGTACTCAGAAGTTCTCTTTATTCTGAATGACTTATGTATAACTGATAAACTGTAAGAGATAGACAAAATATTACTACATAACAAATGTATATCTTGAATTTTCTGTGAATGTACTCAGAAGTTCTCTTTATTCTAAATGGCTTTTGTATAACTGATAAACTGTAAGAGATAGACAAAATATTACTACATAACAAATGTATATCTTGAATTTTCTGTGAATGTACTCAGAAGTTCTCTTTATTCTAAATGACTTTTGTATAACTGATAAACTGTAAGAGATAGACAAAATATTACTACATAACAAATGTATATCTTGAATTTTCTGTGAATGTACTCAGAAGTTCTCTTTATTCTGAATGACTTTTGTATAACTGATAAACTGTAAGAGATAGACAAAATATTACTACACAACAAATGTATATCTTGAATTTTCTGTAAATGTACTCAGAAGTTCTCTTTATTCTGAATGACTTTTGTATAACTGATAAACTGTAAGAGATAGACAAAATATTACTACATAACAAATGTATATCTTGAATTTTCTGTGAATGTACTCAGAAGTTCTCTTTATTCTAAATGACTTTTGTATAACTGATAAACTGTAAGAGATAGACAAAATATTACTACACAACAAATGTATATCTTGAATTTTCTGTGAATGTTCTCAGAAGTTCTCTTTATTCTAAATGACTTTTGTATAACTGATAAACTGTAAGAGATAGACAAAATATTACTACATAACAAATGTATATCTTGAATTTTCTGTGAATGTTCTCAGAAGTTCTCTTTATTCTAAATGACTTTTGTATAACTGATAAACTGTAAGAGATAGACAAAACATTACTACATAACAAATGTATATCTTGAACTTTCTGTGAATGTACTCAGAAGTTCTCTTTATTCTGAATGACTTTTGTATAACTGATAAACTGTAAGAGATAGACAAAATATTACTACACAACAAATGTATATCTTGAATTTTCTGTGAATGTACTCAGAAGTTCTCTTTATTCTGAATGACTTTTGTATAACAGATAAACTGTAAGAGATAGACAAAATATTACTACATAACAAATGGATATCTTGAATTTTCTGTGAATGTACTCAGAAGTTCTCTTTATTCTGAATGACTTTTGTATAACTGATAAACTGTAAGAGATAGACAAAATATTACTACATAACAAATGTATATCTTGAATTTTCTGTGAATGTACTCAGAAGTTCTCTTTATTCTGAATGACTTTTGTATAACTGATAAACTGTAAGAGATAGACAAAATATTACTACACAACAAATGTATATCTTGAATTTTCTGTGAATGTATTCAGAAGTTCTCTTTATTCTGAATGACTTTTGTATAACTGATAAACTGTAAGAGATAGACAAAATATTACTACACAACAAATGTATATCTTGAATTTTCTGTGAATGTTCTCAGAAGTTCTCTTTATTCTAAATGACTTTTGTATAACTGATAAACTGTAAGAGATAGACAAAACATTACTGCATAACAAATGTATATCTTGAATTTTCTGTGAATGTACTCAGAAGTTCTCTTTATTCTAAATGACTTTTGTATAACTGATAAACTGTAAGGGATAGACAAAACATTACTACATAACAAATGTATATCTTGAATTTTCTGTGAATGTACTCAGAAGTTCTCTTTATTCTGAATGAGTTTTGTATAACTGATAAACTGTAAGAGATAGACAAAATATTACTACACAACAAATGTATATCTTTTTAAAATATTCAATTTTTGTGTGGCACTCTTAGAAGGTCCAACATAAACCTTTCATTTGCAATATAATTTTATTTAATATATTAGTGATATTTAAGGAACATTGTTACAGCCATTTGGCAAAAATACTTAACAGTTTTTCATGTAAAATGTAGTTTAGTGAGGCTACAATTTCGGAACTTGAAGGTAATGGCAAATTTGGTTTTTAATTTAGTTTAGTTTTGATTTTAAATTTTAGATATTATTCGTCCACCTGTAAGTATAATTTAATTAGAAATGACAAGCAATTTAAAACTGACACAAAAAGATAAGAGCAATCTGGAATTGACTAATGTCCTAAAAGCTTTTGTGTTCTTTTAAAGTTCTACCTTTTGGTAAAATGTTGTACTTCTGAATTTGTTTTGTTGTTTCAATTATTTTAAATTCATATTTGGATGAGTAGATCTTCAAAAGCGATGTGTTATTTGTCATGAACGTGTATAAAGAATATGTGATATTAATTTAAATTGTTTGGGAGCAGTATCTTCCAAAAGCACGTCATGTAAATACTAAATTTGGTTTTATGCAGCCTGTTCAAAGATAGCAAGTTAAACCAAGCAGTTAACGTCACGCTGCTGGATTCCTCAACCTCTAATGATTCAGAGAGAACAGACACATTTGAAAATATGTGTGTATGTTTTAATGAAGGTATATTTATTATATGGTATATAATCAAATTCTTTATATCAATTTTTGAAAGAATAAGGAATTTGGCACAGCATCGTGTCGTATTGCTTGAGTTGCTGAAACGCTTTGATGCATTGTTACTCAAGAGTTCTGTAATTCTACCTTCAAACCAAAATGAAAGTGTTTTATACAGTTCGACACACCGCACTAACCTGTACATTTTCTCTCTAACCATTCTCAATGAAACACCATCGGTATGTTCGAGAAATGTATAACACAAATATAAACAAAGACAAAACACTATCAATACTCGCATCATGAACAAAAGACTGGGTCAAAGATCTCGAGCATATTCGTGACCAGGAAAGCTTGTGTATGTTTAAAATAAGACGTATAACTTGACTGTAGCGCTGAGTGTGACAAAGCGGTTGGATATTTGACATTGCTGTATATCGCATGACTAAACAACGATGTTTGCTATGCACTTTGATGTCAACTGACCCAATGAAACTGCCACATCTCTCTCTCTATCCTTTATTGTCCATCCAACTATTTCGTATAACATTTATAATTCTATAAATAAAAGGAAAGCAGATTGGTAAATAATTGCAATATATAACACTAGTTAAAATTTAAACTTAAGACCAGAAGCTTTCCTGCCACGAATATGTTGGAGATCTACTCGGGCAGCAAGTCAGCTGAAAAGACGATTAGAAATCGACGTTTCTGGAGTGTACATTTCTCCCATGATCAGGATATTTTAAGAAATGTTATAACACAAAATGTATAACTGGATATAATACAAATATCAACAAAGACAAAACACTATCAATACTGAATACACTATCAGCATCACTTAACAAAAGACTGTTTTCAGTAAATTAAATGCCAGCCAGGAGATGGCGTGGGTCAAAGAAACAATTATTCTTATTTCTCGTGTTTTCACTTGGCTTGTTTCCCGAGAAGGTCTCGAACAAATGCAACTGGTTTGTAAATGGGCGGATTTACTAATTTTGGAGTGCTGAATACACTGCGAAAATCAAATTTTTCTATGACATCACATTTCCTAAATACGCAACAGAATAAAGAATGGTAACAGCGAAAATTGACACAATTAAATCAAACAAAAATACAATTTCAGAACGTTTGAAATCAATTCTATTTTGCATGGTGCCAATAAAAGTCCCAAATTAGTTCAGATGTTTTCACCTTTAGTCGTCTTTGGTTCTTGTTTGCCGTTTCATCGTCAACGAACTTGAAAAGTTTTGCTTTGTCGTTTTCGATGTGGTACCACTTTTACGTTAACATTAAATGGAAAGATGTGTCTTCTGTGTGTCTACTGTGAGCCGCTCTTAGTTTAAATGATGATGTAAACAAAGCGAGAAAATGTATCACTCCGCAGGTGACTGTGATTGAAGGGAGAATATCCTCGCCAATGTTAATTATTTCCCTTCCAATGGATTCCTTGAGAACATCAAATGTCCGTGGCCTATTCTTGTACACTGTTTTTTAGACATCCCCACAAGAAAGAATCTGGTGAGGTTAGGTCAGGGGATCTGGGGAGCCACAGACCTTTTGAGATTATTCGATTAACAAAGAAACTGGTTACAAGTTCCATGCTGCCATTAGATGTATGGTATACTGCTCCATCTTGCTGGAAATAACCTTCTCTCAACTCGATATCATCTCCGTAAAACTTGAGAGGGTATGGTGAGACATGTATAAATGCTGGTGGAGGACACTTCCAACAATTTCTCTGAGATGTAAATAGTGTAATGTAATCTCTCAATTGTGTATTATATTTTCCAAAATTTGCACGTGAGTCCTATTATTGGTTCAAAAGTTATGGCTTATTAAAATGGTTCAGATTTATATGGATCGCACTAAGATCATTGACTAGTGTCAGGTTTTGTTTTGTTTAAAGAGCAAATTTCAGCTGCTGAAAGAAATCTATGTAGACGTGTGTAGTGTCAGGAGATTTAGAAAATAGGACGAAGTGCACTGCACGAAATGATAAGGTTTATGTCCCAAGTTTGACATCACATAACGAAGGTAAATGACAGGCGAGGAAGCTGGTAACAGTCCCGACTGAACACATGCCACGCCAACGCTGAAGTATGTGTTAGTATCTACAACAATGGACTGACGGAAAACACTGTCTAAAAATAAATACTAAGCGTTCTAAAACCTTTGCTTAAGATGTTCCGCAAAAACCCATATTTCACTATTTACGAAGATAGTTGTGTGTCATAAGCACACAGAGTTACTTTATTGTTTGTAGTTCCTGTTAGAGATCTAAGAGCATCACTTGCACAAACACCATTACCTGTACAGGTGACAGCACGTGTCATTTTCACCGCTCATATTACAAACACTTATTGCTCTATCTACTTCAAGATAAACATTATCTTATTGTAGTTACAAGGGAATACAGTAGACTTTAAGTGATAATCAAATGTTTTGGTCGTTATGTGATGTATACATGACTTTCTCTACTCTTGTACAAACACTTACTGCTCTATCTACTTCAAGATAAACATTATCTTATTGTAGTTACAAGGGAATACAGTAGACTTTAAGTGATAATCAAATGTTTTGGTCGTTATGTGATGTATACATGACTTTCTCTACTCTTGTACAAACACTTATTGCTCTATCTACTTCAAGATAAACATTATCTTATTGTAGTTACAAGGGAATACAGTAGACTTTAAGTGATAGGCAAATGTTTTAGTGTACGCATGAACGTCATCTAGCCAGAAGATTGTTTCTATTGCTGGACATTCGTTAACTGGAGTATTAATTGAGTAAAGTTTCTAACATGTTTGCGTGAACTCGTATTACCAATCATCGAGAAAGATTCATTTTATCGTTTGAATCCAGAGGTGTCAGATAAACGGAATTATCTGTTAGTTAAACAAAGGAAGTGATTGCTTATCAAAATGTGAATGCTTTTCATCTCATAAGTTGGAACTTGTGTCTTTCCTTTACATTATGTGGTACATGTAGCAACAAAATTTTATTAATAGGTAAATATTAAAGCAGTGGAAATATTTGTTCCAAAGTTACATATCTCTATAAGAAATTATAAATTCCTTGGAATATATTAGTGCATCCTGACCAAAGATGCTTTTGGCGTTATTCCAGCTTGGTGAGAATTATTTTTGTATTTATTACCAACTTCTGATAGTAAAACGAAGTTATAGAAAGGGTCTGTTGGCACTATTTTAGAATTATCATGCAATTTTTATGTTATAAGATAAATATTTTCTTGCAAACCATTAAATGTATCACTCCAACATAAAAGCTTTCTAAATTTGTTTAAAAAGGTAACTTCTCCGATATTAAAAGCTGGCATTTAAGGCTGAACTGAAATCTAGCATCACAATTAAGCGTGCTGTTCTCGGAGGAAGTAGCCAAAGCCTCCTTAACTCTCCGCTCCAGCAGCTGCTGCTGCATTTTACCAAAAATGGAAATCCGTCGGCTTAAGAAGCACATATCTCTACAGCTTGGTCATCAAGTTTAGTACTTAGGTTTCTTTGACTGAGTCAGTTTTCTATACTCACGCCATTTGGCATTTAATTTACTGAAAACAGTATTTTGTTCAGTGATGTGAGTATTGATAGTGTTTTGTCTTTTGTTGTATTTGTGTTATATCCAGTTATACATTTGTAGTTATAACATTTATTAAAATATCCTGATGATGGGTGAGATGTACGCTCCTGACTTGTTTCCCGAGAAGATCTCGAACAAGATCAAGATGCTGTTACGTAGTGAAGCAAGCGTGACCCACTTGAAGTGTTCTAATCTCCCATCAATCTTTTGTATTGTATTTGCTTAAATGATAACGTCAGATCAGCTCGATTTTCTGGGAATTCCGAGTTTTCTGATATAGTAAACAATAGACTCATTTCCTTTGTGAACCTCCGTCTTATCGTCTTACAAGAATTAAATAAATAATACTTTTGTATGTTTACTTTTTCAGGTGCAGCATTACATTTCACCCAACAATTCCATATCTATTGAGTTATATCCTTTACTCTACCCGCGTATCCACAGATTTTAAATATAGGAAAATAAATCTCCCTTATAAGGATAAGTCTACATTTCATTTAAAACGAAAATATCTTAAATATAATGTATCTTAATTAAAATTGTTAGAATAGTTTGAGAAAATGAATCGTTCTGAAAATTGTTGTGTGTGAAAGTTGGTTATGGAAGATTGACATAGAGACATGGACATCGATGAAGTCATTGTACAACATCCGGTGACCTTATTAACCTTTCATTAGCGTCCACCTACACGCCGACCTTCTCTGTTTCTGAACCATCGCCCAAACTTAACAATTATACTAGATAAGTTTATTTAATATGCATATATACATACGTGCATATAAGGGAAAACTTGAACAAATGCACAAAAAGTTCACCTCCTAGCTTTAGCATAAAAGACCCAACGACCATCTCACACGTTACCATCTTCCAAAGTTTTACACCCCACACTACTCTTTTACTCTAAATGTATTTTGGTAAATGGCTGTAAACAGTTTTTATTAAGGTAAGACTTGTTTAAGATATTTTCCTGTCAAATTAAATGTAATGTTGCATTTTCTGGGAATATCTACAGAAGTGGACTAACCTTTCCAGATTAAAGAGGTAAAAGACAAATTTACTGCTACCAATCTTCAGTTTACAGTAATATCAATAAAAGGACCATTGGACCAACACTCTGTATCGTATCCGTTGTGTTCAGGGGGCCGTGCTTCGGTTCCGCTGGATAATAATAGTAACAAGAATAAGAAGCTGCAGAGAAAGTTGATATTCATATATCTTTCGGTAAAGCTGAATATATTTCGTGCAATAAACAAGCACCAAAATACATGGAAACCAAATATGGAAACATTACACGAGATTTACAATTTATATATCCCGGAGAAATAATTCGGAAAACACAATCGAAACTAATGGAAACAAAAGCAAGTGTCTTAAAATAAAAACAACATTTCGGCTTACTCAAAACATAATTTCATGTCTAAATATAGAAAATTAAGACATATAACACTGTAATTAAACCAGAGTGCCTCTATGGAGCAGAAATATTAATTTTGAACAGAAAAGTAGATATCGAAAATATAGAAAAAGAAGATCGTAAAATTATTAAAAAATGTTAGGTCCAGAAGTCGTAGGTGAGGAATACAGACTTACAAGTAGAGCCACACATAGTGATATTAGGAAACGAAGGTAACATTCTATGGGCTATTAAACAATTAACTTCAAATAGACTCTCAAAACAAATTATGGAATTTTATGAAAATAACATATGGATACATGGACGACACTTTTGTAATCTGGTCACATGGATCAGACACTTTGCCTAGCTTTCTTACGCATCTCAACAACCTTCGACCTCAAACACAGTTTAGCATGGTAGTGGAGAAGGCTGGAACTCTTCCATTCTTGGGCATTCTTGTCTCAAGAGAAAGCAATGACACACTAGAGCATGCTGTATTCTGTAAGCCTACACACACCGATCTCTATCTGAACCTTATACTTCTCATCATAAGTCTCAACGACTGGCAGTTCTCAATACACTGGCCCACAGAGCTTTGTCTATCTCTGAACCAGCCACTAAATATAGGAATTACAGCACCTGAGACTCACTTTCCGTCCAAACGACTACTCCGAATATGAAATTGAAGCCTCGATCACCAGAGCTAAGAAATGGAAACCTGTAATACAGTAAGCGTCAGATAAGCCTACCGCTACAGCCTGCATCCCGTTTACTGACAATCTATCCGGCAGAATCAGCAGCCTCGATCACCAGAGCTAAGAAAGGGTAACCTGTAATACAGCAAACGTCAGATAAGTCTACCGCTACAACCTACATCCCGTTTACCGACAACCTATCCGGCAGAATTAGCAACCTCGATCACCAAAGCTAAGAAAGGGAAACCTGTAATACAGCAGGCGTCAGATAAACCTACCGCTACAGCCTACATCCCGTTTACCGACAACCTATCCGGCAGAATTAGCAACCTCGATCACCAGAGCTAAGAAAGGGAAACCTGTAATACAGCAGGCGTCAGATAAGCCTACCGCTACAGCCTACATCCCGTTTACCGACAACCTATCCGGCAGAATTAGCAACCTCGATCACCAAAGCTAAGAAAGGGAAACCTGTAATACAGCAAGCGTCAGATAAGCCTACCGCTACAGCCTGCATCCCGTTTACCAGCAACTTATCCGGCAGAATCAGCAGCCTCGATCACCAGAGCTAAGAAAGGGAAACCTGTAATACAGCAAGCGTCAGATAAGCCAACCGCTCCATCCTACATCCCGTTTACCGACAACCTATCCGGCAGAATCAGTAGCGTCGATCATCAGAGCTAGGAAATGGAAACCTGTA